>JAMXBD010001072.1:0-494783 GCA_024138025.1 Combretum micranthum
TGACAAGAACCATATCTACGTGTGGGAATGTCTCGAGATGGTATTTCCTTATTAATCCTTGCTCATTCAAAAGGGAGTTTTTTTTTTCCCTTCCGTTTGTACGATTATTTTAACTTTGATCCTAAATTTTGTAAAATTAAAAAAAAATAAAAAACTCTCAATGCTCTAGAAAAGCAAAGCTAAATTTGTTTCTCGAGATTGAGAATGAACGGATTGAACTCGCTATCAAATTTCTAATATAAGTGAAAAGTTCTTAAAAGGCTAATCTATATTTAAGAGAATTTAAGATGATCTAGTTTAATAGACTTAGCATCGGATGGTTTGACTAATCTACTAACCCTAAATCTCTCTTAGCTAATGCACTTAATAGAAAAGGTTACATGACAATATCATAAAGATAACTTTTAAATAAACAGCTTATCCATTGATCATTAAGAAAATTTGATGAATGTGAAACAACATGCTATTGTAAGAGCTTTGTTCTTAGAAATCAAGCAAATGTTTGGAAAAAATAAGCTCAATTACCTAAGAACTATAGAGTGAAGCGCTAGATTATCTTGTTTCTCTTGTGCGTTTGACATTCCAAGATCATCTATCCTTCCTCCTAATGATTCTCTCCAAACCCTTTCTACTTATCATCTCTAGTCTCTTCTCTTAGACCACTCGAAGTGTACAGCACATAAGTGTTCTTAAACAGTGAAACTAATAAAGATTAAGGATGAGTAAATCAAGTTACTAAAATGCATATTTTTCACGAAAGTTGTAGACTAAATTTCAAATGGAGGATGTAAACTAAATAACTATTCAATGTATTTTTTATGCTTTTTTCCTACCCATAACTTAGACTATAGTAGTTAACTCCAACAAGATATTTATTCATCTTTATGAGAGAGAAAAAGATGAGATAATAATAATAATTCAAACTTGATATCGTCTCATATTCTAATGCAATCTATCAAATACATATAAAATAAATATAAAAGGATATATTGATAAGTTACTTACAATAGAAGTAACGCTGAAGCGGCCTTGTTTCATCTTTTCCATGTGTAAAATGCACTTAACCTTTTTTCAAGGATGAATAATCGTAAGAACTTTCGCACCGGCTGCTTATTATTATTTATTGTTTATAAAGAATTGATAATGCAATAAAATTGTTAGTGTTTTACAAAAGAAAAATGAAATAGAAGCAAATAACTTTCTTTTTTCATTGGGTAAATGCACCTTGAATTAATGAAAGTGTTTTCTCACCGCCTCCAAAAATGGAGAAAAGGAACAAGCCAACTTCAGCACGTATTTGACAATAGAGAAGTTAAAAAGCTTATCCATATAATTAACTAATTGTGAGAAAGACTGTAGTTACATGGTACTGTAGTGGTTAAAATAGAAGTATTACCGTGTAAGGAGAATGTCATGTTTGGTATTTAAACTTTACATAAAAATTTAAATTGATATATAAATTTTAAAGTAGTTAAATTAATATTTTATTAACCTTTTATAGTTATTTTTATAATTTTATTTTCTTCATTTGTTCTGTTTGCTAATGTAAGAAAGGTGAATTCACAGTGCATGTCTAAGATTTGCGGTTTAACTTCAGTTAGATACGATTTGGTAAGAAAAAGCAAAGTGGTTACGCCAACTCCATGCTTGATTAAATAATCACTTCAAGCCAAATATATTTTATTTTTATCCATTTTGAACTAGCAGCCTACTACATTTTATTGATTTTATAGACGGGAATTAACTGTTAATGTACTTAAACATCACTTTTGGATCCGTTTAAACATGCTTTTCCCCCTTGCCCTTATTGGATCATGATCCACCTGGCATGAAATGTTGTTTTCTCGTAACAGTACAAAGGATCTATAGAGCATCGAATTCGTTGTTCTTGAGATCCATGTAGGGTTAACTTGAAATATGACACTATGGGTACCGTTTGAATCTTAAGAAAGGAGCTTAGCTAAAGGAGGTTTTTTTTTTTTTTTTTTTTTCCGTTTTAACTTTTCAATATCCATATTGTGAAATTAAGGAAAAACTTGTTGAGTATCTATGGCGTTTAGCATTAGACGATCATCATTACATTGCTTTGTGATTGACGAATGAGATGAGTTAATTCTATCATAAATGTCAGAGTTTAGAGGTTAGACAAGCTACCTGTGCTAGTGCATGAGTATACTAGGAAAGGGTAGGAGAGTCTAATTTTACCGATTTCTATTTCAAGCTTATTGAGTTAAATTTTCTTGAGTCGTTCTAAGGCTTATGCCAAATTACTTAGACTATATTATTCAACCCAAATGATTATTACCATTAAATCTAGCCCCACCTACTTTAATATAAAACCATTTGATCCTACATAAACCAATCTTGTTAAATTGTTTTCTTTTGGTGGTCAATCTTATTACATTGTTATAACGTAATATTTGTAACTTAAGTGAAATTCTATGATGCTGTTATTAATTTTGAGAGGATGTTCTCATCATTATCCAACAGTTCACTTCATACCCAACTGTGATCAAATAACTAAAATAGTTAATGTTTTAATTACTATATTTAATTTAATGATTAGACGATTGACTGAACCGATGGAAGTGTAGAAGCTATTGTAACTTAAATGTAGTGAAGATTGAATATTAAAAAGGAAAAAACCATTACAAACCAATGACCATCATCAAGAAGCACCATTGAATGCGGACCACCTAAGGCAATTGTTTAGCTTTTCAGCTTTTTCCTTGTTTGTGAGTAATTTTATATGAACAATAATTTAAGTTCAGAGAAAAACTATGCTTTACTTGCATTTACACTTTACATAACTTTTACTTTCACCCCTTTCCATTTTACATATATATGTGAAGTTTATATACTTTGAATACATGTATTTTATGAGTATTTATTGATATCAAGGAGATGGATATAGAGAGTAAAAGGTCATCTATTCCCTTTACAAAAAATAATGAGTAGAATAGGACTTGAAGTAACTCAATTATCAAAATAGACTTCCAAAATCGCATCTTGAAAATGGGATGTTTGTTGTGCAAATAAATCCCACATAGAAAATGCGAGTTATGGAATATTGGCTTAGTAATGGGATGTTTGTTGTGCAAATCAATCCCACGTAGAAAATGCGTGTTAAGGAATATTGGCTAAGCATTATCGCATTTGTAATCGAGAAACAAACAAATTTCTATCCGATATTCTAGCATACAGAACATGTGAGAAACAAATGTCTACGAGTCCCATTCCATGACTTAAAATGTATGTTAGATATGTGATTTTGGTGGATTATTTTGATAATTAATTTTAATTATGGTTTATTTTCATAAATAATTTCAAAAGAGATTCTAGATTAATAAAAAATTCTTTATGAGCATATGATTGATACACAATAATTAATTTAAATATAATATTATTATGTAATACAATTAAAAATATAAAAAAATTACCAAGATATTGAAGAACTCTGACTCCAACCATTTACTAGCCACAATAAAATCAAGGACAGCTAATCACCATCTAAAAAGGTTATACGAACTCTCTCTACGTGGAGGTTAGTCACCCCTAGGCTTTGAGACAACCAACCATGGCTTATATCTTCATAGGCCACAACCTACCATAGTTATATAGGAACTAACACAATATGAGATTGATAGTTAAGATTTAACTATTCAATATTTTTCAATCTTTTTTTAAGAAAAGGTTTAAATGTTACATGTATTTTCATTATTTCAAGGTATATGCACTCAATTTCCTTTTTTTTTTTTTTTCCGCTTTCCTTTCTTAAATTGTTGTGACTTACCTCCTTCCTATGTAATCTTGAATGATAAGTCAATGTTCACTAGTGGGTAAAAGTCGGGTCTGGTGACTATATTTTGATTTGATGATTATTTCCTTTATTTATCTCTTTTTTCCTTCATTTTAAGAATGATTAGAGACTATTCACCACACTAATGAACATTGACTTATCATTCAAGATTACATAGGAAAAAAGAGATAAACAAAGAAAATGATCATCAAATCGAAATACAATCACCAGAATTTTTGTGGCTATTTTTATAATTCACATAGAGTAACAACATTGCTTAACAATGTGAAGAAAATTTATAATTCACACAGGTTATGTCACCCACCAGTGACTATGGTAACCACATAGAGTAAAAATGGATTGCAACCTATGAAAGTATATAGGCTCTAACCAATACCTTAACTCCTATTGGTAGCTTGCTAATTGTTGGGATTAAGGCTTTTTTTTTTATTTCTTTTGTATTATATTAATTAAACATAAATAATTAATAATATTATTTACTTATGTTAACTATTATGGACCAATATCTTACGTATATATGTCCATCTAGTTAATATTGGCAAATGAATATGAAACACATGTATGCAAAGTATAAAAGCGAAAACCACAAATACACAAAGCGAAAGGGGTCAAAAGCTTACATATATGTATGTGTGTGTGTGAATTATAAATTTTCCTCACATTGTTAGGCAATTTATTCCAAATTAATTTGTACATAAATGTAGGTTATGTATGTTAAACTGAATTATCCTATATGTGATGTCGATGAGAGCAAAAGTTATGTAAATCTTTTATAAACACACTTTACTTGAATAAGATTCATAATATGAGGAAATTCATTGTCAAGGAATATGTATTGTGTGTATGTATGTGTGCGTTATTTGCTCTTATGTTTGCAGGAAGCATCTTTATATTTGAAGTAGTTCCACCGGCGAATCGGTCCATTTCATATTTGCAAGCTGGCACAAGTTTGTAACGTCACAGTCTTGATAGAGCGAGTTTTTTTTAAAGGCGCGACAAAAGCGTGACAATGGAGCGACAAGGCACAAAGCTTGAACTGGAAAGCTAGTGGATTTTGAAATCAACCATTGTACACATTTAATATTGTTGTCTGTCAGATGTTATCACCAACGAACATTTTTACTTTTGAAGACTATAAATACATGTTCCTTTGGAGGTTTAGACAACTTCAAAAAGAGTTTTCGTTTGCAAACAAACAAATCAAGAGTCCTCTTATTATTATTTGTACTCTTGTTCATTACTTTGCAAATTATGAGAAAAAGAGATAAAATCAATTTTAGTGCTTCATTCTTTTTTGTAACTTTATAAGATAGCACTACAAAAAGAAGAAAATATTTTATTTATGAGTATTGTAACTTATGTATTGCTCTATTTGAGCCTTAGAGTTTGATATTAATAAAGGGTGTAAATTCTTTGTTAGAGGCGATTGTGAGATCGTAGAGAGTAGAACGCGGGTTGAACTCCACATTAAATCTAGGCTTGCTTTCTTCTTCCCTATCTCTTTTACTTTCCTTCTTGTATCTTATTATTGCTATATTAGCTATTATCAAAGTTTAATTTAATTAATTCTTAAAAAAATTATTTAATTGTGAATTTAGGTCAATTACTCAATTCAACCGCCTCTTGAGTATTTTCTAGTGCTTTTTCATTTGGTATCAGAGTCTCGTCTCTATTTTTCTGTGCTTAATCGCATTTGGTAAAGATCATGACATCAAATACACTAAAGCTTTTAGAAGGTCAAGCTATTAATAGGTCACCTCTTTTAAGTGGGGGTAACTACCCGTATTGAAAGTGTAGAAAAAATATTTCTAAAAATTCAAAATAGATTAATATGGAATAATAGAAAACAAGCCTTTGATTATTGAAGGAAAAGAAGAAAAAGATTATAATGAAGAAGATTAGATCTAAATGAAATAGCTATGAACATACTACATTTTGGGCCAAATGAAAGTGATTTCAATAGAATTTGTACATGTAAATCAACTAAAAATATAAGGGTGAATTAAAAAAGACTTATGAAGGAACTTTAAGAGTAAGAGATACAATAAAAACTCTTCTATGAGGATAGTTTGAAAATTTCAAAATGCTTCTAAATGAATCTATAGATTAGATGCATAATAGATTCACTAACATCATAAATCCATTGAGTGTGCTTGGAAAGAATTTCACTAATGTGAAAATAAATTCTAAACTACTCAGGTGCCCACCTAAGGATTGAGAAGCAAAGAGAACTACTATTGAAGAAACACGAGATTTAAGTGCTATGAGCAAAGAGGAACTCCTTACATCACACAAAACACATGAACTAATTAAGAAGTAAGGAGAAGAATCAAGAAAGAAGGTTGTTTCCTTAAGAGCTGCAAGTCATGACTCTAGTGATGATGATGATGAGGAGGTTGCCTTAATGGCCAAGAAGTTCAATAACAAGATAAAAAGAAAAAAGATGATAGTAGCTCATCAAGATATGAGAAGGAAAAAAAGGATGTGATAACCTGATATAGATGTCACAAACCAGGACACATTCAACAATATTGTCCAATGCTCAAGAAAGCATCCAAGGGATTCAAAAAAGAAGCTCTCATTGCCACTTAGAGTAATGATGACTCAAGTGACTCAAATGAGAACGTGTGGTTCATGACATTGGATGATGAAGTAAGTTCTCCATCCTTCCCTTCTTATGATGAAATTTATGATATGTACAAAAGAGTATGTAGTAGGTTGATAAAAGTAGAGAAAAAGAATAACATACTTAAAACCTTAATGAAAAAAAAAAAAAAGGAGAAGAGCTAGATGAATTTAGAAGTGAGTATGAGGAGGTTAAAATAGAAAATGAAAAGTTGCATGTAGAAAATGATATTTAAAAATTGGAATTGGTGATAACAAAGAAAGTAGTTGCAAGTCCCATAAAACTCGATTTGTAAAAGCCACTCATGAGACATGCAACTATTGTGGCAAAATTTGATACGTTATACACAATTGTGCAATAAGAAAAACCATGCGTTTGAATCATCAAAGCTAGCTAGTTTGATTTCCTAAAAGAGAAATCCATATTACACCTAACAAAAGAGGACCCAAACTCAAATGGATACTAAAGAAATAATCCTTTATTTTGTAGGAATCTCTAAACAGAAACAACAAATGATACATGGACAACAACTGCTCTAGACACATGATTGGAGATGCATCCAAATTCACAACTTTAGCCTTGAAAGATTAAGGAAATGCCACCTTAAGAGACAATCACAATTCAACTATTCTTGGTGAGGGTAACAATCTAGTAAACAAAGATTTAATTATTAAGAGTGTGCTTTTGGTTGATGGTTTAAAACATAATTTACTTAGTGCAAGTCAAATATGTGACAATGGTTTTAGTATAACATTTCTTATCAATAAATGTTCTATTGAAAGAATTTGACAATAATCATGCTTATTTAGAATGGTATAGACAAAGAAATATTTACAAAATGAATGTAGATGATTTCAAATCATCAAATGAAACTTATCGTTACTCTAAAAATGACAATAATTGGCTATGGCACAGAAAATTGAGACATATTAGCATGGATGTAATTTCAAAAGTTGTGAAAAAGAATCTTGTCAAAGGTTTACCAAAAATAAATTTTAAAAAAGACAAGATATGTCAAGAATGTCAATAAAGAAAGAAACTAAGACATTTTTAAATCTAAGAACGTTATTTCTACCTTTATACCATTAGAACTATTTCATATGGACTTATTTGATTCTACTTAAACTTTAAGTTTGGGAGACAAAAAAAACATTGGTTATTATTGATGACTTCACTAGATATACATGGACTTTCTTTCTTGCTTCTACAGACGAAACAAATAATGAATTTTTTAAATATTGTAAGAAAGTCCAAAATAAAAAGGGTCTTAATATGTCTATCTGAGGTGATCATGTGGAGAATTCAAAAATCATGAAATGGAAAATTTTTGCAGTAAAAATGGAACTGAATATACCTTTTTAGCACCTAAAACTCCACAACAAAATGGTGTAACTGAAAGGAAAAATAGAACTTTAATTGAAATGACTAGAACCATGTTATGTGAAAACGATTTACAAAATACTTTTGGGTTGAAGCTGTTAACACTACATGGTATATATCAAATAGAGTCTTCATAAGACCAATTCTTAAGAAAATTCTTATGAGCTTTGGAAAGAAAAAAGACCTAACATGTCTTATTTTCGTCATTTTGGCACTAAATGTTACATCTTGAATAATGGAAAAGATCAATTAGCTAAGTTTAATGTTAAAAGTGATGAAAACATTTTTCTGGGTTATTCCTTAACTATTAAACCATATAGAGTGCTTAATAAGAGAACCTTGGTTGTAAAAGAATTTATTCATGTCGCTTTTGATAATTCCTTGCCTCATATATGTTCAAGTGATGATGTTGATAAATTTGTGTTGATTTAGATAAATTTTCTCTCAAAAATAATAATAAAGAAAAGTTTACTGGAAATGAGCATAAAGAGGATTTCATGGATGAATTTGTTAACAGTGATCTTCGTAGAGAATGGAAATATGCAAGATCATACCCAAAAGATCTAATAATAAGTGAACCTTCTAATAGGGTACAAACAAGATCTTCTCTAAGAAATATGAGTAACCTAGTCTTTTTATCCCAAATTGAGCCTAAAAATACAGAAGATGTCATATGCCCCGAAGGGTACCCCAAATGTGGCTGTTCCCTATATAATATCAAAGCTTAAGCATGGCTACCTTAGTCACGCGAAAGTCTTGATATTATATGTAAAGCGTACAACACGGTAATAGGAGACACCATTGGGAAGTGTGGTTTAAGCAAGTAATAATAAACATATAAGAATAAAGTTATCCCATAATCACAAATAATAGTATATTACATGTCTTAAGGGCATTCCCCTGTTAATCTCCAAGGATCATATAAAGTCATTAGTCCTTACAAGATAACTTAAATACTTCATCAAAAGATTTTAAAGGAAGTCTATTCTAAATCTTTCAGTAGATTTCCCCAAAAGCTCTAAAAAAAAAAGACTTACGCGGATATGTGAAGACATTGGATAAAGGAAAAAATGGTCCTGTATATACAAAAATCTATAGGGGTGTAAGCTTTATGAGCTTAGTGAGAACATTCCCGATTTACATAGTCAGAACAAAGATATCAACCAAGTTTATTTATACAAGCAAATGAAATGCAACTTGATGTGAGCATTCAAGACATATGGTTTTCTGGGAACTATATATTGAATGAATTTATGCCCTTCATTCAGGATTAGGTAGTCCGGTCAATTACAACTAACAATTTAGCAAAACCATTTTATAGTTCTTACTGGCTACTATTCACCACAAAAAACATGTAGATCTTACCAGCTCTTACTCGCTATCAATTTGTGTAGTTCTTACCGGCTCTTACTCCTACTTACCACATATAGATTCTACCAGTTATGCCAACTACCACTATCATACACTTGTCCCATCAATATATAATAGCAAATGCAATGAGACTCAACTCGTGAAGTGCATGCATTAAATTTGATTTAGAGTCTAGCCATTTATATTCAATTTCTTGCAAGTGATTATCCAATTTTAGATACTTCAACATGCTAGAAGAACATATAATTCATTATAGACAATCCATGGCTCGATATGCTTCACCAACATTATAAGTCACATACACTTTCCATTTTATCTTTTTCCTAGATCTAGTGTTATTATGCTACAATCACAATCATAAGTATGAAAAATAAGGGAAGTAGACTCACTCGGCCTTGGCTTGATGATACTTCCTTAATTGAAATAGTCTTTGGGGTGGTAAACATCCTCCTCTTTGTTTTCTAAATAAGGGAAATACTTAAAATGAGTATTCCATGGAATTTCTAATCAAAATTTCTAATTCTATCTTCTAGTTGTGATAAAATTTGTATTGGTGGAAATTCCTACTTAAAATGGTCATAACTTGCTCATTTTAACTCTGAATTTCTCATATTATATACCATTTTCTACCTACTCATAAATATTTATTTATTTCTAAGGTTATTTTTGTCATAGAAAGTCGTTTGGGTTTCAAAACAGTGAGGTACAAATTTACCATGAAAATCCCAACTTTCAAAACATAAGTTTTCGAACTTTTCTTTATTAAAAAATTCTTGTATAAAAATGTAGATATTTGTATAGTTGAAAAATCATTTAAATATATATATATATAATATATAGACTCATATTATATGCATGACTATACTGAGGTTGTCTCAACAATGATTTTTTGTAAAACAATGTGTCCTAAAAGTTGGAAAAAGTAAAGACTTGAAAATTTACTTAAGTTTGTTGGAAAATTTTCTTGAATTATTATAGAAAGTGTTCTCTTCTTTTAACTTCATTTCTTAACCTTTGATAATAATTTAATTTCCTAAAAATAAATTTAGTTTTTTTAAGATTCCTACAACTTCATTTCTGGTGGTAGAAAAATATAGTTTTTCTAAGTATTTCTTGGTAGTGACTAAAATTTCTTAAAGTAGTTATGTTTATATGTTCTCAATTTTTTCTAAAGTTAGTTCCACTTTAAATAAATAATAATGATCTTTTAAGTTATTTACTAATTTTATTTCCTAAGTAAGGTTTATTTCTATAAGGTTAATTTTTGATGATTTTGTAAAACTTGTTTAGACCTTAGTATTTTAAAGTGTTGATGAGAAATTTACAAATAAGTTTAAGAAAACCATTGTCAACCAAAGAATAAGAAATATTGAGTTTTAAAGACACCTTCTTATTTTTATTGGTTTGAAAAAAGTATGTGTGGTAAATTTACTTTATATGCTCATTGTTGAAATTCTAATGTACCATTGTTATTAAAACCTTGTGATGAGCTTTTCTAAATCTTGGAAAAGATTTATTAAGATAAAACTTTAAGTTTTTTAGAAAAAATCATTTCTTAGGTGATAAAAATCTATTTTTAAAGAGAATTCCTATTTTTCTTCATTTAAGAAAAACTCTTTTTCATTTTTATTGAGATAATATCAACATGTTCATGCATGTTTATGAATATGTAGTCATGAGAACTAGAATAATATCACATAATAAGATAGGGTATATATAAGAATCAACATGAGCATAATAATAAGGTCAAGTATTGGGAGCCTTAGCTTCATCAAGGTGACCTGGGACTAAGAATAGACTAGTCCAAAAAAAAAAAAAAAAAGAGAAAAAGAAAGAAAGAAAAAGCATAATAATAATAATATGAGCATAATAGTAAAACCAATATAGTAAAAACATAATATATGAACAAGAATAAAAATAAAAATAAAACATGAACATAATGTTGCTTTCTTAACCTCTATGGGTCTTTAGAAAACACACACTATATTTATGATAAGTTACATGAACATAATAAATAATTTACTGATAATCTAAAAACATAGGAATAGATGTATGAACAAGAACAAAGTATGAACGTATTGTTGATTTCTTAACCTCTTATGGTTTTTCGAAAATATACACTAAGCTCATACTAAGTTACATGAACATGAAGGAAGCTTAAGATAATTACCTAGTGGATAGAAGAAGATGAAAATGATAGAGAGAAATTTTGTAGAGTGGATTTTTGTGGAGTGATTTTGGGAGAGTTTTGGTATGTAGAAGGAGTGTGTGAAAGAAATGGAGAGAGAAGAGATATTTATAGAATTTTGTGGAGGAAAATTAGATGTAATAAAATAAATTAAAAAAGAAAAATAATTAGAGAAAGGAAGAGAGATGGGGCATCGATTTCATGGGGAAGAGGGGAGGAAAATTGATTAAATTTGTATTTTTATAATAAAAAGTAATTAAGATGTGAAATATGATAGATGTGAAGTTGTATTGAAAAAAAAAAAAAAATAGGTGTATATGTAGTAAGAAAAAGTAGAGATGGATAAATAGTAGAATATAACAATGAATAGTAAACAAAACTAATAATATATCGGTAGTAAGGAAAATAAGCGTATAAATGCGATATCTGTTATTTTTAGTTATCGAAAAATTATAAAACTAATATTTTTGAATTCCTTGTATTATTACCAATATAACGTTGTCATCGGAATGTTTTTTCTATTTCGAGCCCTAGGACATGCTTTTTGAGAGCTGATCCCATTTGGATCCAAAATACACTAAAAATTAGCGAATCTGATATTTTTAAGCTTCCTTATATTATTACGAACTATTATCCATCATTAAGTCAATTTCGTTATTTAGAGTTTAAGAGTGCGGGATTGCCGAATCTAAATACTAAGGTTTATTGTAGTCTTTTGTTGACTTTTAGGGTTTCTGGTTGACTTTTAATGTAAACCCTGAAAACTTTCATCATAAGATATGACCCTAAATTAGAAATTATGAAGTCGACTAGTAATCTTAAGAGTTAATGAGAACCCTAGTTTAGATAGACACTCTAAATTTGATCGGTTTTGGAACTCATAGACTTTATGAAAGGACTTCTTTGACCCAATTGATTCCAAAAACAAGATTTAGTATTCCGAGTTAATAATTCAGATCTTGATCAAAGGAAACTTCCAATCCTAAACCCGAATCTTTGTCAAACAGATGGGATATATAGGAAAACCTAAATATGAATATTAAGTGATTACCTTAGTATTTGATAGAGACCGGGAATTAAAACAAGGTTTAGTAATGAACCTATATTTGATTGGAACCTTAAAATTTGAGAGTTTTAGTCAGTAATAAATTACTTTGATAAGATTTCATAGTGAGTATCCAAATCTAATAATTAACTAGTATAGCCTATATATTAGTAGTAATATTACATAATGACTTAATGGGGTTTTAGTTAGAAAATTGTGATTCTAAGATAAACGGTTAGGATTATAAATACCCAATAAAAACATAAATTGATGTATAACTTGAGATCTAGACCTCAAATATAAAATCGAACCATACCAATAACCAAATTAGGGTTTTCTAAAGCCCTTAGAGCCTAAAACGAAAATTGACCCGAAAAGCTTTTTAAAACTCAAATAGCGTAAGATAAAATTTTCTTAAATAATTAGATACGTTCTCATACGACTTAAATTTGTACTTTTCTTTAAACTAAACATCTTGTAGGATTCATTAAAGACTTTTGTTATATATATTTACATATATAAGCTAAAATATATTGTTATAGTGTAACAAACTACCCGAAAACTTAACTAAATGACATCTAGCTATTATATATATATATTTACCTTTTCGGCTTGCTGGAGACGATTTCATCCAAGATTGAAGGGCTGTGATTTTATTGAGGGATGTGAGCCGTTTTTCTCCAAATTATTTGCCAAAGTCAATCCAAATCACTACAAAGCCAATGGAGAAGGGACAACTCACCCTTGTATTAATGACAATCAAACAACAGAGGCAATGAACATCAAACAAGAGCAGTGTGTATCGGATTTGAGGGAGCAAACGCGAGCGGAAACTACTATCCTATATATATATATATATACGCTAACGAGCTCGGTTGGAGAAGCAAACGATTTCCAAACATTCTCAAGCTTTCCAGAACCCATCTACATATCATTAGGAGTAGAACCAACTTAGGAACAGATTTTTTAAACGCCCATAATCATCGAGTTCCAAAATTTAAGCAAAATCTGGGGAAAAACGTTCAAGAACACGCTTGAGGTAAGTCGATCTTATTCCGCGAGTGTTCTTTCAATTTTAAGGATGTATACTGACTTATAAACATCTTAGGAAGCTAACCAAGACCATAGGAAGCTTCGGATTCCACTGAGAACATACAACGAAGGTATTTTTCTTAAACCCTAGCCGACCTTAATGATTTGAGAGCATGAATAGCATGTTGTTTTTAGTTATGATTCTTGGATATATAGGTTTAGTAGGTCCTTAGGAGTCTTTTGAATCAAGAATCATGATGTTTTGACGTCGGGATTTGTTGGAAATGGACATAACTCATCGGAGAAGACGATGAACAGTGCTTCCCGATGAGCCCAGGCTCATTGTACGGGCGTACAACCTCTCATCCAGAACGTTGTACGGGCGTACAAACCTTATACAGCGTTTTGTACGGGCGTACTAGCCCATATACCCCTCAACTAGAGCTTTGCACGGGCGTACTTAACCCCGTGTAGCCCTCTGCTCACCGCTTTGTACGGGCGTACGCAACCCCGTGCACGCCTCGGCCAGAAGAGAAGAAAAACGAATTTAAGTATACATAATTATATACTAATTAATTAATTAAATAATTCTAGAACGCTTACTAATTGTTTTCCTGCATTTAATTATTTTCTGAAATAGTAATAGTAATATTATAATATAATAATATTAAATCCAAAAATCATTTATTTATTTATTTATTTAAATTTAAAATAAAATTCTTTTTATGACTTTATTAAATAAGAGAGTGTTTAAATATTATTCATCTAAAAAAATTTCTTTAGAAAAATAATTTCGAAAATAGTTATAATAAAGTAAATAAAAACTTTTTATTAACAGATATGTTTTCTTAGTAAAATAAATATATGTATAAACTATGAGTTAGTAAATACTAAGTTTATACTAGCATATTTGTATATAAATAGATAACAATGGAAATTTAAATAATCCAAATTTATGAGTATAAGAATATATATACTCTATAAGAAAAATTTATTAAATAATTTAAAAGATAATGGAGAGTACAAGAATCTAGAAATTAGAGTTATGTCGAAAGAATTAGCTGAAAATAAAACAGAAACCCAACCGACCAATATGACACATAAATAGCTAATTTGTATAGTTTGGAATTTTAATAATTATATTATTATTTATCTCAATAGGTGATTCGGGTATTGGAGAGGACCTACCTGAAGATTACTACGATTGAATAGGATGGGCAGGTGAGTGACTCAGTCTTATTACATTGATTGTGCTTGTACTAGTAGTGAACCTTAAATAAAAAGATAATAAAATTGGTGATCTGTTTGTGAAGTATGTGTTGTATTCCATTGATTGCCATGATACTCTAAAATAAGTGATAAGAAAATTGCGTGTACCTTGATAATGTATGTAGTACCTAGTTGAGTGTCTGTAATGCTTGATCACCCCTAAATTGACTAAAAACTACTGGCGCCATAATGTAAACAAATCATGCATTACATACTATGCATAAAAAGCATTGAGTAAGTGGTAGCCTACTACGTGTTAGTTCTCGGATCTCTGGTAAGGCTTGAATTATCTAGGCCAGAGGGCTAGTAGTTAATTGCAAGATTACTTTTGTTGTTAGTACCATAAGAACTACATGGTAAACGAGGACGCCGCTTATGGTATTACGTGAGAATAACTAACACTTAGTGGAGTTTCTAAAGCTAAACAGGAAATAAATCATGAAACATGATAAGTATAAAGAGATAACTAAATTGAGATTGTTATTTGCTGAAAGCTTAAGTCTCTCCTGGGTAGGTGGACCATAGATTGGATCCTTCAACCCCGATGGGAGGGCGTAAATCTTCATCCTGTTTGGATTCCGGGTTATCCAAGCTTGTAATGTTCATTTGTGTGATTGCTGCATTTCATATGATTGTTAAATAACTTGTATGCTATATGTAATAAGTTCTGTTATTCACTGAGCTTGTGTTTTAGCTCACACTCCACAATCCTTTCAGGTTCACTCTGCGACCGTGGCTCATTACTAGCAGGAGCATGGTCCCGGTAAGAGAATAGAAGCCAGAAGTTTAAAGTTTAGTATAGAATTAGAATATCTATATCTGTAATAGTCTTATGGTGCATGTAATATGCATTAGAATCATCAGTTAAGGTTGTAAGGAATTCTGAAGCATATGATCTGTAATATAGTTTGTAACAGTTGTTTACTAATTTACATCTTGTGTATGTTTGTTTATTCCATCCAAGCAACTAAAAGATCCTGTTTTTAGAAATCATGTCATTCCTAGAAGGTAATCTAATAATGTTAATCGAATGGTTCTTGATTATTATTATTAGAATACCCTCGGGGCGTGACATTTAATTATAAGATTTAAGCACAAACTTAGCAAAAATTCAAGGGCTTACAAAGAAGATTTAAAAAATGAGTTTCATATACAAGCTATGCAAAGAATTAAATCAATTCACCAGGAATGAAGTTTAGAACTTGGTTCTTAGACTTGATAGTAGATAAGTTATTGGAATTAAATGAGTTTATAGAAACAAACTAGATGAAGTTGGAATAAAACTAGAAATAAAGCTCGATTGGTAGCTAAATGATATAATCAAGAAAAAGACATAGATTTTGATGAGACCTTTGCCCTAGTTACTAGAATAGAAGCCATTAGAATACTTTTGGCATTTGTTACATTAAAAAATTATACTCTTTTTCAAATGGATGTCAATAGTACTTTCTTAAATGGTTTTATAAAAGAAAAAGTTTATGTAGAGTAACCATCGGGTTTTGAAAATAATGAATTCCTTGATCATATTTACAAATTAAACAAAGCTCTTTATGGTCTCAAGCAAGCTCTTGGAACTTTGTATAAAAGACTTAGTAACTACCTGTTAAATAGAGGATTTTCTAGAGAAAAAATTCATATAACACTATTTTTAAAAAATTGCAAGTAAACCACATTGATTATGCAAATCTATAGATGAACATTATGTTTGAAGCTACTAACAGGAGTCTTATAAATGAATTTGCTGAGTTTATGAAGAACAAATTTGAAATGAGTATGATGAGAGAACTTAATTATTTTCTAAGTCATCAAGTAAATCAATCTAAAAATGAAACATTCATCAATCAATCTACATATACAAAAGAACTCTTGAAAAGATTCAACATGGATAATTGTAAAACAAGACCTGCACCATGAACACAAGTGCAAAACTAGACAAAGATGAAAATGGGAAAATGTTTGTGAGAAACTTTATAGAGGTATGATAGGTAGTTTGTCATATCTAATAGCTTCAAGACCTAATATCATGTTGTCGATGTGTGTATGTGCAAGATTTCAATCATGCCAAAAGAAACACACTTGAGTGCAGTAAAACACATACTCAAGTATCTTGCAGACACTAGTGAAATTGGGTTGTGGTATCCAAAGTTTACTTCTTTTGATCTAGTTGGATACTCCGATGTTGGCTTTGCTAGGTGCAAAGATGATCGGAAAAGCACAAGCCGCGCATGCCACTTTCTTGGACCAAGTATATCGAAATTAGACATCCTTTCATTAGAGATCATGTTCTAAATAGAGATATTAGCTTGAAATTTGTTGATATAAACAATCAAATTGATGTATTTTTACAAAAAATTTGAGTTAGGATCATTTTGCACATTCTCAATCGGGTATGATCAAGAATGATGAATGCTAAATATCATGGAGCCAAGTTGGTCTAGAACTTGTTTTTAGGCTGAACAAGATGTTAAATATCATACATGCATAAATAAGATTTGTTTTTGAGATTGTCTCTTTTTTTTCTACTGCATGTCCGCTAAAATAATTGGCTTACTGGTATGTGTGTCATGGGCTCGATCTAAGACTCGCTAGCCTCTATTTTGCCTAAAGCTTTCACTGGCTCGACAGTCTATCCTTCTAGGGCTTGATCTGAGCTTTAGTCATCTCTGGCCATTTGTTTTCATAAAAATCTCTTCGTATCGGATTGCTTGTACACATTTTTCACATGCATATATATATATATATACGCTCTTCTCTCTCTTCTCTCATTTCTTTCCTTCTCTTCTCTCTCTTCTACGTTCTCTCGCCTCTTTCTCTCTAAAAATCTCCCAACACCTTCTCTCAATCACTCTATCTTCTTCTAAATCTCTATCCTATCTTGCTCCATCTCTCTCCTCACCACATCCCTACTATCTGTCAAACCCATACTATCTCTCTCTCTCTCCCCCTCTATCCCTTTCATTATGCTACCGAGAACTGTTCGTGGCCATGCTCTGCCACCATGACCTCCTTTTGATGGATTCCTCTTCCTATCTAAGAAGCATTCATATAGGTATGCTTTATTTTGGGGTCTTGCTATAGATGTGGGTAGGAATTATAATGCAGATGTATTAAAATTCTTTCGTATTCCTTAAATATCTAGAATAGCTTTGAATAATATTATCAATACAATGTTGTTTACAACTAAGGTTAATGAGGAGGGTTTTAGGCTATTTTATTGCAATCTGACTAATTATTTGGATGATGATGGTAGTTTGGGTGTTGGAATGGAAACTGGTTTTAGTAGTTCAAGTTTTGTTAGGCCTCAATTGTATTCATATCTCTATGGCAGAAAACTTGAATTATCACATCATGATATTGGTAGTATGATAGATGTTGTCATCCAAAAAGGTTTTTCCATAGGTGGATTACAAATAGATAATAGTAATAATTTAAAAGGAATAAAAAAATAATTGAGTAATCGGAAATAATATTTTTGGCAATATGTCAACTAATAGTTTCTTGATAGTTAAATGTGTTGTTTTTCTTACATTAAAAGATTGTGGCTTTCATTAATTAATTTATATTTAATAAAGGCATTTCTTATATGCATTAAAGATTTAAAGTTTCTTTTTCTATAGTTTAACCTTTTCTAAAAGCACCACTATTTAATGCAAGCTGACTAAAATAAGTACAAAAGCATGGACTTATTGTCCTTTTCTCTTAAATAGAACTTCTTGCATTAAATGTTGAAATGAGAACTCTCATAAACAATACTAATTTTCATTTTCGTAAAAAGAAAGCTAAATAGTGATATGAAAGTGTACACTAACTGGGGATTATTGTTATAAAAAAATATCATGCTATTTTCAAAATATCTAATTCTCTAAAAATACTCTCTCTTACTGCCTAAAAGTCTATTCTTCCAAATCTACACTTTGTAGCCTGAAAAACCCAAAGATTGTATTTACAAGTCTCACCACCTATGTTTTGGAAAAGAATTAGTGGGGTGATCTTGAGAAATGCATCAAGTAACTTTGTTTTCAAGAAGTTATAGGAAATATCTTTATTTTACCTTATTTTCAATGTTATGAGAAGTATTTTTGTTGAAATACATGCATGCATGTACACATTTCCTCCTTTACAATGGAGATGATATTTTTAGGAGATAACACGTTTTAGAAAGATGGAAAATGAATCTAATCCAATGAGAAATGTTAGAAATAGATAAGAACATGCTTTGAGAAGTAGTTTAAGTTTAAACTGAATAATACTATCACACATGTTTGAAAACAAGACATATGGACCTTATTTTTATAAGTGTCAAAAACTTGCTTTTTGAGCTTGTCGAGGTTTGGATTTAATAAATTTGTATCATGTGTTGAAGCAAATGTTTTCTAAGTTTTGTTTAAAATAAATAATGATAAAACATGTAATAAAACAAGAGTAGACCAGCCTTTAAGTTCGTTGATGATCTAGATATAGGTTGTAGATGCTAAGCCCCCTATTGGATGAGTATGTAGTTAGAAGCTATTGTATTAGAATGTTTTGATGATAAAATTTGATCTAGAATGGTTGTGATGAGGCAGAGTTACTTAAGAGTTGATTAGTATGTTGCTGTTGTTGTCGAGGATTAGTTTTTTGTCCTAGATGTTGTGTTTTATGTCGTTCTTTTGTGTTTTAATGCTCAGATATGTTCTGTAGGGTTGAGAGGTGTTTTGGAGTTGTTTTGTATGTTTTATGTTGTTAAGGCCTAGTTTGTCCTTGAGGTGGATTAAAGGAAGACTTAGTAGAAGCATTAAGGGGTAGCTTTTTGATGAGAAGTATCTATTGAGGCCAAAAGTCAAGCCCTAACTTGCCCTTGATAGACACTAAGTAAGTGTCGTGCCTATAAATGTTTTTAATATTGGAGTACAGTACTGTCGCAGCCTACCGTCGAGATTTTGAAGCCTATTATGGCCAAATTTTGACTATTTTTTTTGTGCATGGTTTTGGTCGAGGCCTATAGTCGAGCCCTTGATAGTGATTATGAACATTTTTATCAGCATTTGACTTCTATTTTGTTGAGGCGCGACATGCTTTTTTATGTATATATGTACCTTACAACCCTTCCTAAGTGAATATTGACCCTCGGTTTGCTTAGGCTTGAGCTTAACTTTGTTGAGCGATGTAACCCTTGACCCAACCATAGGGCAAGGTGATAAAGAACACAAGTTAAGAAGTTGTAACGAGTTTATAGAACGCTTAAGCTTTGTTGAGAGTTCTATCTTCTCTATTATATGATAGTGGTTATGCTTGTTGCTCCATAGGAGCTTTCAATCAAGACCCTAAGTTTCCAAAAGATTACTATGATCTCTGAACAAGATGCAAAGGTGAGTGAATTGAAATCTTATCATGTCGTTGTGCTTATAATATAGTTGCACGCATCTTTATAATAATTGAATCAATCATGCATGGGGTTGAGGACAATGTTTGTTGTATGGTGTATGGATATGTGCTAAGCCTTAACATTTGAAGTGGTAACAATTTTCTTGTTGTTTATGTGTAATGAGAATCATGATGACTGTCTAAACATTGCTTAGCCACCAAAAATTAACTTAAGTTTATCTTATCCTTAATTAATAATTGGACATGCGTTGCACGAAAGCTGTAAGCCCCTAGATTTTTCGATAATAATAGCAAACCCTAAGAACTGGAAGTTGAAACGAAACCCTAAACTTAACCTAGTTATATGATTAGTCTAGTGAATCTAGATCCGGCAATCCCGTGTTCTTAAACCCTAGAAAACGAAATTGAGAAAATTATGGAAAACGGTTCGTAATAACATAGGGAAGCCTAAAAATATCAGATTTGAATTTTTCTAGTGTCCTTCGGATCCGATCGGGATCAGTTTTCGAAAACGTACCCGGAGCACCGATAGCAAAAATATTCCGACAACACCAATAGATTCGTAAAAATATAAGGTTTTCAAAAATATCAGTTTTAGAATTTTTCGGTATCTAAAAATAACAGATATAGGCCTTTTACGCGTATTTTTGATACTACTACGGTATTTTAATTGTCTAGTCTACTATTCATAGTACTTTTCTACTATTCATTACTATTCACCTATCTCTACTTTTTCTTACACTCTATTCTTACACTCTACCATACCTATACCTTACAATTTACCTTCCCCATACAACTTTAATCACATCACACTTTACACATTACTTCTTTTTATTACAAAACAACAAAATTAATCAATTTTTCTCTCCCCAAGCCTTTGCCGTCCACCCTCTCTCTCCTCTTCCTCTCAATTTGTTTTCTTTTCCAATTTATTTTATTACATCTAATTTCCACTCCAAAAATCTATAAATACCCCCTCCTCTTCCATTCTTTCACACAACAAAAATTCATACTAAAACTCTCCCAAAATCACTCCACAAAATTCCTCTCCCAACATCTCTCTCAAGTCTCTTCTTTTCTTTAGAAAACCAAGTCCCACATAATATAACAACCCATTCTTTTCTTCTTCAACAAACCCATAAGCTTTAGGTAAAAGTTTCTCATATTCTCTCCTCATGTTCATATAACTTAACATGAGTTTAGTGTATGTTTCTTAGACTCATGAGTTAAAGAAGCAACAATTTATTCATGTTTTGTTTTTGTTCATGTTTATTTTTCTTTATGTTTCTATTATGTTGTTATTGTTATTATTTGTTTCCAACCTAACATATAAAGTATTATGTATATTATGTATATTTTTATTTAGAGCATATAAGCTCACTTGTTATTTATTTACTTTCAAGTATTGCAATTTATTTAATTTCTAGTTGATATTAAGACTAGTCTTTCTAGTCTTAGACTTGTCCATATCAAGTCAAAACAATTTTATTTCCTTGCTTTTCTTTTCTTTTGAGGACTAGTCTATTCTTAGTCCCGGGATACCTTGATGAAGCTAAGGTTCCCAATACTTGACTTTACTTTTATGCTCTTATTTATTTTAATTATGTTGTTTTATATTTTTCATGGTTACATATTCTCATTCATGCATGAATATGTTGTTATTGTCTCAATCATAATAGAAATGAGTTTCTTAAAATAAGAATAAGAACTCTTTTTAAATATAAATTTTGTCACATAAAAGTTATTTTCCTTAAAGGTTTGAAATTTATCTTAAGCAAATATTTTCTAAAGATAGTAACAATATATGGTTTTTACCAAGAAATACATAAAGTAAAGTTAATATAAATTTCTTTTCAAATAAATAAGAAAGGATTTCTTAGATTCAATTGTCAAAGTTTTCCACCAAAGTCTAAGATAAGTTTTTCAAAAATAACTTATAAGATGATTTCTTTTAAAAGTGGAACTAACCATAAAGTATTTAGAAAACCAAAACGCTAGAAATAAATTTTGAAAATCTTGAAAGATTAAAATTACTTTTGAAGATTAATAACTAAGAAATGGAGTTAAAAGGAAGAAATACTCATTTATAAAATTTAGGAAATTTTCAAAATAAAACTAACTCTTTTCAAGTCTTAAGCTTATCTCACTTTCAAGACATGTGTTTTACAAAACCATTGTTGAGACAACACCAAATTCATGCATATAGTTTGAGTTTACATATATATACATTCAAGGGATTTTTCAACCATACTATATCTATATTTTGTACAAAAGCCCTTGAGTGAAGTAAAGTTTGAAAACTCTAGTTTTGAAGTTTGGAAAATTCGTATCAAATCTGTACGCTTTATTCCGAGACCTAAATAACTTCTTTTGATGAAAATAACCTTAGAAATAGATAGATCTTTTCGAGTAGGTAGAAATCGGTATATAATATGCGAAATTCCGAGTTAAAATGAGCAAGTTATGGCCATTTTAAATTGGATTTCCATTCCATACGATTTTACGAATTCTTTAAGATAGAAGTATAGAACTTGAATAGATCTTGGATGAAATACTCATGTTGGGTATTTCTTTTGTTTAGGTGTCGAGGATCACGATCTTGTCTTCCCCGAGGATTACTTCGACTCCTAGAGCACTATGGACGAGTGAGTTTCCTTTACGCTTATGTATTCGCGCATGTGCTTGTAGAATAGAGCACTAGATGTAGGAAAAGATAAAATTGATATGCATGTGGGATATTATGGGAATTATGTATGTGATTCGTTGTGTGCGATCAATGAACGATAAGTATATCGGAACCCGATTTGTGATTGATATAAATGTTTCCATGTATGTATTGTTATGTGTGCAAATATTGTTTGATCGCTTTAAATGATTTAATGTCATATTGAAATCCTATATAATAAATTGCTCATGCATATCACTTAGAATATCATTTCGAAGTTTTGCTACTACTCCTCAGCGTGGGACCGGAAAGGTAAGCTGCCTAGCTACATCTTGAGGGTTAGGACGTACGGGGAATACGGCCTCAAGGTGTAGCCGAGCCGGATCGATCGCTTTGGGCATGGAAGGCCCGGGGACTAGTAGTACGGTTCGTTGGAACCCCAAGACGCGCGCAAACTTGAGGAGGTTGTTCGGGACCCAGTTCAAAGCATTCCCTAACCACCGATGGAGGGGTAAATCCATCAAACATACGAAACCGGATAGTCGTATGTAATGTTTGATCATATGATTGTTGCATTCATATGCTTGATTAATAAACTTGTTTGATTGTTGTTATGAGTACTATTGCGTAAGGAATATCTCACTAAGCTAGTCATGCTTATACTCCTATAGACTTTTGATATTGCAGGATTATCTTTTGCACCCGAGACCACCTTGATTTCCCGGGTAGAATCCTTATTTTGAGAAGCTTTTGGAGGCAATCTATTTTGAAGTTATAGAGTAGATTTCTTCTAAAATCTTCTAGCTTTAGTTGTTATTTTAGAACCATGTTATTATGAATTATCGGGGGAATGCCCCTTAGAAGCTGTAAGACTTTTATTTCAATGAAATATATATTAAGTGTTATTTTGCATGTTCCGCTGCCAATGTCTTAAAATGCATTACTCCACCGGTCTCCCTTTGTTGTGAATGTACGCCTTGTACCGATATGGAAGCTTTCGAGTGACTGAGGTAGTCATTCTTAGTTTTAATATTGCGTACGGCGGGCTGTCACGTTTAGGGTACCCGCTGGGGCGTGACAGTTTAAGTTGGTATCAGAGCATCAAGATTAGGGAAAGAAACAGTAAGTTAGAAATAGAAGTCTTAAGAATAGGATAAGTTTAAGATTAAGCCATAAGAGTTTTAGGAAGAATCCTAGAATTATAGGAAGTGGGGATTTATGGGAAACCACATGTTCTATGACCATACCTAAGATATGTAAGTGGCCCTAGAACTAGTTTATACCCTTAAGAAGATAGGAGGTTTCTAAACTTTTTGAACCTCAACCCTCGTAAGTCAAAAACGGAATTAACTGCTTTTGTTATGAACTAAAAGAAAATTTTGTTACGTAAAAGACTATACAACCAACCTTAGGTAACGTTGGAGACAAAGTCTCGTAGACGTCATCAACGATCAAGGTGAGAAGAAGGCGAAACCATCCCTGGATTCCTTCAAATTTCGACGAAAGGATCAAGAAGAGAAGTAAGGAGCCACGATGAGAAGAAAATGTCGTCACTTCACCCGAGCAACGCCTTAGTATTAAATCGCAACTAATCAAAAGATGTAGTTAAGTTTTTAACAAATAAAAGTAACCTAATGATTTCTTGATAATGAGATTCCTTTGTTTTAGTTTTATTATATTATTTCTCTTTTTGTGATTAACATGCATGATTTTGATTTCTTACTTTGTAATTTCTTTGAATTGTATTTAATTTCATAATTTCTTATTAAACTCCTATCAATCCCTATTTTGTCAATTTATTTCCTTAAGTTTTGTACCTTGATTTAAATTTCTAGTCTTTATATTTGAGATTTCCGTGATTTCGTAAACGTTAGTATGGAGCGTAATAGAAACTAAAATCTAAACGATTAAACAGCCGTCCAAGAAGACGTAGGAATAGAGAACAAAGAGATTCCAACAACGTACCAGCTGAACGAGGAGTACCCCCGTAACCAACCGAGAATAACCCTGCTCCTGCCCGAACCAGCAAAACGACTTTGCAGCTGCATTGGACAGATGAACCAGTTATTAGCTATTTTGATTCAGCAACAAAATCAAAATAACCCAGCTCCTGCTCCACCTCAGAATGCTCCTGAAGCTACGGTAGAAGCACCCGGCGAACAGTCACATGCTGCACCATTTCCACCACCACCACCGCCAAGATCACATCAAAACTTGCTCGCCAATTTCATCAAAAGTAATACCTACTTTGATGGAACCTTCGGAAAACCAGCTGAGGCCGAAGATTGGTTGGCCCAGATTGAGAGATCGTTTGATGGTTATGAAGTACCCCACCACTTAAGAGTCAGTTTTGGGACATTCATGTTGAAGTTCAATGCTCGCATATGGTGGGAATCGAAGAAGCGAGAATTGCCTGCTCCAGTTACGTGGGATATGTTTCGAGAAGAGTTCTTGGAGAACTACTTTCCAGGGAGCCTTAGAGTTCGGTACAGTGCTGAGTTCTTTAATATTACTCAGAAAGGGAGAACCATCGAGCAGTACGAAACCGAATTCAGTCGCTTGTTGCAGTATGCTCCTGACTCCTATAAGCACAGCGAGGAGTTAAAGAGACAAGTTTTCTTGAATGGGTTAGATGAAGACCTAAAGATTCGTTGGTGGAATTTGATGTTAGAAGTTTTAAGGGGCTAGTGGAAAAGGCTAGAATTATTGAAGAAGCCAAAAAGATGAAAACAAAAGCTCCGGAGAAGAAGTGTTTGTGTTCGGAAGGAAGCCATATGAAGGACCAAGTTCTGGGTTCAAAAATAAGAGGTTTAAGACCTTTGGAAGTTTCAAAGGAAGTGGAAGCAATCAGAGGGAGGTGACCAAGGTAGATGTCACATGCTGGAAATGCCGAGGGAAGCATTATCCAAAGTCCTGCCCACAATTGCAAAACAAGTGTTTCTTTTGTGGCAGCCCAGACATAAAATCTTGGAGTGTCCCAAGAAGAACACCAGTGTCTGCTATGTGTGCAAGCAGCCAGGGCACTTTGCAAATGAATGCCCAAAGAGGAAAAATGCTCTTGTGAGGTCATCCAACACCTCGGGAGGATCCGCCCTTGTCAGAACCAACAATGGCAATGGAAATGGGAACCGCTCTGGCACCTCGATGCATGGAATGAGAGTTACAACCTGGAGGGCCAGTGGATGTGCGAGGAAGCAGATGATGAGGAGGAAGGATGTGAGTTTGCTGCCTTGGAGGAGACGAAGGCTATGATCATGGACTCGTTGCAGGTTAGCCTTAACCTTAAGCTTTCGTTTTGTTTATAGTATCTTTTTACGCTATTAATCTGTCAATAGAATCCCTATACCTCTTTAGCCTAAAGCTTTAGAAAAGTTAGATAAGTATAGTATGGTTAGTAACTAGTGCGTGTTAAACGCAGGAAGTATACGAGTAGCTAACGAGACCGCTTACGCCTTGTTTGATACCGGAGCCACCCATTCGTTTATCACCCCCAACCTTGCTAAGAAGAGTGGATTACCTATAGTCACCACCGCTACCAGCTTCAAGATAAAGACACCCACGGGTAGCGTCGTAACCACCCAAGAGATGTTGAAGGAATGCCCTTTAGAGATCCAAGGTCACCATACGACAAGTGATTTGATCGTGTTGGAGATGAATAAGTATGAAGTAATTCTTGGAATGAGTTGGTTGACCCATGTTAAAGCCACGGTAGATTGTCGAGAAGAAGGTGAATTTTAAGGATGTAATGGGAAGGATATTGAGTTTAAAGGAGAATCCACGGTCGTAAGGAGGCAAGGATTAAGTTCGCTTGAGTTGGTGACGGATGAGGAGGAGATTGACCAACAAATCAATGCTATAGAAGAAGAAGGTGAAGACCAAAGGTGGAGGATATACCCATAGTCAATGAGTTTCCTGACGTTTTTCCTAAGGAATTACCTGGATTGCCACCAAAGAGGGAGATCGATTTTGAGATTAGCTTGATGCCAAATACCGAGCCGATATCAAAAGCTCCATACCGCATGGCACCGGTAGAGTTGAAAGGAACTCAAGAAGCAATTACAAGAGCTTCTGGATCAAGGATTTATACGCCCAAGTGTATCACCATGGGGAGCACCAGTTTTTTGTTAAGAAGAAGGATGGATCCATGAGGTTATGTGTCGATTACCGGGAGTTGAATAAGGTTACAATCAAGAATAAGTATCCATTACCCCGGATTGATGATCTCTTTGATCAGTTGCAAGGAGCAAGCGTGTTTTCACGCATCGACTTGAGATCTGGATACCATCAGTTAAGAGTAAGGCCGGAGGATGTACCAAAGACTGCTTTTCGAACTCGATATGGACATTATGAGTTCTTAGTATGTCTTTTGGATTGACAAATGCACCTGCCGCTTTCATGGACTTGATGAATCGAATCTATAAGCCCTTTTGGATAAGTGCGTTATAGTTTTCATCGACGACATTTTGGTCTACTCAACCACACGAGAGGAACATGAGGAACACCTCCGTATGGCGCTTCGGACGTTAGAGAACATAAGTTGTATGCCAAATTGTCAAAGTGTGACTTTTGGTTGGATAAGATATCCTTTTTAGGACATGTTGTTTCAGGAAGTGGTATATCGGTTGATCCTGAAAAGATTAAAGCAGTGATGGAGTGGAAACAACCGAAGACGGTAACGGAAGTAAGAAGCTTTCTTGGACTAGCTGGCTATTATCGAAAGTTTGTAAAGAATTTCTCGACTATAGCCAAGCCATTAACGCAACTTACTCAAAAGAATGAGAAGTTCATCTGGACCGATAAAAGAGAAAGGAGTTTCCAAGAGCTCAAGCAAAAGCTTGTATCCGCACCGATACTCGTTTTGCCAAACCCTGAGAAGCCTTACACGGTGCATAGCGACGCATCAAGAAATGGTCTTGGATGTGTGCTAATGCAAGAAGGAAAAGTGATTGCTTATGCTTCGCGACAGTTGAGACCGCATGAGCAGAATTATCCGACGCATGACTTGGAGCTAGCTGCCGTTGTTTTCGCACTCAAGATATGGAGGCATCACTTGTATGGACAAAGATGCGAAATATATACGGATCACAAGCCTCAAGTACTATTCACTCAGAAGGAGTTGAATATGAGACAACGGAGATGGTTAGAGCTTATAAAGGACTATGATCTTGGAATCAACTATTGTCCAGGAAAAGTTAATGCCGTCGCGGATGCCTTAAGTCGGAAGAATCATGAGGAAGTTGCCGCTTTGTTGACCGACCAAAAGGAGTTGGTAAGAATTCGAAAGGCTGAGTATCGAATTCATTGGAAAAGATGTGGAGGTGGAAATATCTAGCTTGGTGATGGAACCAACCCTTGTGGAACGATTAAAGAAGCTCAACGATATGATGAAGTCATACAAAGGATCAAAGGGAAGTGCAAGCAAGAAGTATACTGATTTCACCGTAGATGAAGAGGATGTAGTGAGGATGAAGGGAAGGTTATGTGTGCCGGATGATGAGGATATAAGAAAGGAAATCATGAGTGAAGCACATAACTCAGGATACACAGTACATCCGGGAGGAACTAAGATGTATCAAGATCTTAAGAGCCACTTTTAGTGGAATGGAATGAAACGGGATGTAGCCGATTATGTGATGAAGTGCCCCACTTGTCAACAAGTAAAGGTGGAACATCAACGGCCAGGAGGATTGCTAAAACCTTTGCCGATACCAGAGTGGAAGTGGGATCAAATCTCGATGGATTTCGTATGCGGATTACCAAGGACATTGGCAGGGTGTAAACCTCGGTTTTTCAAGTGGCCAAGATAACCCTAGAACCGGAAACCAAAACCCTAAACCGGAATAGCTCAAGTCTGGAGTGAGAACTAGGAACCCTAATTCCGGCTTTTTCTCGGTTTCCAATTAAGAAACTTTTCTAAGAAAATTTAATTTTGAAGATAGTTCTTGATTATATTTCAAACCAAAAAATATCATATTTTAAGAAAATTTCAATTCCGGGTCATCCCGAGACCCATTATAGAAAAACGTGCCCCGGAACTAGAATTTCAAAAATTTACTTATGAGTATTCATTTGAACCGAAATAAAATAAGGATTTCAAAAATATATTTTTCATAATTTTCCGGTTTATGAAAAATACAGTTATAGCCTTTTTATTCGTATTTCATTACTACCGGAAACTAAATTGTCTTGTCAACTATTCACTACTATTCATAAAGTACTACCTAGTCTACCTATTAGCCCACCCTACAAATCTAACCCTTACCATCACTCAAATCACTCTCTTTTCTCCATAACTTTTGTCCTTAACTTTCCTTACAACTCTTAACAACTTCACATCATGTTAAATCAATCAAACAAGTGAAAATTTTTCAAACTCCCCCTTCCCCTACAAGCTCCAAACCGGCGTGAAATGGCCCCCCCCTCCCCTTGTCCATTTTGCAAATCTTTAACTCCATTTAACCTAAATTCACTTCCTATTTAAACTACTTTTTCTCTCTCTTTCCTCATTCTTTCACTTTCCAAATTTTTCAAAGTAAAAAGCTCTCATTTTCTCTCCCCATTTCCCTCTTGGCCGAAACTTCCCCAAGCCCCCACACACACACACAACTTCCATTCTTCTTTTCATCTTCCATTTATCTTCAAGTAAGTAGACTTTTACTCCTTTCCACTCATAAAACTTTGTTATGGCTAAGTGATTCTTGGATATTTCAACTCAATGTCCCCATGATCTTTTAGTAGGGACAATGAGATATCAAAACAAGAATCCCGAACCATTACAAAGTGGATCTAACTTTTAAAGAAGCTTTCATACCAAAAGCTTTATGTTCCTCCAACAAAAAGTGTTTTTAAACAAAAGATCTTTTATAAAAATATAGTTTTTATGTTTTCAAAACTCATTTAAGCATTTGATAAAGTAGATCCATCACTTTATCACTCATGATCATGTAGGCATTTAAAGTTTCATTATTATTTTGTTTTTATGTGCATTAAGAGTCTTTAATGCTTTTGTCTTTAATAAATGACTTTCCTAGTATATAGATCTATTGATAGATGAGTCCATGAAGTCAAAAAGAAAAGTACTTTGCAAGAAATAGACTTATGAAAATTCGGATGACTTTGAAAACCTAGGTCAAAAACACTTTTATCAACTTCTAAACATATATTTTATAAGAGAAATGAAGCCTATGGGTAATAGATAATGTTTAGTAATATTTTTCATGAGTCTAAATGAGTTTTTACTAAAGAAAATGTTGGAAACAAGAAATGAAGTCCATAGAAGTTTTGAGCTAGAAGTCATGTAGACAAAATTCGTAATAATGTATGTAGGGTTAGAAAACACTATTTTTCCAACTTCAAAAATGATATTTTCTTAAACAAATGAAGTCCTTAGGATATAGGTATAATAAATACTTAAAGTTTTAAGTACAAAATATATTTTTCCTAAAGGAATCAACTTGAAAATGGACTTTTGTAAATTCGGATTTTTGGAAACCCCATAGTAAAAGACCCACTTAAAAGTTTATAAATGTGGATTTTATTAAAGAAATAAAGGCCTTAGGATATAACTAATATAAGAGTCAAAATTTCTTTAAACAAAGTAGAGTTTTTCTAAAGAAAATCCTTGTAATATGTAGGTGTGGTCAAGTGTAGTAAACTCACTTACTAAACAATGGTATAAAATGGTTTCTAAGAAAAGTTTATTTAAATTTCTTTAAATCTAAAAAGTTATAAGAACATAGACTCATTAAACTTCATATCATGACATTCATGATAGGGAAAATCATTACCATTGCATTTAGTTGCATTTTGTACTTAGGAATCTCAAGTGCATTCATGAAAACCACATTTTTGGAATCAATAAACCCGCTGTACAGATCTGATCCCTCAATTCTGAGGCTTAGATATTTTCAAAACTTGATTTAAACTGCATAGTTAGAAAGCTCTTCCGAAGTAAATAGAAATCGGTATAAAATTTGCGAAATTCCGACTTAAAACGACCAAGTTATAGCCATTTTAAAATGGAACTTCGAAAATAACGCGATTTCGGTTTCACTAAGTTTTCTTAGAGTTTTAGTGTCCTAAGTTGGTAGAATACTTATTAGGGTATTTCTTATATGAACAGGTGAACCCATGGACGGTGATTCTTTGCCTCCGGACTATTATTACTAGAAGAAAGGTGTACCAATGGCGGAGTGAGTTTTTCTTCCCGATTCATTTATTGTATGTGCTTGTAAAGTAGTGCACTAGAATGTAGGACAAATGAATGGAATATGAATGATGGGGATTAATGGGAAATTATATGATTGATGATGATGTGAGAACTCAAAGTAAGAATATCGAAACCGGATGATAAACTTTGGTTGTGTAGTTAGCTATGATGGATTGTCTGAAAAATTGTTTGATCGCCTAAGTAAAATGGCTTAATCAACTACTTGGACTAATGCTAAATTGACATGTGCATATCACAAGGGGAAGGAGCATTAGCATCGAATAATCGTAGGTTAGTCGTGAACCATAAACGACATCGAATAATCGTAGGTTAGTCGTGAACCATAAACGACATCGAATAATCGTAGGTTAGTCGTGAACCATAAACGACATCGAATAATCATAGGTTAGTCGTGAACCATAAACGACATCGAATAATCGTAGGTTAGCCGTGAACCATAAACGGGATATTGTTAGTGCCGCAGTAGTCGTTAATCTGCTAACCCGGGATGGAGGGCGCAATTCCATCAACATATGATTTTCGGTTTGTCATATGTATGTTGAACTCATGTGTTTAATGCATACACTTGCTTGATTAATAACTTGATTGAATTGTTGTGGCATAAATGTTATTGTGGGAGATTACACTCACTAAGCTAGTTAGCTTACGTCCCTACAGTCCATTCCTTTTGCAACTTACCCATTTGTGGCTTAGGCGACGTGACCCGGCTGAACAAGTACTGAAGCTAGGAGTTTTCCCTAGAAGTTGTAATTTCTGTATTAGACTTCCATAGAAAACTTCTAAGACTTGGATGACTGTAATAGACCGTTAAATATTCTTTTGCGGGGGAATGCCCCTTAGAATTTGTAATATTTATTTATGTTTCATGAATTATATCCTACTGCCTATGCATGCCAAATTAAGCTTTTATCTCCATTCGGACTTGTACTCTATTGTTGTAAAGGTACTCCTTACATCCATATGAGACTCTCGAAAGACTAAGGTGGTAATTCGGGAATCTTATATGGCATGTGGCGGACTGTTACATTTAGGGTACCCTATGGGGCGTGACACAGGGTATGATGCCATATGGGTCGTGGTAGATCGTTTGACCAAATCGGCTCATTTCATACCAATCAATATGACGTACTCGGTGGACAAGTTAGCCAAGCTTTACATAAGGGAAATAGTACGTTTACATGGAGTACCTACCGGGATTGTGTCAGATCAAGATCCCAGATTCGTATCCAAGTTTTGGACGAGTTTACAAAAGTGTATGGGGACAAAGTTGCATTTTAGCACGGCATATCACCCCCAAACCGATGGACAATCGGAATAGACAATCCAAACCTTGGAAGACATGTTACGAGCTTGTGTTATGGAATTCAAAGGGAGTTGGGATGCTCATTTGCCGCTCATAGAGTTTGCCTACAACAACAGCTACCACTCGACCATACAAATGCCGCCATATGAAGCTTTGTACAGGCGACGCTGTAGATCGCCTCTGTTTTGGGATGATGTGGAAAAGCTTGCTATTGGACCAACTTGGTACAAGATGTAGCAGACAAAGTAAGGATAATCCAACAGTAAATGAAGGAGGCTCAAGATAGACAAAAAAGCTGGGCGGATCAGAAAAGGCGAGTTCTCAAATTTCAAGTGGGAGACCATGTATACTTAAAGATAAATCCAATCAAGAGTATACATAAATACGCTCACAAGGAAAGTTGAGCCCACGGTACATTGGACCTTTTGAAGTGCTTGAACGAGTGGGAGATCTAGCCTATCGCCTAGCCTTGTCGCCAAACCTGTCAGGTGTGCACAATGTGTTTCATGTATCGATCTTGCGCAAGCATGTAGCAGACCCAGATCTAGTAGTAGAGTTGGAGCCAGTATTACTAAAGGAGAACCTCACTTATGAGGAACACCCGCTACAGATTTTGGATCGAAAAGTCCAAAAGCTTCGGAACAAGGAGATCAAATATGTCAAAGTCCTCTTGAGGAATCACACCCATGAGGAGGCAACTTGGGAAGCCGAGGATGAGATCCGACGCAAATATCCGAATCTTTTTGAGCAATCAGGTACGATAGCCAAGTTTTGAGGACAAAACTTTCTTTAAGGAGGGTAGGTTGTAAGCCCTAGATTTTTCGATAATATTAGTGAACCCTAAGAACCGGAAGTTGAAACGAAACCCTAAAATTAACCTAGTTCTATGATTAGTCTAGTGAATCTAGATCCGGCACTCCCGTGTTCTTAAACCCTAGAAAACGAAATTGAGATAATTGTGGAATATGGTTCGTAATTATATAGGAAAGCCTAAAAATATCAGATTCGAATTTTTCTAGTGTCTTTTGGATCCGATCGGGATCAGTTTTCGAAAACCGTGCCCCGGTGCACCGGATAGCAAGATTATTCCAACAACACCAATAGATTCCTAAAAATATAATGTTTTCAAAAATATCAATTTTAGAATTTTTCGGTAACTAAAAATAACATATATAGGCATTTTACGCGTATTTTCTTTACTACCGGTATTTTAATTGTCTAGTCTACTATTCATAGTACTTTTCTACTATTCATTACTATTTACTTATCCCTACTTTTTCTTACACTCTATTCTTACACTCTACCACACCTATACCTTACAATTTACCTTCCCGATACAACTTTAATCACATCACACTTTACACATTACTTCTTTAATCACATCAATTTTATTTTCTTTTTCAAATTATTTAATTACATCTAATTTCCACTCTCAAAAATCTATAAATATCCCCTTTCTCTTCCATTCTTTCACACAACAAAAATTCATACTAAAACTCTCCCAAAATCACTCCACAAAATTCCTCTCCCAAAATCTCTCTCAAGTCTCTTCTTTCCTTTAGAAAACCAAGTCCCACATAATACAACAACCCATTCTTTTCTTCTTCAACCAACACCTAAAGTTTAGGTAAAAACTTCTCTTATTTACTCATCATGTTCATATAACTTAACATGAGTTTAGTGTATGTTTCTTAGACTCATTGAGTTAAAGAAGCAACAATTTATTCATGTTTTGTTTTTGTTCATGTTCTTATTTTCTTTATGTTACTATTATGTTGATATTGTTATTATTGTTTCTAACCTAACTTATATAAGTATTATGTATATATATTTATTTAGAGCATATAAGCTCACTTGTTATTTATTTATTTTCAAGTCTTGCAATTTATTTATTTACTTGTTTTATGCAAATATTAAGACTAGTCTTTCTAGTCTTAGACTTGTCCATATCAAGTCAAAACAATTTTATTTCTTTACTTTTCTTTTCTTTGAGGACTAGTCTATTCTTAGTCCCGGTATACCTTGATGAAGCTAAGGTTCCCAATACTTTACTTTACTTTTATGCTCTTATATATTTTGTTTATCTTATTATGTTGTTTTTATTTTATCCTCATTCATACATGAATATGCGATATTGTCTCAACCATAATGAAAATGAGCTTCCTTTAGTAATAGAAAGTAAGAACCCTCCTCAAAAATAAATTTTATCTCATAAGAAATTACTTTTCCATAAAGACTTAAAGTTTTGTCTTAACAAATATTTTTCTAAAGCTAGACAAGTTTAGCTCAAGTTTTAGTAATAACACTATATGAGATTTTATCAAGAAATACATAAAGTTATTACAAACTCTTCTTTCAAACAAATAAAATAAGAAAGTTTCTTTAAACATTCCTTAATCAACCAAAAGTTTTCTTAAACACATTTATCAAAATTTTCTACCAACATTTTAAATACTAAAGTCTAGATAAGTTTTCAAAAATTTACTTATAAAGATCATTTCTTTTAAAGTGGATCTAAGAAATGCTATAGAACATATACCCATGAAGTATTTAGAAAAAAACTATATTTTCCAAAATATTACAAATAAAGTAGTAGGAATTTAAAAAGATTAAAATTACTTTTGTTTAAGAAAAAGAATTAAAAGAAGGAGATGCTCACTTTTAGTAAAATAAGAAATTTCTTAACAAAACTAATTTCTTTACAAAACTTAAGCTTATCTCACTTTCAAAACATATCGTACCACAAGAACATTGTTGAGACAACACCACCAAATTCATGCATATGGTTTGAGTATATGTGTATTCAAGGGATTTTCTTTCAACCATATAATATATCTATATTTTTGTACAAAAGCCCTTGAGTGAAGTAAAGTTTAAAAACTCTAGTTTTGAAGTTTGGAAAATTCGTATCAAATCTGTACACTACTATTCCGTGGCCTAAATAACTTCTTTTGATAAAAATAACCTTAAAAATAGATAGATCTTTTCGAGTAGGTAGAAATCGGTATATAATATGCGAAATTCCGAGTTAAAATGAGCAAGTTATGACCATTTTAAGTTGGAATTTCCATTCCATACGATTTTTACGAATTCTCTAAGATAGAAGTATAGAATTTGAATAGATCTTGGATGAAATACTCATGTTGGGTATTTCTTTTGTTTAGGTGTCGAGGATCACGATCTTGTCTTCCCCGAGGATTACTTCGACTCCTATATCGCTATGGACGAGTGAGTTTCCTTTACGCTTATGTATTCGCGCATGTGCTTGTAGAAAAGAGCACTAGATGTTAGGAAAAGATAAAATTGATATGCATGTGGGATATTATGGGAATTATGTATGTGATTCATTGTGTGCAATCAATGAACGATAAGTATATCGAAACCTGATTTGTGATTGATATAAATGTTTCCATGTACGTATTGTTATGTGTGCAAATATTGTTTGATCGCTTTAAATGATTTAATGTCATATTGAAATCACCATATAATAAATTGCTCATGCATATCACTTAGAATATCATTTCGAAGTTTTGCTACTACTCCTCAGCGTGGGACCGGAAAGGTAAGCTATCTAGCTACATCTTGAGGGTTAGGACGTACAGGGAATACGGCCTCAAGATGTAGCCGAGCCGGATCGATCGCTTTAGGTGTAGAAAGCCCGGGGACTAGTAGTACGGTTCGTTGGAACCCCAAGACGCGCACAACTTCCAGGAGGTCGTTCGGGACCCAGTTCAAAGCATTCCCTAACCACCGATGGAGAGGTAAATCCATCATACATACGAAACCGGATAGTCGTATGTAACGTTTGATCATATGGTTGTTGCATTTCATATGCTTGAATTAATAAACTTGGTTGATTGCTTATTCTGAATACTATTGCGTAAGGAATATCTCATTAAGCTAGTCATGCTTATATTCCTATAGACTTTTGATATTGTAGGATTATCTTTTGCACCCGAGACCACTTTGATTTCCCGGGTAGAATCCTTATTTTGAGAAGCTTTTGGAGGAATTCTATTTTGAAGTTATAGAGTAGATTTCTTCTAAAACCTTCTAGCTTTATTTATGATATATTCAGTAGAACCATGTTGTTATATATATCGGGGGAATGCCCCTTAGAAGTTGTAAGACTTTATATTTTTATGAAATATATTAAGTATTATTTTGTATGTTCCGCTGCCAACATCTTAAAATGCATTACTTCAACGGTCTCCCTTTGTTGTGAGTGTACGCCTTGTACCGATATGGAAGCTTTCGAGTGACTAAGGTAGTCATTCTTGAGCTTTAATATTACGTACGGCGGGCTGTCACGTTTAGGGTACCCGTTGGGGCGTGACATTTACAGTGATCCAGAGTCTTTTGGTTTCCAATGGAAGTCTAAACAAAATCGAAGTAAACTTCTAAGGGAAACTCCTAGCTCCAGTACCTGAGCTGTAGCCTACCTTGGCCTAAGCCAAATGAATTCATGCTACAACAAGTAAAAACTATAGGGGCGTAAGCTAACTAGCTTAGTGAATGAAAACTTCCATATCATAATTAAGACAAATCATTCAAGTAAGTGATTATTCAATCAAGTGAAATGCCTCACACAAGTGGATTTAACAAACATATGACCAGCTGTAAACCCCTAAATTTTCGGAATCGGTTTAGTATAAAACCCTAAACCAGAAGTCAAACAGAACCCTAAAGGTCAACAAAACCCTAGTTTACCGTAACCGTTTAAATCCGGCATCGCCGTTTTCTTTGGCCTTGGAAAAAAAAGTTGGGATAATTAGCTAGAATAGTTCGTAATAACCATAGGTTTTACAAAAATTTCAGTTTCGCGAAATTTGGGTGTCCTTCGAACCCGATCAGACACAGTTCTCGAAAAAGTGTTCGGAAGCCCGAATAGTAAAAATATTCCGAATACACCGTTAGACTCGTAAAAATAAAAGTTTTCCAAAAATATCAGTTTCGTAATTTTTCGGTAAGTAAAAATAATAGATAAAGCTATTATACGCGTATTTTCTTACTACCGGTACTTTATTAGTCATATCTATCTTACATTACACTATTCATTACTATTCTACACTATTCTTTTATCTCTACTTTTTCTTACACCTATTCTTACACTCTACATAACCTACAAACTTAACTTTTTACCTTTCCCATAACTTTATTTCACATCTACCTTACACATTACATCTTTCATTTATCAAAAAGTCAAAAAAATAAATCACATTTCCCCCCTCCCATGCATGGCCGGCGCCCCTTGTCCCCCTTTCCCTCTCAATTTGTTTTATTTTTCTTTTATTTTAATCACACAAAAATCACTCCTCAATTTCCTATAAATACCCCCCTCCTTTTTCACTTCTTTCACACATTGACTACCCACAAATTCTTATCAAAACTCTCTCAAATTCTCCTCTCAAAATTCTCTCAAAATATTATCCCAAAACTCTCTCAAAATTATTCTTCAACAACTTCTACCAACAAACCAAAACCCATAACCACATAACCATACCAAAGCTTCCTTTAGGTAACCACTTCATATTTCTTTTTCTTCTTCATGTCATGTAACTTTACATGACCATGGTGTGAGTTTCCAAAGACTACAAGTTATGGAAACTACATTATGTTCATGTATTGTTATTGTTCATGCCAATCCATTTATGTTTATGTAGTTTTATTATTGTTAATATATTATTATCTATATATATATATACATATTCTTTAGAGCATATAAGCTCACTTGCAATTTATTTATTTCATGCAAAGTAATTTATTTATTTATTCCATTGCAATTTATTTATTCTTTGTTATTTTAAGACTAGTCTCTAGTCTTAGACTTGTCTTCATCAAGTCAAAACAAGTTTTTCTTTCTTTCATTTTATTTTATTTTGGGACTAGTCTACTTCTTAGTCCCGGGAGCCTTGAAAAAGCTAAGACTCCAATACTTGACTTTATTATTTATGTTTTATATTATTTTGCTTACTATTATTCTCATAATCATGTTCATTTAGATTGTTGTCCAAAAATTTTATTTTCTAAAGATAATTAAACAAAAGAAGAATTTTGTCACTTAGAGATGAGTTTATGTAAAGTATAAAATCTATAAGATAACAAAAATAAACTCATTCCTTTTCAAGTTACAAAAGAACTCACTATAATTTTAGAAACTACTTTTACTTTAAAAAGCTACATAAACCTTTATTCTACTTTGTTTTTCAAAAGAAAATATTTGTTGCTACAAAAATGGGTCTTTTATAAAAAGATAAACAAGATGAATGGCTAAGGAATTTTCAAGCAAAAGCCTTTACAAACAAAAGGCAAAGAAAATTTATGATTTGAAAACAAAAATAAAGTTGTTTCTTTTCAAGTTACAAGAAGAAACCACAAAAATTTTAGAAAAAGGTTTCTTAAGTCACATATCAATCCACTTTGTTTTATTAAGAAAATAAGCTTTTATGAATGAATAACTTCTATAAGGCATAAGAAAAGAATGAGAAATTTTCAAGCAAAGATTTTGCAAACGAATAGACAAAGAAATTTATACAAGAAAAATAAATAGTGTATTTTCTAAAAACTCCAAATTAGTATTAGAATTTTTACTTGGGAAAAATAATGAAACATAAAGCATTTTTAGAAAACAAAGGAAACAAGGTATTCATTATAAGAAATCTACAAAAACAATTTTTGAAAACTATATTTTCTAAAAACTTCAAACCGACATTATTTCACTCAAGAAAAATAATTGGACAACAAAACACTTGAGCATGCTTAAATATGAGTTATATAGTTATAAAAAGAGAATTTTTCAACTATATAGATAACTAAGTATCTATCAAACAAATTTTGATTTCTTAAACCAAGGTTGTTTTTACTTGGAAAATCCGTGGTGAATTTTGTCGCCACTGTTTCGAGGCCTATATGACCTTGTTTGTTAAAAGTAATTTGGAAATGGGTAGATCTTTTCGAGTAGGTAGAAATGGGTATATTATATACGCGATTCCGAGTTAAAATGACCAAGTTATGGCCATTTTAAGTTGGAACATTCCTTTATACGAACTTTAACGTTCTTTTGACATTGTTTTGTCAAATTTCAAGAAAATCATCAAGGAATACTCATTGTGGGTATTTTCTTTGGCTAGGTGACCCGAGGAAGGATTCCTTTCCGAGGATTATTACGATTAAGTGGAGTGTGTGAACGACTCATCCGCTTAGAGGAATAGACGACATGGCATCGTGAGTTTATTTCCATTAAATGTCCATACATGTTGTGCTTGTAAATTAGTTGTATTAGAGTTAGGAAAAGATAAACCGATGTGTATGTAAAATAATTCCTTGAAAGAATTATTAAGAATATCGAAGCCGGAATTGTTTTAAATGATTGTTTTAGTATAGTATTGATTTGTATGGAATTCCTTGATCGCCTTAAATTTAAAAATAATTATGCTATGACCTTATAAATTAATGAATTCATGCATACCACAAAGTGAATCACATTGCATTTTGGGTTATTATCCTTGAGTGAGAAGGATAGTAAGCTCATGTCGAAAGTAACACTTGGCGGAAGATCCGAAAGCGATTACTTAGCGGCTTAATGGAATATGCATGGCGGAAGATCCGAAAGCAAGGTCAATCAAGTAGATTCGGAATGCTTGGCGATGAGTGCTTGCGAGCATGAAAACTTTTTAACTAAAACTACTTGAATTGAGGTTATGTATCACCAAGCCCGAATGGAGAGCGCAAATCCATTCAACATATAGTTCCCGGAAATTATATGCTTGTTTGCCCATGTGTTTGTTCATTACATTTGTTTGATTAATCAACTTGTTTGAATCTTGTTACAAGAAGTTATTTATGGAAATAGTTCTCACTAAGCCTTTAGCTTATACCCCAATAGATATCTTTTGCAGTTTCCCTACTTATGGTTAAGGCCACGTGGACTCTACGGGTAGGTAATTTCTTTTTGGGTAATAGAAATTTAGATAAAGTGTAGTGTTAGTAATGATGTATAAATACTCATGTAATAGATTAGTGATCAAGGGGATATGTCCCTAAGTTTGTAAAGTCATTGATATGAATGAATGATTATTATGAGTCCTCTTTTTTTAAATGTGTTATTTATATCTTCTTAAACTTCATAATTCCATGTATGGTCCTCTAAAATTGTGAAAGTATGCCTTACACTTAATATAAAAGCTTTTGGGAATAGCTAAAGTTGTCATACTTAAACTTTAATATTGAGTGTGGACTGTCACGTTTAGGGTACCCTTTGGGACATGACACCAGCCGAAAATCATATGTGGATGGACTTGCGCCCTCTATCCCGCGTTAGCAGATTAACGAATCCTGCTGTACCGCGTCGTTTAAGCTCACGGGCAACTGAACAATATTTCGTTTTATGGATCACGATTAACCAACAATTTCGTTTTATGGATCACAAAAAACCAACAAATGCTAATGCTCCATCCCCATCGTGATATGAATGAGTTCAATTATAATTGAAGTCCAATAATCAATTAATCCAATTCTTTTAGGTGGCCAACCAATATTCGCAGATAATCAATTCTAGCTCATCTCTATACAAGCAATAACTTATCACCCGGCTTTAATATTCTTTAAGTTCAATTTCACATATCAACAGCAGACATTTATAGTTCCCAACTAATCCCATCATGCATAATCATTCCTTTTATCCTTACTTAGCAACTAGTGCAACTATCATTACAATCACAAGCAATAATTGAAATCGAAAGTGATACTCACTCGGCCATGGTACATCGGTCTCTTAATAGTAGTAGTCAGGTGGTAGGGTATCGTCATGCTTGGGATCACCTACCAAATAAGAATAACCTAATAAGAATCTTATCACTTAACTAATTCAAACTATACATCTAGACTACACGAACTCGTGATTCTCGCTATTTGCGGAAGTTCCAACTTAAAACGGCCATAACTTGGTCATTTTAACTCAGAATTTCGCAAATTTTATATCGATTTCTATCTATTTCGAAAGATCTATCCATTTCTAATATTATTTTTAAGGTTTGAAAACATTAAGGTCACAGAACAGAGGGATCAGATCTGTTCTGTAACTTTTCCATTCCGAAAAATTGTTTTGCATTTGGTAAAAAATGTGTCTAGTTGACGATTCATGTATAGATGGAATATGAATGAAATCCTAGTATAAATGTCATGTAATGAGCTCAATATATGCATGGTCTTGATCATTTTTGATAATGAACACTTATGAACTCCTAATTATTATAAGACTCCACAATAGTCACTTCTTAAAAATCTATTCTTTCCAATTTGCATTTCCTAGGATTTTAGGATTTTATTCTTGGAATTTACTTACTATCTAAATAAAAATGAGTCTTCATCATCTATACTATCCAAGACCTTCATTTATGCATAGAAATTCACATTTTTCACCTTGTAAATATGTTTTTAAACAAGCTTTTCACAAAAATCCGAATTTTGGGAAAATTTCATTTCTTGCATATTTCTTATGAGAAAACTTGTTTCATGCATCAAAATTTAAAGTTTTACTATATCTATTGCCTAAGGACTTCATTTAACACATAAAACTTGCAATTTGAGCTCAAATACTAGGTGATTACATATGCACCATCTCAAATTACGAATTTGACAATTTGATCACTAACTCAAAAATTTTTCATGTTAATTCCATTACTTGTTTTACCCATTACTCATGCCTAAACTCATTTTAACTTGTGAAAATCATTCCTTAGAGATACCTATTACATATACCTTTCATTTTTCATGAAAAATATGAGTTTCAAAGTGGTTCTAAGGGTTTTTAAAATAGGTTTCAAAAATCATCCGAATTTTCTAGACATTTCTAACAAAGTCTTTTCTTTTTCAAGTTCCTTGTCTTATATACATAAAGATCTATCATTTAACACATTTATATATATGCAAGGCTAAACTTTTATGATCATAAATGCATGCAAGCTCAAAATAACCACATGAACATAAATGTTAATGAAAGTATGAGTGTCTAAACACTAGACCTACCACTTATAGTGCATGAACATGAGTTTAATGACATGAATATAAAGTTCCCATGCAAGATCTCTACTTTACATGCATGAACATGACATTCTTTCAACAAAAACTCCTTTAAACACAAGATCTACTTCTTGTGGTGGCTTGAATTCTTGTATTAGTATTTTCTTGTCCCTAGCATATGCTCATTGGGATTTAAAGTGGAAACCACTCAAGAATGGTCTTGCCATTACAAGATTGTGTAAGAACAAAGCTTGGAATCATCACCTATGGAGATTTGGAGTAGAAAAGAAGAGGAAATGGACTTGTGAGTGGATGTGTGTGTGTGGGTGTGGTTCATGACAACACTAGGAGAGAAAGAGAGGGTTTTTCTTCTTTTGGAATTTTTTGAAAGAGTGAAAAGTAAGAAGAGAGAGAGAAAATAAGCTTATATATTAAATGGATTAAGGTTTAGTTGAATTAAAAGAAGTAAAAATAAATCAAATTGAGGGGAATTGGGGAGGGGGTGCGCCGGCCATTGAGTGTGAGAGAGAGAGAGAAGTTTGAATTTTTGATAAAATTTGTAATTTAAGTAATAAAATGTAATAATTGTAATAGTTAATTAGGAAACAAAATTTCATGGAAAAGAAAATTATAATGAGTAGTTGTAAGGATGTAAGAATAGGGTATGGGTAGGGTGTACTGTAGGTTATACTTGTGAATAGTAGACAAGACATCTTCTTTATCGGTTGTAAAGAAAATACGGGAAAAATGTTATCATTGTAATTTTTATAGCCCGGAAAATTATAAAATTTATATTTTAAAAATCCTTATAAAATTTTGGTTCTAATGAATATTCCGGAATATTTTTCTGAGTTTCTAGTCCCGGGGCACGTTTTTTGGTAATTGAGCTCGGGAAGGCCCGGAATTGAAAATTTTCCGAATTTAAAACTTTCTAAGGTTTAAAATATAATTTAAAACACTAATTCATATTCATCTATTTTATAATACTTCTGTTGTTATGAAACCAAAGGAAAGCCGGATTTAGGGTTTCTAAGCTTCTCTCACTAAGCTTGAACCGGACTGGATTAGGATTTTGCTTTTCGATCCCTGGAGTTTACTTGACTGCTAAGAATACCAGGGTTTACAACCTCCCCACCTCAAACAGAGTTTTTTCCTCAAAACTGAACTGACGTACCTTATCCTTCAAATAACTCGGGGTGCTTCCTTCGGATCTCCTCCCCAGCTTCCCAAGTTGCTTCCTCAAAGGCATGATTCCTCCATAATACTTTAACATAGTGAATGTCCTTGTTCCGTAGCCTTTGGGTTTTCTTATCCAATATCTTCACGGGGTGTTCTTCATATGTCAAGTTTTCCTTAAGCTAAATCGGTTCCAATTCCAAAATCTTTTCTGGGTCGGGTACATACTTTCTCAATACTGACATATGGAACACGTTGTGAATCCCGGATAGATTTGGTGGTGAAGCTAGTTGATACGCCAGATCCCCGACTCTTTCCAAAATTTTGAAGGGTCCAATATATCTCCGGCTTAGCTTTCCTTGTGTACGCATCTTTTTAATACTTTTAATTGGACTTATCTTCAGGTATACATGGTCACCTTCCTTGAATTCGAGTTCCCTTCTTTTCAGGTCCGCTCAGCTCTTTTGTCTATCCTGAGCTTCTTTCATCTTCCGCTGAATTACCCTCACATTATCGACTGCTTCTGTACCATTTCTGGCCCAATAGCCATCTTTTCCACTTCATCTCAAAACAGAGAGGATCTACAGTGTCGTCCATACAAAGCTTCATATGGTAGCATCTGAATAGTTGAGTGGTAGCTATTATTGTAAGCAAACTCGATGAGATGCACATGACCATCCCAACTCCCTTTGAATTCCAAGGCACAGGCTTTCAACATATCTTCTAGGGTTTGGATCGTCCGCTCAAACTGTCCATTGGTTTGATGGTGATATGTCGTATTGAAATGCAATTTGGTACCCAAACTCTTTTGTAGGCCTGTCCAAAATTTAGACACGAACCTTGGGTCTCTATATGAAATAATCCCTGCTGGTATGTCGTGTAATCGTACAATTTCCCGGATGTAGATCTTAGCTAGCTTTTCCATTAAATAAGTCATATTTATGGGTAAGAAGTGCGCCGACTTGGTTAATCGATCCACTATTACCCATATAGAATCACAACCTGAAGGGGTCTTTGGAAATCCACACACAAAATCCATAAATATTTGATCCCACTTCCACTCGGGAATGGGTAAAGGCTTTAATAATCCGCCTAGCCTTTGGTGCTTAACTTTCACTTGTTGGCAAACTGGGCACTTCATCACAAAATCTGCTACATCCCTATTCATGCCATTCCACCAATAGTGGCTTTTCAAATCTTGGTACATCTTGGTACCTCCCGGATGCATGGTAGAACCGGAGTTATGAGCTTCACTCATTATTTCCCTTCTTAACTCTTCGTCTTCCGGCACACACAACCTTCCCTTCATTCTAATCACATCCTCATCGTCTACTGCGAAGTCAAGGTATTTTCCTACTTGGGTTTCCTTTTTAATCTTTTGTATCACCTCGTCATACCTTTGGGCTTCCTTGACTCTTTCTATTAGGGTTGGTTCCAATGCCAGATTAGCTATCTCAAGCTCAGCACTTTGGTCTACGAACTCAATCTTTAATTTCTCAAAATCTCTAATAAGATCTCTTTGATTTGTGATGAAGGCGGCTACTTCCCCATAATTTTTCCAACTTAGGGCATCCGCGACTGCATTAACTTTTCCTGGACAGTAATTTATTCCCAAATCATAATCTTTTATTAGTTCCAACCATCTCCTTTGTCTCATGTTCAACTCCTTTTGTGTCAACAGATACTTAAGACTCTTATAATCCGTGTATATCTCACACCTCTGTCCATATAAATAGTGTCTCCAAAGTTTCAAGGCGAAGACAACTACAACCAATTCCAGGTCGTGTGTAGGGTAGTTTGCTCGTGGGGTCTCAACTGTCGAAAAGCATATGCAATAACTTTCCCTTCCTGCATTAATACTGTAAACCCCGGTAATTCTCAGTAGCTAGAAAACCCCGGGAATTGGAAGCAAAACCCTAATCCGATCAGGTTGAGTTTAGTGAATGAAGCCAAGGAACCCTAAATCCGGCTTTCCTTCGGTTTCATAGTAAAATAAATATTATGAAGTAAATGAATTTGAATTGTTGTTTCAAAGTACATTTCAAACCTTTGAAAGTTTTAAATTCGGGAATTTTTCAATTCCGGGCTTTCCCGAGCCCAATTACGGAAAAGCGTGCCCCGGGCCACGGATTCAGAAAAATGTTCCGGAATATTCATTAGAACCATAATTTTATAAAGATTCCAAAAATATCAATTTCATAATTTTCTTTTCCCGTGTTTTCGGAACAACCGGTAAAGTAGATGTCTTGTCTACTATTCACAAGTACAACCTACACTACACACTACCCATACCCTATTCTTACATCCTTACAACTACTCATTTCAATTTTCTTTTCCAAGAAAATTTGTCTCTTAAATAATTATTACATTTATTACAATTTCATTTACTAAATTACAAATATCAAATTTTTAAAACACACACACACACACATGCATGATGGCCGGCGCCCCCCCCCCCCGCCCTTTTTTTTTCCCCCATTTGATTTATTTTACAATTTTTATTCATTACTAAACCCTAATACCTTCATATATATACATAATTTTCTCTCTCTCTCTCCATTCCTCATTGTTTTAATTTTGAAAAAAAGAGAAAAACTCTCTCATTCTCCTCTTCATGCCGTGAACCCCCTCCCTCTCCCTCTTGCACTTTCAACTCAAAACTCCTCCATTTCTACCTTAGATCCTCCTTTGGTATGTTGATTCAAGCCTTGTTCTTCCTAGTTCTTGTAATGGAAAGACCATATCTTGTGTATTTCCTCACTAAATCCCAATGAGCTAATGCTAGGGGCATGGAAACACATGAACAAGAATGTCAAGCCATCACAAGACATGGATCTAATGTTTAGATGTGTCTTTATTAAGATCTCATCTTGTTCATGCATGTAAAGTAGTGATCTTGCACATATATTGTTGTTCATGCCATGAGATCCATGCTTTATATATCATATGTAGTAGATCTAAGGTTTAGACATTCACAACTTCATGTACATGCATGATCATAGGTTCATTTTGCTTTATATGCTTTGATGACCATAAGAATGAAGTCTTGTTTATGTATAGAGAAGTTAGATGGTGGATATTCATATATATAAGGCAAAAACATTGAAAAAGGAAGGACTTTGTCCAATATGGAAAGTTGAAAATTCGGATGAAATGGAAACCCTACCTTGAAAACCACCAAAATCATTTTTTTCTCATATTTCATAAGAAAAATGGAGGGTATGTGTAATAGACATGTTAAAGGAATTATTTTCATGAGTTTAGATGAGTTTAGGCATAATAAAAATAAGGAAAACAAGAGGTGAAGTTAGAAGGAAAAATGTTGACTTTAGATGTGTAGTCAAATTCGTAATTTTGGGTAATGCCTAAATAAACACTTAGTATTTAAGTCTAAAATGGATGTTTTATAAGCTAAATGAAGTCCTTAGATAATGTATACATTGAAGCTCCAATTTTTAATGCATTAGATAAGATTTCCCTTAAGAAAATGTAAGAAAAGGAAATTTGTAAAATTCGGATTTTCACAAATAGCTTATTTAAAAACATGTTTACCAAATGAAAAATGTGAAATTTTATGCATGAATGGAGGCCATGGCTATTATAGACTTTGGGAACTTATTTTTAGATAGAAAACAAGTGGACTACAAGACTAAAAGCCAAAGAAACCCTAAGGAGTATAATGTGGAAAAATAGTCAACTAAAAATAACCTTTGAAAGATTTTCTAACACTTAGGAGTTCATAAGGGTTTATTACCACAAAAATTACCATGACCATGCACATATTGAGTTCATTACATGCATACACATTAGTAGTTCATTCCTATATCATTCATGCATGAACCACCAACTAGGAACATTTCTTTTCAAAAGCAAAGCACATTTTTGGAATTGGATCAATTGCGGAACAGAACTGATCCCACTGTTCCGTGGCCTTACTATTTTCAAAACTTGGAAATAATACTTGAAATAGATAGATCTTTCGAAGTAGATAGAGATCGATATAAAATTTGCGAAATTTCGAGTTAAAATGACCAAGTTATGGCCGTTTTAAGTCAGAACTTCCGCAAATAGCGAGAAATCCGAATTCAACTAGTCTAGATGTATAGTTTGATTTAGTTACATGATGAGAATCTCATTAGGATTATTCTTGCTTGGTAGGTGATCTCGAGCAGGACGACACTCTACCTCCCGATTATTATTATTAAGAAGTTTGGCGTCCAATGGCCAAGTGAGTTTACTTCCACTCTCAATTAATGCTTGTGATTGTAATGTAGTGGCACTAGTGATGTAGGCAAAGATAAAAGAGATTGTATAAGCATGATGGGGTATATGGGAATTATTTATGTTGTTGATTGTTGATATGTGAAATGGAGCTTAAGGTATATCGAAACCGGGTGTTAAGATATTGACTGCTTTACTAGAATCTTATGATGAATGTCTGCGAATACTTGTTGGTCACCTAAAAGAATTGAACTAATGATTATCCGACTCCGACTATAAATTGAATTCATTCATGTCACGATGGGGTTGGAGCATTCGCACTGTTGGTTAATCGTGATCCATAAAACGACTTGTTGGTTAATCGTGATCCATAAAACGAATTACTATTTGTAATCCCCGGAAAATTTTAGTAAATAATTATAAGATGAAATTTGAAAATAAACCTAAAAATCACTCCAAATTAAAACCAAATTTCAATTAGTCTTCAATTACGAACGAATTCGAAAAATTTTCGAATCTTGGGAAAAATAAGAATTCTCAAAAACAAAGTAAGAACTCAACATACTACAATTCCAAAACCACTACGTACGATAAATTCCATACGTGACTCCGATTTATAAAATCAGGTAATTTAGATCCCAAAAATGAATTATTAAAAAGTAAATAACGATTAACTTTCGGAAATGAAACCCCATTTCAATAATCCCGAAAACGTTAAAAGATATTAAATATTTACAAAAATAAAATTTAAAATAAATTTCTCAAATTAAATATGTTGTATAAGCATAAATATCAGTTTCCAAATTGGCAAAGGCCTAAACCGAAAAATCACCCGGAAACCCTAACCGGAATACAATAATGTAAGTCTGGCAATCTAGCACCCCTAGCCCTAGAGGCCGAGATGTAGTTTAAATATGTAGAATAGCTCATAGTAATATGAGTTTGTTTAAAAATATCAGATTGGTAAATTTTTTACCTATTTCGAACCCGTTCGGATACAGACTTCGAAAGGCGTGTCCTGGTGGGACTCCGAGAGAAGGAATTTGACTTCCCCGGCCACTTGGAAAACTTTTCGCCGGGAATTCTTGAATAATTATTTTCCCTCTAGCTTGAGGGTGAAGTATAGTGCGGATTTCCTTCATGTAAAGCAGAAAGGGAGAACAGTAAAGCAATATGAAACTGAGTTTGTTCACTTGCTGCAGTATGCCCCTGAATCTTTCAGGGATAGAGAGGAATTAAAGAAGCAAGTATTTCTAGGAGGCTTAGACGAGGAACTGCGAATCAAGCTGGAAGAGTTCGGAGTAAGAACCTATCCTGAGATGGTAGAAAAGGCTCGGGTCATTGAAGGGGCTAGGAAAAGGAAGTATCAGGAGCTTGAAAGGAGAGTATTCGGGAAGAGGCCGTTTGATGCCTCGAGCTCAGGGTTCAAAGGTAAACGGTACAGGCCGTACCAAGGGTTTAAAGAGGAGTCTAGCAGCAAGCCGACCCAGTTCAAGACCAATGTCACATGTTGGAAATGTAAGGGGACACATGCACCTAGGCAATGCCCATAGTTGAGGAACAAGTGCTACTTTTGTGGCGATGTTGGCCACATGGTTTTTACATGCCCGAAGAAACTGGCAGTAACTTGCTTCATTTGCAAGGAGAAAGGGCACTTAGCTTCCGAATGTTCACAACGAAAGAGCGTGGCCACCCGACCCTTCGGAGCCTCGAGTAATATCAACCCCTTGAGGTCTGGTAACAAGAGTAGAAGTCGAGCAGCTTCCGCGATGCATGGGATGAGGCTGTACAATCTAGAGGGCCAATGGATGGTGGAAGAAGATGAAGATGAGGAAGTGGAGTAGGCAGCTTTGGATCAAGGCGAGAATGTTGATGGCGGCCTAGTGACAGGACACATACAAGTAAATAGCGTGGAAGCCTATGCTTTGTTTGACACGGGAGCGACCCACTCGTTCATCACCTATAGTTTGGCCAACCGACTCGGATTGCCTATAGCCACAACCGCCGTTAGCTTGAGGATTAAGACCCCCACGGGGAGTGTTGTGTCGACCCGAGACCTGATAAAAGACTGTCCATTGGGAATCCATGGTCGCCACTCCAAAAGTGATTTAATTGTGTTGGAAATGAATAAATACGAAGTTATCCTCGGGATGAATTGGCTAAGTAGAGTAAAGGCAATAGTGGATTGCCAAAGAGGACGTTTTTATGATCAATCGGGAGAAAAAGTAGAATTTATGGGAGACCTTAGTCCCAAGAAGGTTTGATCTAAGCTCGTTCGAGTTGATGATGGAGGATGAGGAGATGACCGATTGAGGGTGTCTTGGATGAAGGGGAAACCCGTGAGGAAAAGAATATTCCAGTGGTGAATGAATACTTGGATGTGTTCCCAGAAATTTTGCCGGGATTACCGCCAAGAAGAGAGATCGACTTTGAGATTGTGTTGGCTCCAAATACCGAACCGATATCTAAAGCGCCATACCGGATGGCACCGGCTGAGTTAAGGAGCTAAAGACGCAGTTACAAGAACTTCTGGACCAAAATTTATAAGACCAAGTGTATCGCCATGGGGCACCCGTCTTGTTTGTGAAGAAGAAGGACGGATCGATGAGATTGTGTATTGACTACCGGGAATTGAATAAAGTGACTGTCAAAAATCGGTATCCCTTGCCAAGAATTGACGATTTGTTTGACCAACTGCAAGGAGCTTGTGTGTTCTCACGTATTGACTTACGTTCGGGGTATCATCAGTTGAGGATTAAGCCTGAGGATGTGCCTAAGACAGCTTTTCGTACTCGTTATGGGCACTACGAGTTTCTGGTAATGTCATTTGGACTGACTAATGCACCGTGCATTTATGGACTAATGAATAGAGTCTATAAGCCGCTTTTGGATAAGTGTGTGATAGTCTTTATAGACGACATCCTCATATATTCAAAGACCAAAGAGCAACATGAGGAGCATCTCCGTTTGGCATTGCAAACCTTACGAGATAACAAGCTGTACGCCAAGCTGTCCAAGTGTGACTTTTGGTTAGACAGGATATCCTTCCTCGGACATGTGGTAACGGGTGATGGGATATCAGTTGATCCCGAAAAGATCAAGGCGATAGTGGATTGGAAGCCACCACAAACAGTTACTGAAGTAAGGAGTTTCTTGGGATTAGCTGGCTACTATCGCAAGTTTGTGAAGGATTTCTCCAAGATAGCTAAGCCGCTGACTCAATTGACTCAAAAGAATGAAAAATTCATTTGGACAGACAAGAGAGAACAAAGTTTTCAGGAACTAAAGCGACGACTGGTCTCGGCACCGATTTTGGTTTTACCAGATCCGGAAAAGTCTTACACGGTACATAGTGATGCTTCAAGAAATGGTCTTGGATGCGTCTTGATGCAAGAGCGGAAGGTCATTGCGTATGCTTCTCGGCAATTGAGACCGCATGAGCAGAATTACCCTACGCATGATTTGGAACTAGCTGCAGTTGTCTTTGCCTTGAAGTTATGGCGACATTATCTGTATGGACAACGGTGTGAGATATACACAGATCATAAAAGCCTTAAATACCTGTTCACACAGAAGGAGTTGAACATGAGGCAAAGGAGGTGGCTGGAATTAATAAAAGATTATGACCTGGGGATAAATTACTGTCCAGGGAGAGTAAATGCAGTCGCGGATGCCCTAAGTCGGAAGAATCACGGGGAAGTAGCCGCTTTGATTACAAGTCAGAAGGAGTTGATTAAGGAATTTGAGAAATTAAGGATCGAGTTCATAGATCGAAGTGCTGAGCTTGAGATATCTAACTTGGTGCTGGAACCAACCCTCGTAGAAAGAATCAAAGAAGCACAGAGGTATGACGAAGTGATACAAAAGATAAAAAGGGAAACCCAAGCGGGAAAGTACCTTGACTTTGCCGTGGATGAGGAAGACGTGATCCGAATGAACGGAAGGCTGTGCGTACCAGAGGATGAGGAGTTGAAGAAGGAAATAATGAGTGAGGCACATAACTCCGGGTATACCATGCATCCGGGAGGCACCAAAATGTACCAAGATTTGAAAAGTTGCTATTGGTGGAATGGGATGAAGCGAGATGTGGCAGATTATGTAATGAAGTGCGCAGTATGCCAACAGGTGAAGGTAGAGCACCAGAGACCGGGCGGATTGCTAAAGCCCTTACCCATTCCTGAATGGAAGTGGGATCAAATATCCATGGATTTTGTTTGTGGCTTTCCCAAGACTCCATCGGGTTGTGATGCAATATGGGTAATAGTGGATCGGTTAACTAAGTCGGCGCATTTCCTACCCATAAATATGACCTATTCAATGGAAAGGTTAGCCAAGATTTATATCAGAGAGATCGTAAGATTACATGGCATACCTGCAGGGATCATCTCAGATAGAGACCCGAGATTTGTGTCCAAGTTTTGGACGAGCTTGCAGAAGAGCTTGGGTACTAAATTGCATTTCAGTACGGCTTACCATCCTCAGACCGACGGACAGTCTGAGCGGACGATCCAAACCTAGAAGACATGTTAAGGGCGTGTGCCCTGGAATTCAAAGGGAATTGGGATAGTCATGTACACCTAATCGAGTTTGCCTATAATAACAGCTATCACTCCACTATCCAGATGCCTCCGTATGAAGCTTTGTATGGACGGCGTTGTAGGTCCCCTTTGTTTTGGGATGAAGTGGAAAAGGTAGCAATTGGGCCGGAATTGGTACAGGAAGCCGCGGATAAAGTGAGGTTGATTCAGCGGAAAATGAAGGAAGCCCAGGATCGACAAAAGAGCTGGGCAGACTTGAAAAGACGGAGCTTGAATTTAAAGTGGGTGATCATGTGTACCTGAAGATAAACCCGATTAAAAGTATCAAGAGGATGCGTACACAAGGGAAATTAAGCCCGAGATACATTGGACCTTTTGAGATCTTAGAAAGAGTCGGAGACCTGGCGTATCGGCTAGCCCTACCACCTAATTTGTCCGGGATTCACAATGTGTTCCATGTGTCAGTTTTGAGGAGATATGTTGCCGACCCAGAAAGGATTCTGGAATTGGAACCAATCCAGTTGAAGGAAAACCTGACATATGAGAACACCCAGTAAAGATATTGGATAAGAAAACTCAAAGGCTACGAAACAAAGACATTCACTACGTGAAAGTGTTATGGAGGAATCATGCCTTTGAAGAAGCAACCTGGGAAGCGGAAGATGAAATCCGGAGAAAGTACCCCGAGATATTTGAAGGACAAGGTACGTCAGTTCCGTTTTGAGGACAAAACTTTATTTAAGGTGGGGAGGTTGTAAACCCTAATTCTCAGTAGCTAGAAAACCCCGGGAATTGGAAGCGAAACCCTAATCCGATCAGGTTGAGTTTAGTGAATGAAGCCTAGGAACCCTAAATCCGGCTTTCCTTCGGTTTCATAGTAAAATAAATATTATGAAGTAAATGAATTTGAATTGTTGTTCCAAAGTACATTTCAAACCTTTGAAAGTTTTAAATTCGGGAATTTTTCAATTCCGGGCCTTCCCGAGCCCAATTACGGAAAAGCGTGCCCCGGGCCACGGATTCAGAAAAATGTTCCGGAATATTCATTAGAACCGTAATTTTATAAGGATTCCAAAAATATCAATTTCATAATTTTCCGAGCTATAAAAATTACAGTTATAGCTTTTCCCGTGTTTTCGGAACAACCGGTAAAGTAGATGTCTTGTCTACTATTCACAAGTACAACCTACACTACACACTACCCATACCCTATTCTTACATCCTTACAACTACTCATTTCAATTTTCTTTTCCAAGAAATTTGTCTTTAAATAATTATTACATTTATTACAATTTCATTTACTAAATTACAAATATCAAATTTTTAAAACACACACACACACACATGCATGATGGCCGGCGCCCCCCCTTTTATTTTCCCCCCATTTGATTTATTTTACAATTTTTATTCATTACTAAACCCTAATACCTTCATATATATACATAATTTTCTCTCTCTCTCTTCATTCCTCATTGTTTTAATTTGAAAAAAAGAGAAAAACTCTCTCATTCTCCTCTTCTTCATGCCGTGAACCCCCTCCCTCTCCCTCTTGCACTTTCAACTCAAAACTCCTCCATTTCTACCTTAGATCCTCCTTTGGTATGTTGATTCAAGCCTTGTTCTTCTTAGTTCTTGTAATGGCAAGACCATATCTTGTGTATTTCCTCACTAAATCCCAATGAGCTAATGCTAAGGGCATGGAAACACATGAACAAGAATGTCAAGCCATCACAAGACATGGATCTAATGTTTAGATGTGTTTTTGTTAAGATCTCATCTTGTTCATGCATGTAAAGTAGTGATCTTGCACATATATTGTTGTTCATGCCATGAGATCCATGCTTTATATATCATATGTAGTAGATCTAAGGTTTAGACATTCACAACATGTACATGCATGATCATAGGTTCATTTTGCTTTATATGCTTTGATGACCATAAGAATGAAGTCTTGTTTATGTATAGAGAAGTTAGATGGTGGATATTCATATATATAAGGCAAAAACATTGAAAAAGGAAGGACTTTGTCCAATATGGAAAGTTGAAAATTCGGATGAAATGGAAACCCTACCTTGAAACCACCAAAATCATTTTTTTCTCATATTTCATAAGAAAAATGGAGGGTATGTGTAATAGACATGTTAAAGGAATTATTTTCATGAGTTTAGATGAGTTTAGGCATAATAAAAATAAGGAAAACAAGAGGTGAAGTTAGAAGGAAAAATGTTGACTTTAGATGTGTAGTCAAATTCGTAATTTGGGTAATGCCTAAATAAACACTTAGTATTTAAGTCTAAAATGGATGTTTTATAAGCTAAATGAAGTCCTTAGATAATGTATACATTGAAGCTCCAATTTTTAATGCATTAGATAAGATTTCCCTTAAGAAAATGTAAGAAAAGGAAATTTGGAAAATTCGGATTTTCACAAATAGCTTATTTAAAAACATGTTTACCAAATGAAAAATGTGAATTTTATGCATGAATGGAGGCCATGGCTATTATAGACTTTGGGAACTTATTTTTAGATAGAAAACAAGTGGACTACAAGACTAAAAGCCAAAGAAACCCTAAGGAGTATAATGTGGAAAAATAGTCAACTAAAAATAACCTTTGAAAGATTTTCTAACACTTAGGAGTTCATAAGGGTTTATTACCAAAAAATTACCATGACCATGCACATATTGAGTTCATTACATGCATACACATTAGTAGTTCATTCCTATATCATTCATGCATGAACACCAACTAGGAACATTTCTTATCAAAAGCAAAGCACATTTTCGGAATTGGATCAATTGCGGAACAGAACTGATCCCACTGTTCCGTGGCCTACTATTTTCAAAACTTGGAAAAATACTTGAAATAGATAGATCTTTCGAAGTAGATAGAGATCGATATAAAATTTGCAAATTCCGAGTTAAATGACCAAGTTATGGCCGTTTTAAGTCGAACTTCCGCAAATAGCGAGAAATCCGAATTCAACTAGTCTAGATGTATAGTTTGATTTAATTACATGATGAGAATCTCATTAGGATTATTCTTGCTTGGTAGGTGATCTCGAGCAGGACGACACTCTACCTCCCGATTATTATTATTAAGAAGTTTGGCGTCCAATGGCCGAGTGAGTTTACTTCCACTCTCAATTAATGCTTGTGATTGTAATGTAGTGGCACTAGTGATGTAGGCAAAGATAAAAGAGATTGTATAAGCATGATGGGGTATATGGGAATTATTTATGTTGTTGATTGTTGATATGTGAAATGGAGCTTAAGGTATATCGAAACCGGGTGTTAAAGATATTGACTGCTTTACTAGAATCTTATGATGAATGTCTGCGAATACTTGTTGGTCACCTAAAAGAATTGAATTAATGATTATCGACTCCGACTATAAATTGAATTCATTCATGTCACGATGGGGTTGGAGCATTTGCATGTTGGTTAATCGTGATCCATAAAACGACTTGTTGTTAATCGTGATCCATAAAACGACTTGTTGGTTAATCGTGATCCATAAAACGAATTATATTAGTTGACCGTGAGCTTAAACGGCGTCGTACAGCAGGATTCGTTAATCTGCTAACCCGGGATGGAGGGCGCAAGTCCATCCACATATGACTTCCGGATGGTCATATGTTTGATGATCACATTTGTTTGATGCATACACTTGCCTGAATAATTACTTGTTTGACTGGATTATGTTTAATTGAATTATGGAAGTATTGCTCACTAAGCTAGTTAGCTTACGCCCCCATAGTTTCTATCTTTGCAGCACGACTTTATATGGCTTAGGCCAAGACAAGCTACAGCGTAGGTACCGGAGATAGGAGTTTCCCATAGAAGTTTAATCCATTCCTTTTTGTATAGACTTCCATTGGAAACTAAAGACTCTGGATGACTGTAATAGACTGTTATTCTTTTGCGGGGGAATGCCCCTTAGATTTTGTAAACTTCAAAATTTTGCGTTTTGATTTATTATCTATGGCTAATGAATGCCTCGTTAAACTGTTTAACTCCATTTGTTGAAGTATTCTATTGTCGTAAAGGAACGCTTTACATCTACTTAAGACTTTCGAAGACCCCGGGTAGGGAACTCGAGAGTCTTACTTAATATGTAGCGGGCTGTTACATTTAGAATACCCTACGGGGTGTGACAAATACGCGTCCAAGGCCATTCCTTGAGATGTCACTATGAACCGTATAGGACTTTTCCGGGTCCGGTAGAACCAAAATCGGTGTTGATACTAGTTGTTGTTTCAATTCCTGGAAACTCTGTTCTCTCTTATCTGTCCAAACAAATTGCTCATTCTTTTGGGTCAATTGAGTCAGTGGCTTGGCTATCTTCGAGAAATCCTTCACAAACTTGCGATAGTAGCTAGCCAATCCCAAGAAACTTCTTACTTCAGTAATTGTTTGTGGCTGTTTCCATTCCACTACAGCCTTAATCTTTTTGGGGTCAACTGATATTCCTTCACCAGTTACCACATGTCCAAGAAAATATATTCTGTCCAACCAAAAATCACATTTGGACAATTTGGCGTACAACTTGTTTTCTCTTAAGGTTTGCAACACCAAACGAAGAGGTTCTTCGTGTTGTTCCTTGGTCTTCGAATATATTAGGATATCATCTATGAAGACTATTACACACTTATCCAAAAGTGGCTTGTAAACTCTGTTCATGAGGTCCATAAATGCAGCTGGTGCATTGGTCAGCCCAAACGACATCACCAAAAACTCGTAGTGTCCATAACGAGTACGAAAAGTTGTCTTTGGTACATTATCGAGCTTTATTCTTAACTGATGGTATCCCGAACGCAGATCAATGCGTGAAAACACACAAGCCCTTTGCAATTGATCAAACAAATCATCAATTCTTGGTAGAGGATATCGATTCTTGATAGTTACCTTATTTAACTCACGATAATCGATGCACAATCTCATTGATCCATCCTTTTTCTTTACAAAAAAGATAGGTGCGCCCCATAGTGACACACTTGGTCTTATGAATTTCTGATCCAAAAGTTCCTGCAATTGCATCTTTAATTCCTTTAACTCAGCCGGTGCCATCCAGTATGGTGCTTTGGATATCGGTTCGGTGTTTGGAGCTAAAACAATCTCAAAATCAATTTCTCTCTTTGGTGGTAACCCTGGCAAGATCTTTGGAAACACATCTAAGTATTCATTTACCACCAGTATGTCCTTGTCTCCCCGAGTTTCCTCTTCGTCCAAGACACCTTCAATAGGTATTATCTCTTCATCCTCCATCATCAATTCAAAAGAGTTTAACCCAAACCTTCTTGGAACTAGGGTCTGTCCTACAAACTCCACTTTTCCTCCCGATTGATCATAGAAACACACTATCTCTTTTGGCAATCCATTACTGCTTTTACCTTACTTAACTAATTCATTCCAAGGATAACTTCGTATTTGCTCATCTCCAATATTATTAAATCACTTTTGGAGTGGTGCCCGTGAATTTCCAATGGATAATCTTTTATTAATTCTTGAGTTGACATGACACTTCCAATAGGTGTCTTAATCCTTAAGCTAACAGTAGTTTTGGCTATAGGCAATCCAAGTTGGTTAGCCAAACTAGTGGTGATGAACGAATGTGTTGCTCTAATGTCAAAAAAAACATAAGCCTCCATTTTATTCACCCGTATGTGTCCTGTGGTCAACAAACATCCATCACTTCTCAATCATAAAACACTCTCAAAACTACCTACGTGGGTTCTTAACTTCCAGCTTTCCCGTAAACATATTCAATTTAATTCAGACAACAATTTAAATAAATAAATCAACTTTTAACTTAAGAGGGTTTCTGTTACTAACCTATCACCAGCCCGCCATCTGTGCCGTCACTTTGATCAATGGCTGCCAACTCCACTTCCTCATCCTCATCTTCCTCTACCATCCACTGGCCTTCGAAGTTATATAGCCTCATCCCATGCATTGCCGAAGCTGCACGGCTTCCACTTTTACTACCTGACCTCATAGGGTTGGTATTACTCGAAATCCCAAAGGGTCGAGTGGCCACACTTTTTCGTTACGAACATTCAAAGGCCAAGTGCCCCTTCTCCTTACAAATAAAGCAAGTCATGGCCATCTTCTTCGGGCACATATAAACCATATGGCCAGTATCGCCACAGAAATAACATTTGTTCTTCAACAGTGGGCATTGCCTAGGGGCATGAGTCCCCTTGCATTTCCAACAAGTGACATTGGCCTTAAACTGGGTCGGCTTTCCACTAGTGTCATCCTTAAATCCCTGGTACGGTCTGTACCTTTTTCCTTTAAATCCTGAACTTGAGGCGTCAAACGGCCTTTTCCCGAATACTCTTTTGTCAGGTTCCTGGTATTTCCTTTTCCTGGCCCCTTTAGTCACTCGAGCCTTTTCCACCAACTCAGGGTAGGTCCTTACTCCAAATTCTTCCAATTTAATCCGTAGTTCCTCATCCAGATCCCCCAAGAATACCTGTTTCTTCAACTCCTCACTATCCCTGAAAGACTCAGGTGCATATTGCAACACGTGGACAAATTCAGTCTCGTACTGCTCCATGGTTCTTCCCTTTTGTTTAACATGGAGGAAGTCAGCACTATACTTTACTCTTAAGCTGGGGGGAAAATAATTGTCCAAGAATTCCCGGTGAAAAGATTCCCATGTAACCGGGGAAGTCAAGCTTCTCCTCTTAGAATCCCACCAAACCCTCGCATTGTATCTCAGCATATAAGTTCCATACTCCAGTTGTAAATAAGGTGGAATCTCATATGCAGCAAAAGATCACTCAATTTGAGCTAACCAGTCTTCGGCTTCATCAGGTTTACCAAACGACCCATCAAAGTATTGGTTACTTTTAATGAAGTCCGGTAAAGAGCTTCGGTGAGGCCTTCAGTATGGTGGAGGTGGTGGCAAGGGCGCATTATAGGAATGCTCCTCCTATGGAGCAGGTGCTTCAACAGTCACTTCCCGGTGATCTGCAGGTGGTGGTGGATGTGGAGCAGAATCCAGGACACTTTGTCCTTGGTGCGGGTTCTGAACTGGGTTTTGGTTATGGATGAATGTATTCAAAATATTGGCCAATTGTCCAATCGCATTCAACACATCACCCTGCTGATTTTAGGGTGCTACTCCTTGTGGATTTGGTTGGGGTACGGCCGGTTGGTTGGCTTAGTTCGGGAGAGATTCTTGCTCCCGATTCCGAATCCATCGGTTTCGTCTGTTTACACATTGTTTAATAAAATTTAGCATTTTTAGAACGTTTTAAATTTTCAAGGGAATTAATTCGTTAAACAAGGTTCACAACTTTGCAAGAATTCGGAAATCAAATTTCAAAAAGGAAAAGAATTTCACAACCTTCATATAATCATAAGGAAAAACAAAGGGATTCATACATAAGGAAATAAGTTGCAATCTCAAAATAATAACATGAATGAATGAATGCTCATGCAGTTTATATGTGTTTAATGCTCCTTATGTCTAATGTCTAGCATGCTTGATTATCGTAATTTCCTTCTTTTGAAATAAACATGATCCTTCATTGCTTTAGCGAGCCATATATAATTTTACATCGGAGGTTTTTTGTTTACAACATCTGGCTAGCTACATTTTAGTTCCAATTCTAACATTTCTCCCTATTTCTGAAAACAAAACAAAATACAGGGAAAAGAAAGAACAAAATACTAAACTATCTAGAAATCCTAAGGCAAATTAGCATCCCGCATTGCCTACTACAAAATGAGAAAAACAAGGACTTCACTTGAACTTCAGGGGCTAGCTATCATCTCAACCTTCATTCGTCACTAACATCATCAAAGGTCGAACTAGAAGGTCGTCTCCTACTGGAAGAACCACCATCGTCCTGTCTAACAAACAGACTAAGGTATTCCCTTACATTCATCCTCCGCCTTCTAGCAGGTCGGACTAAAGGCTCTTGGTCTTGCTCTTCACTTTCCTCCTCTTCTTCTGTTCCTTGCCCCTCCCTCTCGAGCTCACTTCTTCCTCTTCACCCCTTACTTCGGGTTCATCCACTATCTCGGGTTCTCTCATACGTTCTTCACCCACATTTTCCACTTCCATGGGCTCAGGAGCCATGGGTTCTACTAATGCCACATCAAGTACAGGTGGATATTCACCCTCAATGTAAACATCTCACCATAACATGGGATCTAATTCAGGCTCTACCCTCCCACTATCAGGAATCTCCAACACTCGATTAAAATCCCACACAACTTGATTAAGTTTCGGATTTACTTCCACTTCCGGCTCTATGGGTGGGGTAGGGGTTCTAGGTACTACATTTTCCTCCCAATTAGGATCCTCCTCGGGGTCCTCTTCTTCTTCTTCCTCCTCCACTTCCTCATCAACTTCATTATTAACTCCAATCACAGGTGCATCAATTAATTGCATGTCTATGTCACTAGCTGGTGGAGGTGGAATGATTACAGGTGGTGGAAGAATGTCTAAGTAAATTGCATGCCACGTAATATGGTTCCATGCATCCGCTATGTTCCAATCATGGTGTCATACAAGTTATCATGAGCATACACATATAGAGGACCTATAGGGATCCATACCCTAAAGTATGGAGGGGTTGGGTTTCCATCATTCTTCAAAATAAAAGTAGCCTCTTTAGTCATGGGTTCATGCCCATATTCTACCATGATTCTTTCTAGGGTATAGATTGTCTCCAACTTGGTCCAATTCCTTCTTCCCATAGGGTCGTATCTCAGTTGGTCAACCACAGCTGCCCATCTAGTATATCTTAACCCTTCCTTCCATAATCCGAACATCTCCTCTATAGTCCGGGGTTCCTGGCTAAAGCAAAGTCCTCACACAGCTCTCTTAATCTCAATTTGTATTCCACCATGGTCTCATCAGTTCCTCTAGTGAAATTTCTAGCTTGTTCCCTAGTCTCACCCAAGGAGACCTACAACAAGATAAGACTCCTAATTAGACTTAGTCAAAAAAAGATATTTTCACTCCATTTTAACCTATTAGTTAAATTTCTAAGTTCGCTTTCTTTTAATTCTATTGTCTTGTTTTATAACCTAGGGCTCTGATACCAACTTAAAATGTCACGTCCCATAGGGGTATCTTAAACATAACAGTCCGCCATATACTATATAAGACTCTCAAATTTCCATTCGAGCCCTTCGGGAGTCTTATATAGATGTAAAGCGTCCCTTTTTTACAATAGAATACTCTATTCAATGGAGTTAAGAAGTTTAATGTGGCATTCATTAGCCATAGATAATAAACCAAAACGCATACATAAATTACAAAGTCTAAGGGGCATTCCCCTGCAAAATAATATTAAGTCCTTTATAGTCATCCAGAGTCTTTTAGTTTCCAACAGAAGTCTAAACAAAATCGAAGTAAACTTCTAAGCGAAATTCCTAGTTCCGGTACCTGAGCTATAGCCCGCCTTGGCCTAAGCCAAATGAAATCATGCTGCAACAAGTAAAAACTATAGGGGCGTAAGCTAACTAGCTTAGTGAGTGAAAACTTCCATATCACAATTAAGACGAATCATTCAAGCAAGTGATTATTCAATCAAGTGAAATGCATCACACAAGTGGATTTAACAAACATATGACCAGCCAAAAATCATATGTGGATGGACTTACGCCCTCCATCCCGGGTTAGCAGATTAACGAATCCTGCGGTACGACGCCGTTTAAGCTCACGGTCAACTGAACAATATTTCGTTTTATGGATTACGATTAACCAACAATTTTGTTTTATGGATCACGAAAAACCAACAAATGCTAATGCTCCATCGTGATATGAATGAGTTCAACTATAATTGAAGTCCAATAATTGATTAATCCAATTCTTTTAGGTGGCCAAGTAATATTCGCAGACAATCAATTCTAGCTCATTTCTATACAAGCAATAACTTATCACCCGACTTTGATATTCTTTAAGTTCAATTTCACATATCAACATCAGACTTTTATAGTTCCCAACTAATCCCATTGTGCATAATCATTCCTTTTATCTTTACTTAGCAACTAATGCAACTATCATTACAATCACAAGCAATAATTGAAATCGGAAGTGATACTCACTCGGCTATGGTACGCCGGTCTCTTAATAGTAGTAGTCAGGTGGTAGGGTATCGTCGTGCTTGGGATCATCTACCAAATAAGAATAACCTAATAAGAATCTCATCACTTAACTAATTCAAACTATACATCTAGACTACACGAACTCTTGATTCTCGCTATTTGCGGAGTTCCAACTTAAAATTGCTATAACTTGGTCATTTTAACTCGGAATTTCGCAAATTTTATATCAATTTCTATCTAATTCGAAAGATCTATCTATTTCTAATATTATTTTTAAGTTTTGAAAACATTAAGGTCATGGAACAGAGGGATCAGATCTGTTCTGTAACTTTTCCATTTAGAAAAATTGTTTTGCATTTGGTAAAAAATGTGTCTAGTTGATGATTCATGTATAGATGGAATATGAATGGATTCCTAGTATGAATGTCATGTAATGAGCTCAATATATGCATGGTCTTGATCATTTTTTATAATGAACTCTTATGAACTCCTAATTATTATAAGACTCCACAATAGTCACTTCTTGAAAATCTATTCTTTCCAGTTTTGCATTTCCTAGGGTTTTAGGATTTTATTCTTGGAATTTACTTGCTATCTAAATAAAAATGAGTCTTCATCAGCTATACTATCCAAGACCTTCATTTATGCATAGAAATTCACATTTTTCACCTTGTAAATATGTTTTTAAACAAGCTTTTCACAAAAATCCGAATTTTGGGAAAATTTCATTTCTTGCATATTTCTTATGAGAAAACTTGTTTCATGCATCAAAATTTAAAGCTTTACTATATCTATTGCCTAAGGACTTCATTTAACACATAAAACTTGCAATTTGAGCTCAAATACTAGGTGATTACATATGCACCATCTCAAATTACGAATTTGACAATTTGATCACTAACTCAAAAATTTTTCATGTTAATTCCATTACTTGTTTTACCCATTACTCATGCCTAAACTCATTTTAACTTGTGAAAATCATTCCTTAGAGATACCTATTACATATACCTTTCATTTTTCATGAAAAATATGAGTTTCAAAGTGGTTCTAAGGGTTTTTAAAATAGGTTTCAAAAATCATCCGAATTTTCCACTAGACATTTCTAACAAAGTCTTTTCTTTTTCAAGTTCCTTGTCTTATATACATAAAGATCTATCATTTAACACATTTATATATATGCAAGGCTAAACTTTTATGATCATAAATGCATGCAAGCTCAAAATAACCACATGAACATAAATGTCAATGAAAGTATGAGTGTCTAAACACTAGATCTACCACTTATAGTGCATGAACATGAGTTTAATGACATGAATATAAACTTCCCATGCAAGATCTCTACTTTACATGCATGAACATGACATTCTTTCAACAAAAACTCCTTTAAACACAAGATCTACCTCTTGTGATGGCTTGAATTCTTGTATTAGTGTTTTCTTGTCCCTAGCATATGCTCATTGGGATATAAAGTGGAAACCACTCAAGAATGGTCTTGCCATTACAAGATTGTGTAAGAACAAAGCTTGGAATCATCACCTAAATGGAGATTTGGAGTAGAAAAGAAAAGGAAATGGACTTGTGAGTGGATGTGTGTGTGTGGGTGTGGTTCACGGCAACACTAGGAGAGAAAGAGAGGGTTTTTCTTCTTTTGGAATTTTTTGAAAGAGTGAAAAATAAGAAGAGAGAGAGAAAATAAGCTTATATATTGAATGGATTAGGGTTTAGTTGAATTAAAAGAAGTAAAAATAAATCAAATTGAGGGGAATTGGGGAGGGGGTGCACCGGCCATTGAGTGTGAGTGAGAGAGAGAAGTTTGAATTTTGATAAAATTTGTAATTTAAGTAATAAAATGTAATAATTGTAATAGTTAATTAGGAAACAAAATTTCTTGGAAAAGAAAATTATAATGAGTAGTTGTAAGGATGTAAGAATAGGGTATGGGTAGGGTGTAGTGTAGGTTGTACTTGTGAATAGTAGACAAGACATCTTTTTTATCGGTTGTAAAGAAAATACGGGAAAAATGTTATCATTATAATTTTTATAGCCTGGAAAATTACAAAATTTATATTTTTGAAATCCTTATAAAATTTTGGTTCTAATGAATATTCCGGAATATTTTTCTGAGTTTCTAGTCCCGGGCACGTTTTTCGGTAATTGAGCTCGGGAAGGCCCGGAAGTGAAAATTTTCCGAATTTAAAACTTTCTAAGGTTTAAAATATAATTTAAAACAGTAATTCATATTCATTTATTTTATAAAACTTCTTTTATTATGAAACTGAAGTAAAACCGGATTTAGGGTTTTTAAGCTTCTCTCACTAAGCTTGAATTGGACTGGATTAGGGTTTTGCTTTTCGATCCTCGAAGTTTACTTGACTGCTAAGAATACCAGGGTTTATAATCATGCCCCAAAGGGTATCCTAAACGATAGTCTGCCACACTCAATATTGAGGCTTAAGTATAACAATCTTAGTCGTCCCAAATGTCTCAATATCGAGTGTAAGGCGTACCTTTCGCTATCGTAGTGGACCAAACTTTGGATCATGCCATTTAAGAAGTTATATGCTATAGCAATTAAGAAAATAGATCATAACAATATAGCCAAGATTCATAAGAAAACTGTTAAGGAATCTTTACAACATTAACGGCATTCCCCTATTAAAGATAACTAAGTCTAACAAAGAATCTACATTAATACGATTTACACTTTCGAAACTTCACTTAGATTCTATATCTACTTCTAGCTTACACATCTACCCATAAGATCTTTGTAAGCCTTGGAAAATTTCAGTAAATAATTCCAAAATAAATATTTAAAATAAACTTTAACAAGATGACTCCAAATTAAAAATGAATTTCAACTAGTCTGAAATCTTAAACAAATCCAGAAATTTCTTAATCTTGAATAGAAAGAAAATCCTTAAAAGAAAAATAGGAACTTAATAGTCTTCAAACCCAAAGCCATTACGTATGACAAATTTTATGTTTAACTTTGACTTATAAAAATCGGGTAATATAGAACCCACAAACAAATTATTAAGAAAGTAACTAACAATTAACCTTCGGAAATAAAACCCGATGCAAGAATTTCGAAAAATGCCAAGAGATATTAAATACTTACATGAATGAACATTAAAATAAATTCCTCAAATTTAACATGTTGTATAAACATAAAACATCAGTTTCTAAGTTGGCAACGATCTAAACCAGAAAGTAAACCGGAAAACCTAAGCCAATAATTCCCAGGAAACCCTAGTAGGTTAGACCCGGCAATCCTGTAATCATAAACTAAGGAGTCGGAATATGAGTAAAGGGTGTAGTTTAGGTCACAATAACACTAGGATGCATTAAAATATAAGATTAGTGAATTTTCTATCTATTTCAAACCCGGTCAGGTACAGATTTCGAAAAGCATGCCCCTGGATTTGAAATATTAAATATATGAATTAGTACCGTTAGACTCGTAATTTTATAAGAACTCCAAATATAGCAGTTGTAAACCCGATTTTCCTAGTAGTCAAGAAAACTACGAAAACCGGAAAACAAAATCCTAAACCAGATTAGTTCAAGCTTAGTGAGAGAAACCCAGAAACCTTAGATCCGGCTTTCCTTCGGTTTCATATCAAAAGAAATTTTATAAAATAATTTAATGTGAAATATTATTTTAAAGTATATTTCAAACCATATAAAGTTTTGATTTCAAAAAAATTTCTATTACGGGCCTTCTCGAGCTCCATTACGGAAAAGTGAGCCCCAGAACTAGAAACTCAGAAAAATATTCCATAATACTCCTTAGAACTGAAATTTTATAAGGATTTCAAAAATATAAATTTTTTGGGTTATAAAAATTACAGTTATAGCTTTTTTCTCGTATTTTCTTTACTACCGGTAAAGTAACTATCTTGTCTACTATTTATCACTATTCACAAGTAAAACCTACTAACACACAACCCATACCCTAGTCTTACATCCTTACAATTACTCATTACATTTTCTTTTCCAAGAAATTTTTGTCCCTTAAATAAATTATCACCTTAAATACATTTTATTACATAAATTACAAATTTAACAAATTCAACTCTCCCTCTCTCCTACACTCAAGATGGCCGGCACATGCCCCCCCATTTATCCCCAATTTGTTTTATTTTTCTCCTTTTATAATACAAAACAAACCTAATTCACTTAATATATATAGTCATTTAATTTTCTCTCTCTTCCATTTCATTTCATTTGTTCAAATTTTACAAAATCCTCTCTTCTTTTCTCCCTCCATTGTCGTGAGCCCCAACCCCTCTACACACATACAACAAGCTTCTTTCTTCTTCATTTCTTCACTTAAACCAATTTTAGTGATGATTCTTAAGCTTTCCTACCACTTAATTTTGTAATGGCAAGATTATTCATGTGTATTTTCACCTTAAATCCCCATGAGCATTTGCTAGGGATAAGAAAATGCTAATACATGAATATCAACCCATCACAAGAGTAGATCTTGTGTTTGATGATTTTTTGTTGAAATATAATCATGTTCATGCATATAAATGTAGAGATCTTGCATAAAAGTATATGTTCATGCTTTTAAACTCCTCTTCATGCATTATAAGTAGTAGATCTAGCACTTAGACACTCATATTATACTTGGCATTTATGTTCATATAGATGTTTTGTGTTTTCATGCATTAATGCTCATAAAGATTTAGTTTTGTGTATATAAATGTGATAGTTGGTGGATCTTTATGTAGATAAGACAAAGAACTTAAAAAGGAAAGGCTTTTGTTAGAAATGTTTAAAAGAAAATTCGTACGACTTCAAAGCCCTAATTTGAAAACCCTTGTATCAACTTTAAAACTCATGTTTTATGTGAAAAATGAAGGGTATAGGTAATATGCATCATTAAGTAGTGATTTTTATAAGTTGAAATGGGTTTTGATGAGATTAATGTGTAAAACAAGAAGTAGAATCAAGATGGAAAATTTTGAGTTAGTAGTCGACTTGTAAAATTTGTAACTTAGGATAATGCCTATGGAAACACCTATTATTCAAGCTCAAAATGAATTTTTCATGTATTAAATGAAGTCCTTATGTAGTAGTTATAGTAAAGTCTTAAATTTTAATGAATTACACAAGTTTTTCCCAAAGGAATCATTCAAAAAGTTGATTTCTAAAAATTCGGATTTTTGAGTAAATCATATTTGAAAACATACTTGCAAAGTGTAAAATACAAATTTTTATGTAGAAATGAAGGTCTTAAGTAGTATATGTTATGAAGACTCAATTTTAATTAAGATAACTAGCAATTCCTAAGAATGAAATCTAAAACACTAGTGTGATGTCAAAGTTAGAAAACTAGATTTTCAAGTAGTTATTTTTGAAGTCTTGCAAAATTAAGGAGTTCTAAAATTTTCTTGTAGCAAAAATCATTAAGATCATGCATACATTGAACTCATCACATGTCATTCAATTTAGGAAATCATTCATATTTCATATATACTTGAATTATCAAATAGATACATTTCAAATAAGCACAAAACTCTTTTTCGGAAATGGAAATAGTTATTGATCAGATATGATTCCTCTATTTTGTGACCTAAATTTTTTCAAAACTCATAAATAATACTAGAATTAGCTAGATCTTTCGAAGTAGATAGAAATCGATGTAAAATTTGCAAAATTCCGAGTTAAAATGACCAAGTTATGGCCGTTTTAAGTCGGGACTTCTACAAATAGCGAGAATTATGATTTTTATTAGTTTTGATTTATAGTTGGATTAGTTAAGTGATGAAATACTTATTAGGTATTTCTTTGTTGTTAGGTGATCTCGAAACCGACAAATCCTTACCACCCGATTACTATTACTAAAAGACCGGCAAACCATAGCCTAGTGAGTATTACTTCCGATTTCATTTATTGTATGTGATTGTAATGATAGTTGCACTAGATATTTGGTAAAGATAAAATGGATATGCATGATGGGGATGAATGGAAACTATGTATGGTTGTTGTTGATATGAGAAATGGAATATAAGAATATCGAAGCCGGATGATTAACTATTGCTTGTATAGATGAATTAGAATTGATTGTCTACGATTATTGATTGATCAATTAAAGAATTGCTATAATTGACTATTCAGAATTGAAAATAAATATGGACTCATTCATGCCATAAATGGAGATGGAGCATTAGTGTTACGCCCCATAGGGGTATCCTAAACGTAACAGTCCACCACATACCATATAAGACTCTCGAATCACTATCCAAGTCTTTCGGGAGTCTCGTATAGATGTAAGGCATCTCTTTACGACAATAGAATACTCTATTCAATGGAGTTAAGTAGTTTAACCCGGCATTCGATAGCATTAGGTAATAAATCAAAACACATATGCAATAGATTACAAAGTCTAAGGGGCATTCCCCCGTAAAAGAATATTTAAAGGTTCATTACAGTCATCCGGAGTCTTTTGGTTTCCTATGGAAGTCTAAACAATTTGAATACAACTTCTATAGGAAACACCTAGCTCCTGTACCTGAGCTGTAGCCTGTCTCGGTCTAAGCCTGTAAACCCTGGAAGTTTTCCACATTTGTCACGCCCCGAGGGGTACCCTAAACGTGGCAGTCCGCCGTACACAATACTAAAGCCTAGGAATGACTACCTTAGTCATGCAAAGCTTCCATATTATGTACAAGGCGTACATCACAACCAAGGGGACGCATCGGAGTAGCGCAATTCAATTGATAATAAATAAGTAACAAGGTAAAGAGAATACTTAAATATAAAACATAAGCATATCACAATTCAATTCCTAAGGGCATGTTCTTCTATTATCTTCAAATAAATATACGTCCCTCATCATATAGGTTAGCACATATAAAGAACCTTACAAAATTTCTTCATCGTATGATTCCATATCCTTAATCATCCGTCCATGACTTCCTTAATGTCATGATCCTCAAATTTAATCCACGAATATACCTGTTTCAATAAAATCTATAGGGGTATAAGCTACAACTAGCTTAGTGAGATATTCCTTTTCATTCGCACCACATTTTCAAACAAGTTTATTTATTTAATCACACAAGTGCTATGCATACAATGCAACAATCACATGATTACGTGAATATATATAGTCATCCGGAAACTATATATAGAACGGATTTACCCCCATATCAAAGGTTAGGGAATCGGGGTTGAAGGTCCTCGACCTTCTACTGCTAGTCCCTAGGTCCTCACCCATAGCGTTCGGTTGGCTCGGCTCCGAACCTAGAGTCGCTTTCCCAAGCGATTTGGATTCTCCAGGAAGGAACATGGCCCGTGGCACCGCACGATCACAGCCAATCTGTAAACCCCGGAAATTCTCAGTAGCTAGAAAACCCCAGGAGTCGGAAACGAAACCCTAATCCGATCAGATTGAGTTTAGTGAATGGAGCCTAGGGACCCTAAATCCGGCTTTCCTTCGGTTTCATAGTAAAATAAATATTATGGAGTAAATGAATGTGAATTGTTGTTCCAAAGAACATTTCAAACCTTTGAAAGTTTTAGATTCGGGAATTTTTCAATTTCGGGCCTTCCCGAGCCCAATTACGGAAAAGCGTGCCCCGGGCCACGGATTCAGAAAAATATTCCGGAATATTCATTAGAACCGTAATTTTATAAGGATTCCAAAAATATCAATTTCATAATTTTCCGAGCTATAAAAATTACAGTTATAGCTTTTCCCGTGTTTTCGGAACAACCGGTAAAGTAGATGTCTTGTCTACTATTCACAAGTACAACCTACACTACACACTACCCATACCCTATTCTTACATCCTTACAACTACTCATTTCAATTTTCTTTTCCAAGAAAATTTGTCTCTTAAATAATTATTACATTTATTACAATTTCATTTACTAAATTACAAAAAAATCAAATTTTAAACACACACACACTCCATGCATGATGGCCGGCGCCCCCCCTCTAATTTCCCTCTTCAATTAATTATTTTACTCCATTTTTACAACTAAACCCTAATCATTTGATATATATACTTATTTCTCTCTCTCTCTTCATTTCTTCTCTTTTCAAAATTGGAAAAAGAGATCAAAACCTCTCTTCCTCCTCCTCATTGCCGAGCACTCCCTTCCCCATTCCCTTCATTTCCAACTTTGTTCTTCTCTTTTTCACTTCAAGACTCCTTGGTATGTTGATAAGCCTTGTTTTCCTATTCTTCATGGCAAGACCATATCTTGTGTATTTCCTCATTAAAACCCCATGATGCTCATGCTAGGGACATGGAAATGCATGAACAAGAATGTCAAGCCATCACAAGACATGGATCTAGTGTTTAGATGTGTTTTGTTAAGATTTCATAATGTTCATGCATATAAAGTAGTGATCTTGTATTTATATTGTTGTTCATGCCATGAGATCCATGTTATATACATCATATGTAGTAGATCTAAGGTTTAGACATTCACCACTTTATGTACATGCATGATCATAGGTTCATTTTTGTTTATGTGCTTTGTTGATCATAAAAATGAAGTCTTGTTCATGTATAGAGATGTTAGATAGTATATCTCCACATATAGATGGCAAGAACATTGAAAAAGGAAGGACTTTGTTAGATATGGAAAGTTGAAAATTCGGATGAAATGGAAACCCTACCCTAAAGACCTCCAAAATCAATTTTAAACTTATATTTCATAAGAAAAATGAAGGGTATGTGTAATAGACATGTTGAAGGAATTATTTTCATGAGTTTAGATGAGTTAGGCATAATAAAAATAAGAAAACAAGAGGTGAAGTTAGAATGAAAATGTTGACTTTAATTGTGTAGTCAAATTCGTAACTTTGTGTAATGCCTAAATAAACACTTAGTATTTAAGTCTAAAATGAATTTTATAAGCTAAATGAAGTCCTTAGATAATGTATACATTGAAGCCCCAATTTTTAATGCATTAGACTAGATTTCCCTTAAGAAAAATGTAAGAAAAGAAAATTTGGAAAATTCGGATTTTTACAAATAGCTTATTTGAAAACATGTTTACCAAATGAAAAATGTGAATTTTTGTGCATGAATGGAGGCCATGACTATTATAGACTTTGAGAACCTATTTTTAGTTAAATAATAAGTAGATTACAAGATTAAAAACCAAAGAAACCCTAAGGAGTATAATGTGGGAAAATAACTTCTTAGAATTAGCCTTTATGAAACTTTCCCCAACACTTAGGAGTTCCTAAAAGTTTATTACTACAAAAATCATCATGACCATGCACATGTTGAGTTCATTACATGGCATACACATTAGTAGTTCATTCCCATATCATTCATGCATGAATCATCATTAGGAATACTTTTTATCAAAGACAAAGCAAATTTTCGAGATTGGGTCAATTGCGGGACAGAACTGATCCCACTGTTCCGTGACCCTATTATTTTCAAAACTTGGATTTAATACTTGAATTAGATAGATCTTTCGAAGTAGATGAAGATCGATATAAAGTTTGCGAAATTCCGAGTTAAAATGACCAAGTTATGGCCGTTTTAAGTCGGAACTTCCAAAATAGCGAGAAATCCGAATTCAACTAGTCTAGATGTATAGTTTGATTTAATTACATGGTGAGAATCTCATAGGGATTATTCTTGTTTGGTAGGTGATTCCGAGCAGGACGACACTCTACCTCCCGATTATTATTATTAAGAAGTTTGGTGTCCCATGGCCGAGTGAGTTTACTTCCACTCTCAATTAATGCTTGTGAATGTAATGTAGTGGCACTAGTGATGTAGGCAAAGATAAAAGGAATTGTACAAGCATGATGGGGTATGTGGGAATTATTTATGTTGTTGATTGTTGATATGTGAAATGGAGCTTAAGGTATATCGAAACCGGGTGTTAAGATATTGACTGTTTTACTAGAATCTTATGATGAATGTCTGCGAATACTTGTTGGTCACTTAAAAGAATTGAATTAATGACTATTCGACTCCGACTATAAATTGAGTTCATTCATGTCACAATGGGGTTGGAGCATTTGCATTGGTTGGTTTTTCGTGACCCATAAAACGAATGTGAGGTTAATCGTGATCCATAAAACGAATGTGAGGTTAATCGTGATCCATAAAACGAGCTTTTAATCAGTTGACCGTGAGCTTAAACGGCGTCGTACCGCAGGATTCGTTAATCTGCTAACCCGGGATGGAGGGCGCAAGTCCATCCACATATGATTTCCGGTTGGTCATATGTTTGTTGATCACATTTGTATGGTGCATACACTTGCTTGAATAATCACTTGTTGAATGATTGTATTTAATTGTGTTATGGAAGTATTACTCACTAAGCTAGTTAGCTTACGCCCCTATAGTTTCTATCTTTTGCAGCATGAGTTTATATGGCTTAGGCCAAGACAAGCCACAGCGCAGGTACCGGAGATAGGAGTTTCCTATAGAAGTTTGATTCATTCCTTTTTGTATAGACTTCCATTGGAAACTAAGGACTCTGGATGACTGTAATAGACTGTTATTCTTTTGCGGGGGAATGCCCCTTAGATTTTGTAAACTTTAACATTATGCGTTTTGATTTATTATCTATGGCTAATGATGCCTTTTAAACTGTTTAACTCCATTTGTTGAAGTATTCTATTGTCGTAAAGGAACGCTTTACATCTACTTAAGACTTCCGAAGGCCCCGGGTAGGGAACTCGAGAGTCTTACTTAGTATGTGGCGGGCTGTTACGTTTAGGATACCCTACGGGGCGTGACACAATCCAACTCTACGCGTAGGAGTAGCAGCCTTCCGAAATAGATGTGACTCGATGGATGCTATGCGTGATCGTTTTATTGTTCTTAGGTCAAACCTTATTAAGGTTTATTAGGGGTGATCAATCAATTTAGCAAAAATAAACAATCATACAAGTAAGTAAACAAAATTATTTAAACAAGCAGATCGAAGTTGCGATATTCTTAATTCTCATTTCACGCATAAACATAGCATCATATATATATACACATAATCCCGAAATCCCCAAATATATTCGTTTTTATATTTTCTTAGTACACTAATGCTACTATATTACAAGCACAAGCAAGGTAACGAAATTAGAAGGAATAACTCACTCGTCCATTTCGCTATCTTCTTAGTCGTAGAAATCCTCGGGTAGGGTATTCTCGTGTCCTTTGTCACCTAGACAAAAGAAATACCCGGGATAAGTCTTTCATGAAATTCCTATCTTGGGAGATTCTAAACTTTTCTTAAAATCACGGTAAAACCGTATAAAAAGAAATTCCAACTTAAAATGACCATAACTTGCTCATTTTAACTCGGAATTTCGCATATGGTATACCGTTATCTACCTATTTGAAAAGTTCTATCCATTTCTAAACTTATCTTGGTCATAAAAGGTCATTTGGGTTCCGAAAACGTCAGGTACAGATTTAAAACGAATTTCTAAACTTTTGCAAAAATCCATTTTCTAACTCAACTTCATTTTAAAGAAAATCCTTTTGTAACAATATAAATATAGATATTTGATAAACACTTTTGAATATATAGGTAGGCTCACTTTATATGCAAAAATCCTAATGGTAGTGTCTCAACAATTTATTTCATAAAACAATTCATTTAAACTTAAACTTTGAAAATTTCTTTTCAAGTATTTAAAGAAACTTTATATTTTTACTAGGTTGTTATAAATGAGTATATTCTTATTTTATTTTCTTCATTTCCTTTTCCAAAACAGGCAAATTTTCCTTTAACCCTAGTCTTTCATATATCTCATTTCTAGTGATAAAAGATTAATTTATCAAAAGTACATTAGGTTGTCGAAAACCTTTTCATAATTTGTTTATTTAAGATGGTCTTAGAAAATGAGTCTTGTTTTTCTTATATTCCTTTCTAAAATATAAGCTTTTACTTTCCAAAACTTGTTCTTTCATCTCTTTTGAAAAGAATCATCTTTTATTGATAAAACCCATTATTGTTTAATCTATTTATATTCTTTTGAAAATGAGTTCCTTCTTCTTAGAAATTTGAAAATCATTATTTTTCTTAAGTGGGTTTATCACCTTATGAATTTATCTTAACTTTAAAAATTAGTTCGTTTTCTTAGTTTTATTTCGAAGTTTAAAAGAGTTTAAATCTTGAGCTTTTTTGTAAAAACTTTTAATATTAATAAATTATATTATTAAAAGCTTAGGTTAACATAATATACAAAGAAAATATTTATTTCTTATGATTCCTTGGAAATCTATCTTTGTTATTTATGAAAACGTTAAGAAAACTCCATTTCTATGTTGTTGATAATAACTTCATGATTTTGTGATAAATCATATGATTGAAAATTTAGCTGTGAGTTATTTAAAACAAAATTCTATTTTTTTGATTAATTGAGACATTAACATTACGTAAAATGCAAGTATCATGAGCATATAAAATAATAAGAACATAAGAAAATACTAAAAATAATTAATGAGCAAGAAAATAAAATATCAAGCATTGGGAACCTTAGCTTCATCAAGGAATCCCGATCAAGTATTGGAGCCTTAGCTTTTATCAAGGCATCCCGGGACTAAGAATGGACTAATCCCGAAAGATTAAAGAAAATAAATAAAAGATTGTTTTGACTTGATATGGACAAGTCTAAGACTAGAAAGACTAGTCTTAATATCAACATAAAATAAATAAATTGCATAACTTGAAAATAAATAAATAATAAATGAGCTTATATGTTATAAATAAATATATATACATAATATACATAATACTATATATATAAGCAAATAATCACAATAATAATAACAACATAATAAAATAGGAAGCTTATATACAAGAACAAAACATAAACATGTTGTTGCTTTTACTACTCATATGAGTTTCAAAACAACACCATAGTCATGTTAAGTTACATGACATGAATGAATAATAGATGGAAGAAATATTTACCTAAGATATGTAAGAGGTATGAAGATGGTAGTGAATGTATGGTTATGTGGTTATGGAGAGATGGTAGTTGTATTACATAAAGAGAGATTTGGTAGGAGAGATTTTCTTCTTACAAGAGAAGAGTTCTTGTAAGAGTATGGAGAGAGTGTTTAGAGAGAATTTTTGCATAAATTCTTTACTTGAGAAAGGTGTGAAGAAATGAGAAGAGGAGAGGTGGTATTTATAGAGTTTTGTGAAGGAATTAAGAGTGAATTGAATAAAAGAAAAATAAAATAAAATAGATGTGAAAGAGGGAGGGTGAGCGCCGGTTTTGGGCATGGGGAAGGCCATTTGTACAACTTTGATTTAATTTTGTGTAATAAAGAAGTAATGTGTAAAGTTTGATGTGATTAAAGGTGTATTGGAAATGAAAAAAGGTAAAAAAATAGATATGTAGGTGTAAGAAAAAGTAGAGATAGTGAAATAGTAATGAATAGTAGAAAAGTACTATGAATAGTAGACTAGACAATTAAAGTACCGGTAGTAATAAAAATACGCGTAATAATGCGATATCTGTAATTTTTAGCTACCGAAAAATTTCAAAACTGGTATTTTTGGAATCCTTGTATTTTTACGAGTCTATTGGTATAAACGGAATAGTTTTAATATTCCGAGCTCCAGGACAAGCTTTTCAAGAACCGATCCCGTTTGGGTCCGAAGGTCACTCAAAATTCGCGAATCTGATATTTTTATGTTACCCTATATTATTACGAACTATTCTAGATCATTAACTTAATTTCGTTTTCTAGGGTTTGGGAACGCGGGATTGCCGGATCTTAAACACAAGGGTTCGTTATAGGCTTGTTGACTTTTAGGGTTCCGTTTTGATTTCCGATTCTGTCGAGATATTCGTAATATCGTATAATTCTTTTGAGTTTTGATCATTTCGAAATTTATGTTTTATTTTATTTTATTTGTGATTATTTAATAGTTTTTAGTTCTCGGAATCGTTTAACCGAGTCTAAGGTTATGAGTTGACTCAGTTTGACTTTTGGTGAGAATTTGAAATTTGTGATTTTTCAATTTTATCGAAGGTTTTAAGATTTTGCTGTTGATCGTTATTTGGATATATTATCTTGATTTGCGTGTTAGGAAACGGTTAGATGATTTAATTGATGTACGAACGTTGATTAAATCGGTAGTTGGACTTCATATTTCGTTTTAAGGGTTCTTGTTTTCTCAAGATTGAGAAAACTCGTTTTTGTTCTCATTTGGAATTAAGTTTTAACTTGGTTCGAGTTTTAGGGTTTCATTTCCGTTGTTTGACTCGGTCTAGAATTTGGTTTTTTTATCTTGAGTCGATTTTTTGGGATTTAATTTTGATACTTAAACTTTTATAATTATTTTGGAGAATTATTAAATATTCGGGGGTTTACAACATTAGTACACGACTCTAAAGTAGAATGTATGAACTAGTTAATAGACTTAGATTTTAATCAAAGTCTAAGAATAAATCAATACCTAGAATTTGGTTAGATAAAGGATTTAGAATTCGAATAAAGAATTTCTTTAACCCTAATTGATACAAAAAACGAGATTTCGTATCTTGAATGAATAATTCAAGATATAATTAAAAGAAAATCTAAAATTTAAACCCGAAACCTGATATACAAATAGATTTAAATAGAAAAATGTAAATATAGAACTTTAATGATTGCTTTTGAACTTAGCAATGATTTGAGATTAGAATAATGAGTAGTAATGAGCCTAGACTTAGATTTAAACCCTAAATTCAAGATCCCTAGATGGTATTAATAGCTACTAATAAGATTTTATGATAGGTATTAAAAACTGAAGATATATATATATATAGTTTAGCTTCTGTATCAAGTACGATATTAAGTAAATAATTATCTACACTTATAGACAGAAAACGATGACCCAAAGATAAACCGCTAGGATTATAAATACACAACGAAAACATAAACTGTTGTATAACTCAAGATCTGAACTCCGGATAAGTAATTGAATCACACTATTGTTCTAATCATGGTTTTCTTAAGCTATTGAAGCCTAAAATAAAAATTGACCTAATGAGTTCAGGAAACTTTAATCGTGGGAGATAAAATTATACAATTAATTAACCACATATATATAAAACTTAAAATTATATTATTTGATAATCTAAGTATTTTGTGTACTCCTATAAACATATTTTTGTGCAAAAACTCTCAAATATTAGCTAATTTTTATCCGTATAACTTGTTAAACTATCTAAAACTAAGTTAAATAATTAACTAAAATATATATATATATATATGTTTTTTGGTGATGCAAGTTGGCCGGATTGTAAGGGAAGAGAGAGAGCCGGATTTGATCAAATAATTCACCCACAAAGTCAACAAAAATCAACTCTATAACCAATCATTATTTTCCAAGTAAGCCATTCATTAATGGCATGAAAATAATAGATTAAACGCAGCCAAATTTGGAGGAAACTCGGAGGAAAAACACAGCCGCAAACCCTCTTCTACTTCTTCTATATATATATGATTAAGTTCATTTATGAGGAAACAAACAACCTTCTTATTTCTCAAATTTCCCAGAAAGAAACTACTCCTACATAGCCACTAAAACGAACTAAAAACAGAAAACAAACAGATCAAATCATCCAAATACGAACCAAAAGGAAAACAATACGAAAAACCCTTGGAAACAAGTTCAAAGGTAAGTTGATGAAGTTCGAATGATTTTCTTTCAAATTTAAACATTAGAATTGACTTCTGATAATCATAGGAACATAATCAACATAAATACCAGCTTCAAATTTCATTGAATCGGCTTAACCAAGGTAAAAATCCAAAACCCTAATTATACTTTAGTAAGATCGAAATCTAATCTTCTATGTATATCGAAGTGTTAGAAGTGGTTATGTGTTTATATATAAGATATAGAAACACTTAAGAACGGTTTATTAATGTTTTTAACATGGAAAATTTAACAAAAATGAATCGGATCATCGAGGAAGACGATGAACAGTGCTAACACTATCAATAAGCCGGTAGTGTAGTCGTTCAACGCCAGCGGCTTACAAGGATAAGTCGCCGGCGTAGAGACGGCTTGCACTGAACAGAAGCTACGTAAAATTTATGTTCACGTAAAAATAAACGAAGGCCGGATATCTGGGATTCTACGCCGGCAGCGTAAGACCGGCATACGTTGAAAGCCGACAGCTTTCAAAGCCGGTGCAACCAATATGAAATAATTTGCAAAACCAAATCAACACCGGCACCTGGGTTTCAAAGCTGGCGGCTTTGAGTCGGCGTACACCTATAATTCTTCTATGGAAGCTTGTTTTGAAATAAACAGAGTATATATATATATATATATATAATGCAATAAGCCTACTTATTACATATTATATATAATATAATGATAATATAGAATTTATTAAAAAAATAAGCAAACACAAATATTTAGAATATCTTTAGTAATATTTGATAAATCTTAAATTCCTAACAATTAAGGTTAATAAAAGTTATAACTAATCAAATATTTGTTTCAATTAGATAAAACAGGTAAGAATGGAAATTGAAATAAGCTAAATTTTTTAGTAATGAAACTTCTAAAAATAGCAAGATAATTTTACGAGATAAATTAGGAGAAGCACAACGACACTAAGTAATAATAAATAACTATGATTTTCTATATTAGGTTCTGTATAGAATAACATAAAATTAGTATTAATCACAATCAAAACTTGATAAATATCAAGTTTAGGACACTAGCCACATATAAGATTTAGTTATATAATCTATATTATCTTGATGAATACTTTATTCATCTTAATAGGTGACTTTGATAACCTAGAAGATCTTTCAGCTGATTATTACGATTGAGTCAGTATGAGCAGGTGAGTAATTCAGTCATATTATACTGTTTGTGCTTGTAAGTAGTTGAATATATAATGCAAAGATAATCAAACGAATGTTTTGTTGGAAATATGTTGTGATCTGATTGTATGATTGTTAATCTATTCTTACAAAAGTGATAATGCAATGATTTGAAGATGTGAAGTAATATGATGATGATTGTGTATAATGTATGGTCACCTTGAAATTGAATAAGAACTATTGACTTAATAGAATAATCTGATCATGCATTGCACAAACTATATTATTGCATATATAAAGGGATGACAGCTTGCTACGTATTAACATTTCGGTTCTCTGTTAATGCTTGGTTGTTCTAATGTGTTAGTTCTTCCAAGGTTTTCTTTGTTCCATTGGTTCTATGGGAACTAAGTGACACCGAAGAACGCTGCCCGTAGTATCACTTTGAAATGATTAATACTTAGGAAGTTTCTAAGGTGGATGCAGGAGATGGTCGGTTTAATTGATTATATTCAAAGTGATAACCCTAAAACGAGAAATCGTTGATTCTCCTATAAACTTAGTCTCTCTTGGGTAAGTGGATCATGGAGTAATGGTTCTTCAACCCTTAAAAAGAGGGCGTAAATCTTTTTCATGTTTGGATTCTAGATCATCCAAGCTTGTATCTGTGCATATGGTTGAGTGTTTGCATTGCATATGATTTGTTAATAACTTGTGTAATGTATGATATGTCTGGTTATTCACTGAGCTGTGGTTTTACTCATACTCCAACAGTCTTTTCAAGTTTACCCTACGACCCTGGTTAGTCACTTCCAGGAGTATGGCTCCGGTAAGAGCTTAGGAGCTGGAAGTCTATGGTTATATTTGGGTATAATGGTTATGTTTTCTTAGAATAGATTAGTTAGTGCTATTGTATCAGTTGTGAACTTCAAGAAGTTTACTTGGTTTGTAATAGTTCTGTAATATTTATTCACTAAATTATTTCTTACATGTATTTATCATTTCTTATCAAGCAACTAAAAAGATCCTATTGTTTTGAAAACCTGTCATTCTCTAAAGGTAATCTAGTGACAATATTCAAGTGACACTTGTTTACTTCTACCAGGGTACCCTCGGGGCGTGACACGACTAATATAACGTTCTTTATGAATAACCTAGCAAAGTCTTGTGAGAAGAAAGCAAGGAGTTCTAGTCATGATCGTAACAAACCAGGACATAAGAATAGTACAACAATGGAGAACTAACAAGGAAACTTGGAGAAAAGGGACCCCTTGATGCCACATAACAAACGATCGAGGAGAACAATTCAGGACCTTAGAGGAACAAACAAGAGTGACTCATAAAATGAGAAAGGCACAAGATGGATAAAAGAAATGAGATTCATCAGAAGAAAAGGACCTTAGAAAATTCCAAATGGGAATCATGTGCACTTAAAGATAGGAAGTAATTGTCGTATGATCTTTTGAGAAGTAATGAAACAAGAAGGAAGTCTAGATTGTTATCTAAAACATGTTGGAGACATGTGACAAATCCCCATTTAACAAATGGTCAAGGGATCAAGTTACGAAGATAAAAGTTAATGTTTTTGAAAGAAGACTTTCCTTATGAGGAATACCCAATACAGATATTTATCGATAAGAGTTCAGAGGATAAGGAATGAGGGAGTTGATTAAGAGAAATCTTTTTAAGCAAACCTAAGGAGATACGAATAGAGTGTAGCCCAATCACCCAAGTTCAGTTGAAGCCGCAGATAGGAGTTTCCAAGTTTTGAGGACAAAACTTTCTTTAAGGGGGGTAGGTGTAAACCCCAAAAAATTTTCATAATTCATAGAAAATAATTCTAAAAGTTTAGAATTTAAATCCCAAAAATCGACTCAAGTTAAAACCAAATTCTAAATCAAGACAAGCGCCAGAAACGAAACCCTAAAAATCAAACCAAGTTAAAACTTAATTCCAAATAAAGATCAAAAACGAGTTTTCTCAATCTTGAGAAAACAAGAACCCTTGAAACGAAATATAAAGTCTAACTACCGGTTTAATCAACGTCCGTACATCAATTAAATCACTTAACCGTTTTCTAACACGCAAATCAAGACAATATATCCAAATAACGATCAACAGCAAAATCTTAAAACCTTCGATAAATTTCAGAAATCACAAATTTCAAAATTCTCACCAAAAGTCAAACTGAGTCAACTCATAACCTAGACTCGGTTAAACGATTCCGAGATCTAAAAATTAAATAATCACAAATAAAATAAAATAAAACATAAATTTTGAAACGATCAAAACTCAAAAGAATTATACGATATTACGAATATCTCGATAGAATCGGAAATCAAAACGGAACCCTAAAAGTCAACAAGCCTATAACGAACCCTAGTGTTTAAGATCCGGCAATCCCGCGTTTTCAAACCCTAGAAAACGAAATTAAGTTAATGGCCTAGAATAGTTCATAATAACGTAGGGTAACATAAAAATATCAGATTCGCGAATTTCGAGTGACCTTCGGACCTAAACGGGACCGGTTCTCGAAAAGCGTGTCCCAAAGCTCGGAATATTAAAAATATTCCGTTTATACCAATAGACTCGTAAAAATAGAAGGATTCCAAAAATATCAGTTTTGGAATTTTTCGATAGCTAAAAATTACAGATATCGCATTATTACGCGTATTTTTATTACTACCGATACTTTAATTGTCTACTCTACTATTCATAGTACTTTTCTACTATTCATTACTATTCACCTATCTCTACTTTTTCTTACACCTACATATCTATTTTCTTACTTTTTATATTTCCAATACACCTTTAATCAAATCATACCTTACATATTAATTATTTTCTTACAAATTTCACTCAAAAATCAACTCTCTCCTCTCCCCAGTGCCCAACCGTGCCTGCCTCCCCCTCCATCAATCTCTATTTTGTTTCTTTTTCAATTTATTTTATTACATCCAAAAATCACTCCAAAAATTCTATAAATACCCCCTTCCTCTTCCACTCTTTCACACAATTCATTCACTACCAAAACTCTCTCAAAATCTCTCCACAAATTCTCTCTTCAAGAATTCTCTCTACCAAAACTCTCTCAAACCAATTCCTCACAAAAATCATCCCTCATACATAAACTATCTACCACTATTACTACTCACATAATACCCATTTCATCTACCACCTTCATACCTCTTACATACCTTAGGTAAATATTTATTCCATCTATTATTCATCCATGTCATGTAACTTAACATGACTATGGTGTTGTTTTGAAACTCATATGAGTAGTAAAAGCAACAACATGTTCATGTTTTGTTCTTGTACATAAGCTTCCTATTTTATTATGTTGTTATTATTATTATGATTATTTTCTTATATATATAGTATTATATATTGTATATATTTATTTAGGGCATATAAGCTCATTTGTTATTTATTTATTTTTAAGTTATGCAATTTATTTATTTTATGTTGATATTAAGACTAGTCTTTCTAGTCTTAGACTTGTCCATATCAAGTCAAAACAATCTTTTATTTATTCTCTTTAAATCTTTTGGGACTAGTCCATTCTTAGTCCCGGGACGCCTTGATAAAGCTAAGGCTCCAATACTTGATCGGGATTCCTTGATGAAGCTAAGGTTCTCAATACTTGATATTTTATTTTCTTACTCATTAATTATTTTTAGTATTTTCTTATGTTCTTATTATTTTATATGCTCATGATACTTGCATTTGCATAATGTTAATGTCTCAACTAGTCTAAAAATAGAATCTTGTTTTATTAAATGAACTCAAAGCTAAGTTTCCAATTATATGATTTACCACAAAAACATGAAGTTATTATCAACAACCTAGAAATAGAATAATACAAGTTTTCTCAAGTTTTCTTAAATAACCAAGATAGTTTTACCAAGAAAACATAAATAAATATTTTCCTTATGGTAGTCTAAGTTTTTAGAAAAATAAATCGTTAATATCGAAAGTTTAAGACTTAAATTCTTTTCTAAAACTAAGGAACAAACTAATTTTCAAAGTTAATATAAAAATCAACTCATAAGGAACTGTAAGCCCCGGAAAATTTCAATAAATAATTTTAAGATGGACTTCGAAAATAAACCCTAGAAATCACTCCAAATTAAAACCAAATTTCAACTAGCGTAAAAACGCGAATGAATATATAAACTTCTTAATCTTGAAAAAATGAAAATCTTTAAAAAATCAAATAAGAACACAGTGGTCTTCAAATTCAAAACTACGACATACGAAAAATTCCATAATTAACTCCAACTTATAAAATCGGGTAATATAAAGCCCAAAAACAAACTATTAAAAAGTAAATAATGATTGACCTTCGGAAATAAAACTCGATTCAAGGATTCCGAAAATATTAAGAGATATTAAATACTTACAAAAATAAAATTTAAAAATAGATTTCTCAAATTAAAAATGTTGTATAAACATAAATATCAGTTTCCAAATTGGCAAAGGTCTAAACCGGAAAAATCACCCGGAAGCCTTAATCGGAATGCAATAGCCTAAGTCCGGCAACCTAGTGCCCCTAACCCTAGAGGCCGAGGAGTAGCTAAATATGTAGAATAGCTCATAGTAATATGAGTTTGTTTAAAAATATCAGATTGGTAAATTTTTGACCTATTTCGAACCCGTTAGGATACAGACTTCGAAAAGCGTGTCCCGGGGCTCGAGATATAAAAAATATACCAATAGTACCGTTAGACTCGTAATTTCATAAGATTTCTAAATATATCAGTTATATAATTTTTCGGTTATAAAAGTTACGGTTATGACCTTTTTATCGTATTTCCATTATTACCGGTAATTGATTAGACTTTTGCACTATTCATTTTTATTTTATTACAAAATTTTATTATTCTTATAAAGTCTTATATTTTAAGATAAATATTTTATATGTTATAGAAAATTTTGTTTTTCTAAAATTTAGTTCGTTTCGGGTCTTTACGGGATCAGATTCTGTTTAAGACCCGGTACTAAAAATAAAATAAATTAATTTAATAATTGGAAAATATTTTAAAAATATTGTTATTCCCATAAAATATTTTTCTAGAATTTTTCGGGTTATAAAAATATTATTTATAGCCCATATTCGCGTATTTTGACCATACCGGTAACGTATTTGTTAAAATACTAAAATAATTCAAATAATTATTTAATTTTATTTTGAAAATTCTGCTACAATTATTTGGAATAAATTTTCCAATTTTATTTTATTTTAATTTATTTTATTAATAAAGTACTTTTACAACCCATACCTTCAAGTACACCTTACACATATCACTTCCTTTTCACTTCAATCTTTCTACACATAATCCCACAATTCATGGCAGATTTTTTACCCATCTTTGCTGCCATTGTCCTTTTATTTAATCATAATTTGACTAAAATAATTATTTTCTACTCCTTCTTAAGAAAGCTACATAATACATTTATTACACAAATCAATTTTAAGTCAAAATTCAAACAAATTTCTCTCTCCTCCCTTCTCCTAATTCACGTGCAGCATGTCCAAAATTGGCTGCCCATGTTTTATTTTTTTTTCTCTCATTTATTACAATTAAAACACTCATTTCTCTCACTCCTTCATTTATTCACTTTTCCTCTTTTTCTTTAACCTTTTCTCTCTCTATTTCCTCTCTTTTCTTCTTCTTCTTGTTCATGTTTCTCCAATAAACAAAGCTGCCCCCTTCTTCTTCCATGGCTTCCACACTTCATTTTTAAAGATTTTCTAAGCAAATCTTCATCCCAAAGCTCCATAGGTGATATAGGTAAAGTATAATGAAGGTTTCATGCATCAAATGAACTTCCATAAGCTTAAAAGCTTAGGATGATGATGCCAAAAATGAAATCTTTCTCTTCTCCACTTTTATTACCTTGTATTATAATTATTTTCTTGTTTAAAGTTATTATATTTTGTAGATCTAACTTTTTATGGCTTTGATTTTTGTTTATGCCATAGATCTTGTTATTTAAGTTGTTATTTTTGTTATTCCTTATGATTTATGCATAGATCTAGCATTCACATGTCTATCTTAGTGATTCATGCATGTAAAACTAGTTTAGAATACTAGATCTAAAGTTTTGAGTTCATAGATGCATTAGATCTTTGTTTATGTTCATGAACAACTTGCTATAATATGATGATGGTAGGAAAGTTATAGGAAACTCAAGATCTATTTTATTTCAAGCAAAATGATTTTTGAAAATTCGGATGAAAATGGAACCATAGTTAGAAAAGTGGTTTTTCAACTTCAAAATGTGTATTTTTCATTTAAAATGAAGGGCTTAGGGTATAGATAACATAAATGAGAAATTTTGATGAGCAAAGTTTAGATCTATGAGTTTAAAGTTTGTTTTCATGGGTTTCATCTAGGTGTATGTTCATATTATGTGTAGACTTTAAATTTGAACTTGAACAAAATTGGTGAAATTCGTATTTTGGCAAGACCAATATTTAAAAACCACTTTCCAAGTGTCAAAATATAATTTTTACTTAAGAAAATGAAGGCTTAACATATGTATATCATCAAAACTTCTTTTTACAAGAATCAAAAGTGATTTTCAAAAGTTATTTTCAAAATAAAAATTCTATTTTCGGATTTTGGCCAAGGCCTATTTTAAAAACATGTTTTCCAACTCAAAAATGAAGTTTTTATTTAAAAAATGAAAGGCTCTTAGGATAGGATATGTAAGGAATGGATTTTCATGAGCTTAGATAGATTTTATCAAAAGATATAACCAAAAATGAATTTTGTAAATTCGGATCCCAACCAAGACTAATTTTTAGAACCCATGTATCAACTCCAAAACTCATGTTTTATGTGAAAAATGAAGTATATAGGTAATAGATATCATTGAGCAATGATTTTCACAAGTTAAAATGAGTTTAGGCATGAGTAATGTGTAAAACAAGTAATGGAATTAAAATGGAAAATTTTAAGTTAGTAGTCAATTTGTGAAATTCGTAATTTTGAATGAAGGCCATAAGAACACCTAGTATTCAAGCTCAAAATGGATGTTTTATGTGTTAAATGAAGTCCTTAAGTAATTGATATAGTGAAGCCTTAAATTTTAATGCATTAAACAAGTTTTTCCCAAAGGAATCATGCAAAAAGTGGATTTTCTAAAATTCGGATTTTTGAGTAGATCATATTGGAAAACATATTTGCAAAGCGTAAAATGCAAATTTTTGTGTAAGAATGAAGCCCTTAGTAGTTATATATGGTTGAGCCTTAAATTTCTAAGTATCAAATGATTTTTTTTTACTTAAAGGAATCACTCAAAAACTAATTTTTGTAAAATTCGGATTTTGGAATCAACCCCACTGAAAACATGTTTACAAAGTGCAAAATGGAAATTTTTATGAAGAAATGAAAGTCATAAGTAATAGATATAATGAAGACTCAATTTAACAAAAATAATTATATTTTCTTAAGTAATAAATGCAAAACAAATGGAAATAATCAAAGTTAGAAAACTAGATTTTTCATAAGTAGTTGTTATTATGGTCTTGCAAGATAAAAAGTTATAAAATTTCCTTTTAGCAAAAATCATCAAGATCATGCATACATTAAACTCATCTCATGTCATTCATGTTAGGAAATCATTCATATTGCATGTATAGCTAATCTACATAGTAGAAACATTACAAACATTTACAAAACTATTTTTCGGAATCAAAACCGTTACTGATCAGATCTGATCCCTCTGTTCCGAGACCTAAATGTTTTCAAAACTTAAAAATAATATTAGAAATAGATAGATCTTTCGAAAGATAGAAATCGATATATAATTTGCGAGATTCCGAGTTAAAATGACCAAGTTATGGCCGTTTTAAGTTGGAATTCCCGCTTAGGACGAGAATTACGAATTTGATAGATTGTGTGAGATAGCTTGGACTAGTTAATGATGAAATACTTATTAGGGTATTTCTTCCTTTTTAGGTGACCCCGATATCGACGATTCCCTACCACCGGATTACTTATACTAAGAGACCGGTGATCCAATGGCCGAGTGAGTATTACTTCCGATTTCATTTATTGTATGTGATTGTAATAATAGTTGCACTAGATATTTGGTAAAGATAAAATGGATATGCATGATGGGGACGAATGGGAACTATGTATGCTTGCTGTTAATATGAGAAATGGAATGGAAGAATATCGAAGCCGAGTGATTAACTATTGCTTGTATAGATGAATTAGAATTGATTGTCTGCGATTATTGACTGATCACTTAAAAGAATTGGTATAATTGATTATTCGGAATTGAAGATGAAATTGAACTCATTCATATACGATGGGGATGGAGCATTAGCATTTGTTGGTTTATCGTTGTACCTTAAACGATTTTATAGTTTATAGTTGTCCGTAAGCTGAAACGGTCTTGGTCGTACCGCAGGATTCGTTAATCTGCTAACCCGGGATGGAGGGCGTAAGTCCATCCACATATGATTTCCGGCAGGTCATATGTTTGTTGAATTCACGAGTTTGATGCATATCACTTGTCTGACTAATCACTTGATTGTATGACGTGTTATAAATGTAATCCTGGAAGTTTTCACTCACTAAGCTAGTGTAGCTAATACCCCAATAGTTGTTTAAATGAACAGGTTATCTCAAGAATGCTAAGTGGGGACTGAGATGGTTGAAGTCGAGAATGACTTCAGGATTCCGGTAAGACATAAGAATGTTTGAAGTTATTAGCTAGGTTTTATTATTTGCCTTGCAATAGTTTATGTAGTAGAATCTTTTGATGAATTGTAATTGAAGTTAATGAGTTGTATTTTTGAAGAATAGTGAATTGAATTTCCTTTACATTGTTCTCAAGTTGTATCAACATAAAATGCATTACTCCGATGAGTCTCCTCCATGTGTTAGACGCCTTGTACATAGTATGGAAGCCTTCGCGTGACTGAGGTGGTCATTCTTAGGCTTTAATATTATGTACGGTGGACTGCCACGTTTAGGATACCCTTCGGGGCGTGACAGGAACCCACTTAGGAAAAGTAACGATTTTTAAATTCTAAAAGAAAGAACTTGTTTTCAAAAGAATATAAATAAAGTAAGGTTAGCAATAATGGGTTCTATCAATAAAGATGATTCTTTTCAAAGAAATGAAAGAACAAGTTTTAGAAAGCAAAAGCTTGTATCTTAGAAATAAATATAAGAAGACAATACTCATTTTCTAAAAACCATCCTAAATACAAAAATTTATAAAAAGGTTTTTATCAACTTAATATACTTTTGATGAATTTGAACTTTAATCACTAGAAGGAAAATTTAATACAAGACTAAAGGATTAAGGAAAAATTCAACTTGTTTTGGAAGAAGAAATGAAGAAAATAAAATAAGAATACAATCATTTATAACAACCTAGTAAAAATATAAAGTTTCTTTAAATACTTGAAAAGAAAATTTCAAGGTTAAAGTTTAAATGAATTGTTTTATGAAATAAATTGTTGAGACACTACCATTAGGATTTTTGCATATAAAGTGAGCATACCTATATATTCAAAAGTGTTTATCAAATATATATTTATATTGTTACAAAAGGATTTTCTTTAAAAATGAAGTTGAGTTAGAAAATGGATTTTTGCAAAAGTTTAGAAAATTCGTTTTAAATCTGTACCTGACGTTTTTGGAACCCCAATTACCTTTTATGACCCAGATAAGTTTAGAAATGGATAGAACTTTTCGAATAGGTAGAAAACGGTATATCATATCGCGAAATTCCGAGTTAAAATGAGCAAGTTATGGCCATTTTAAGTTGGAATTTCTTCTTATACGATTTTACCACGATTTTAAGAAAAGTTTAGAATCTCCAAGAATAGAAATTCATGGAAGTCTTATCCCGGGTATTTCTTTTGTCTAGGTGATGAAGGATACAAGAATACCCTACCCAAGGATTACTACGACTAAGAAGATAGCGAAATGGACGAGTGAGTTATTCCTTCTAATTTCGTTACCTTGCTTGTGCTTGTAATGTAGTAGCATTAGCGTACTAAGAAAAGATAAAACGAATATAATTGGGGATTTCGGGATTATGTGTATATATATGATTCTATGTTTATGCGTGAAATGAGAATTAAGAATATCGCAACTTCGATCTGCTTGATTAAATAATTTTGTTTACTTACTTGTATGATTGTTTATTGTTGCTAAATTGTTTGATCGCCCCTAATAAACCTTAATAAGGTTTGACCTAAGAACAATAAAACGATCACGCATAGCATCCATCGAGTCACATCTATTTCGGAAGGCTGCTACTCCTACGCGTAGAGTTGGATTGGTTGTGATCGTGCGGTGCCACGGGCCATGTTCCTTCCTGGAGAATCCAAATCGCTCGGGGAAAGCGACTCTACGTTCGGAGCCGAGCCAACCGAACGCTATGGGTGAGGACCTGGGGACTAGCAGTAGAAGGTCGAGGACCTTCAACCCCGATTCCCTAACCTTTGATACGGAGGGGTAAATCCGTTCTATATATGGTTTCCGGATGACTATATATATTCGCGTAATCATGTGATTGTTGCATTGTATGCATAGCACTTGTGTGATTAAACAAATAAACTTGTTTGAAAATGTGGTGCGAATGAAAAGGAATATCTCACTAAGCTAGTTGTAGCTTATACCCCTATAGATTTTGTTGAAACAGGTGTATTCGTGGATTAAATTTGAGGATCATGACATTAAGGAAGTCATGGACGGATGATTAAGGATATGGAATCATACGATGAAGAAATTTTGTAAGGTTCTTTATATGTGATAACCTATATGATTAGGGACGTATATTTATTTGAAGATAACAGAAGAATATGCCTTAAGAATTGAATTGTGATATGCTTATGTTTTATATTAAGTATTCTCTTTGCCTTGTTACTTATTTATTATCAATGTAAATTGCGCTACTCCGATGCGTCCCCTTGGTTGTGATGTATGCCTTGTACATAATATGGAAGCCTTTACATGACTAAGGTAGTCATTCCTAGGCTTTAGTATTGTGTACGGCGGACTGCCACGTTTATGGTACCCCTCGGGGCGTGACAATAGGTTGTAAACCCCCAAATTTTTGGAATCAGTTTAAGCCTAAAACCCTAACCCAAAGTCAACCGGAGCTCCAATGGTCAACAAAACCCTAGTTAAACGTAATAGCTTAAGTTCGGCACTCCCGAATAAGAAACTTGGTAAGGATAAGTGGAAGTTTAGAATGTAAAATAATGCAGAATTACCTAAGGCAACATAAAAAGATCAGATTAGTGAAACCGCAACTCGTTTCGAATCTGATCGGACACGATTTTTGAAAAACGTGTCAGGAACCCCAGAATAGTAAAAATATTCCGAATACACCGTTAGACTCGTAAAAATATAAGTTTTCCAAAAATATCAGTTTCGTAATTTTTTCGGTGAGTAAAAATAATAGATATCGCATTTATACGCGTATTTTCTTACTACCGGTACTTTATTAGTCATATATACTTTACATTACACTATTCACTACTATTCTACACTATTCTTTTATCTCTACTTTTTCTTATACCTACTCTTACAAACTCTATAACTTATAATTCTTACTTTTTACCTTTCCCATAACTTTATTTCACATCTACCTTACACATTTCATCTTTTATTTAACAAAAAATAAAAAAAATAAAATCTTTCTCCCCCTCCCATGCATGAGGCCGGCGCCCCCTCCCCTCCTCTCTCTCTCAATTTATTTTATTTTTCTTTTATTTTAATCATACAAAAATCACTCCACATTTTCCTATAAATACCCCCCTCCTCTTTCACCTCTTTCACACATTCACTACCACACAAATTTCTTATCAAAACTCTCTCAATTTCTCCTCTCAAAATACCATCCCAAAACTCTCTTAAAATAATTCCCTAACAACTTCTACCTACAACTCAAACCCATAACCACATAACCATACCAAAGTCTTCTTTAGGTAACTACCTTCTATTATTTTCTTCTTCTTCATGTCATGTAACTTTACATGACCATAGTGTGAGTTTCCAAAGACTACAAGTTATGGAAGCTACATTATGTTCATGTATTGTTCTTGTTCATGAAAAATCTATTTATGTTTATATTATTATTTTTGTTACTATATCTAAATATTATTATCTATATATATACATATTCTTTAGAACATATAAGCTCACTTGCAATTTATTTATTTCATACAAAGCAATTTATTTATTTATTCCTTATTAAATTAAGACTAGTATCTAGTCTTAGACTTGTCATCATCAAGTCAAAACAAGTTTTTCTTTCTTTCATTTTATTTTATTTTGGGACTAGTCTACTTCTTAGTCCCGGGAGCCTTGAAAAAGCAAAGACTCCAATACTTGACTTTATTATTTATGTTATTTTGTTTACTATTATTCTCATAAATCATGTTCATTTAGATTGTTGTCCAAAAATTTCAATTTCTAAAAATAATTAAACAAAAGAAGATTTTGTCACTTAGAAATAAGTTTATATAAAGTATAAAAATCTATGAGTTAACAAAAATAAACTCATTCCTTTTCAGTTTACAAAAAGAACTCGCTATAATTTGAGAAACTACTTTTACTATGAAAAAGCTACTTAAAACCTTTATTATTCCACTTTGTTTTTCAAAAGAAAATAATTGTTGATACAATAATAATTTTTATGAAAAAGATAGAGAAGATGAAAGGCTAAGGAATTTTCAAATAAAACCTTTACAAACAAATAGGCAAAGAAAATTGTATAGGAAAAATAAATAGGAAAAGTGGTACTAATATAAGAGAACTTATAAAATAGAAAATTGTGTTTTCAAAAAGTTACTTGGGAAATATAATAAAACTAGCATGAAGTACTTTTAGAAAAACAAAAGGAAACAAGATATTCGTTTCAAGAAATTTACAAAATCGATTTTTGTAAACCATATTTTTCTAACAACTTCAAACCAATATTGTTTTACTCAAGAAATATAATTGGACAACAAAACACTTGAGCATGCTTAAATATGAGTTATATAGTTATAAAAGAGAATTTTTCAACTATATAGATAACTAATTATTTATCAAGCAAGTTTGGAATGGATGAACCCAAGTTGTTTTTAGTCGAAAAATCCGTGGTGAATTTTGTCGCCACTGTTTCGGAGTCTATATGACCTTTTTGTTAAAAGTAATTTTGGAAATGGGTAGATCTTTTTGAATAGGTAAAAATCGGTATATTATATGCGCGATTCCGAGTTAAAATGACCAAGTTATGGCCATTTTAAGTTGGAACATTCCTTTATACGAACTTTAACGTTCTTTTGACATTATTTTGTCAAAATTCAAGAAAATAATCAAGAAATACTCATTGTGGGTATTTTCTTTGGCTAGATGACCCAGAGGAAGGATTCCTTTATCCCGAAGATTATTTCGATTGAGTGGAGTGTGTGAACGACTCGTCCGCATAGAAGAATAGTTGACATGGCATCGTGAGTTTATTTCCTTAAAATGCTATACTTGTTGTGCTTGTAAATTAGTTGCATTAGAATTAGGAAAAGATAAATCGATATGTATGTAAAATTCTTTGAAAGAATCCTAAGAATATCGGAGCTGGAATTGATTTAAATGCTTGTTTTAGTATAACCTTTGATTTGTATGAAATTCCTTGATCGCCTTAAATTCAATAATAATTATGCTATGACATCATAAATAAATAAATTCATGCATACCATGAAGTGAGTCACATTGCATATGGGTTATTATCCTTGGGTGAGAAAGATAGTAGGCTCATGTCAAAAGCAACACTTGACGGAGTGTCCGAAAGCGATTGCATGGCGGCTTAAGGTAAATGCTTGGCGGAAAATCCGAAAGCAAGGTCAATTCAGGTAGATTCGGAATGCTTGACGATGAGTGCACGTGAGCATAAATCTTTTTAACTAAAACTACTTGATTTGAGGTTAAGTATCACCAAACCCCGAATGGAGGGCGCAAATCCATTCAACATATAGTTCCCGAAAAACTATATGCCTTGTTTGCCCTCGTGTATGTTGCATCCCATTTGTTTGCTTAATTAACTTGTTTGAAACTTTGTTACAAGAAGTTATTTATGGAAATAATTCTCACTAAGCCTATTAGCTTATACCCCCATAGATATCTTTTGCAGTTTCCCTATTTATGGTTAAGGCCACGAGGACCCTACGAGCAGGTAATTTTCTTTTTGAATAAAGGAAATTCTAGATGAAGTTTAGTATTAGAATTAATGTATAAATATCTTGTAATAGAATAGTGATCATGGGAAATGCCCCTAAGTTTGTAAAACCATTGATATGAGTAAATGATTATTATGAATCCTCTTTTCTTAATACGTTTTTATATCTCCTTAAGCTGCATAATTCCATATTTGGTCCTCTAAAGTTGTGAAAGTACACCTTACACTTAATATAAAAGCTTTTGGGAATGGCTAAGGTTATCATACTTAAGCTTTAATATTGAGTGTGGCGGACTGTCACGTTTAGGGTACCCTTTGGGCCTGACAATAACTGTCACGCCTCAAAGGGTACCCTAAACGCGACAGTCCACCACACGCGATATTTAAACTTAAGTATGACAACCTTAGTTACCCCATAAGTTTACATATCGAGTGTAAGGTGTACTTACACAACTTTTAGGATCGCACATTGACTCGAATAGTCTTAAGAAAGTATACATAGCGTTAAGAATATAAATCACAACAAGATAAATAGTTAAACTTTACAAAGCCAATGGGGCATACCCCCGCCAAAATAATAGGGGTCTACACCATTTAGCTCCAATTACATATATCTGATTCTACGTTAAAGAGATTTTCCTAGAAGTCCACGCCTATACTAGGTCCTGACTTCCTCAAAAGCTCTTTAATCCAATGTGATAAACCTGCACAAAGTGTCCTCTCGGAACATAAAAAAAAAAAAAAAATAGGAACACTGCAACAAAAACTATTGAGGTATAAGCTAATTACTTAGTGAGATTCATTTTCGAAGTAACATACTCGATCAAGCTAAAATATCTATACAAGCAAGTTATAATTAAGCAACCATATAAATGCACAAGCAAATGAGCAAGCAAGCATATAACTTTCCGGTAGTCATATGTGAATGGATTTACGCCCTCCACTCGAGGTTTGGGGTAGTTCATAAGTCATGCAACTACAGTTCCAATGTTGGTCCATAAGACATGCAACCATAGTCCCAATCTTAAGTAGGGTGATCCATAAGATATGCAACCACAATTTTAATGTTGGTCCATAAGTCATGCAACCATAGTTTCATTATTTGAATGGGGTGGTCCATAAGTCATGCAACCCTAGTCCCCTTCATTAAAGACCCGTTGTCTCCCAAATACACCTTTGTCCCACCAAAGGCATACTCAACAATGATATGTGACTCACTACGTGATATGCATGTACAATTTATTCATATAATCATGGTATGTTAATTAGATAATTTAAAAGTGACCATACAGATTTTAGATACTCCAAATCTATACTAGCTCATACAAGGTTATTGCAATAAAGCTTGCCTCGATATCCTTATCGTTCATTCATGCAAGTTTAGATCACCATTCAATCACAATTTTATCTTTTCCTAAGTCTAATGCCACTACTACTACAAGCATACCCAAGAGCATAATTAATTGAGAAATGAACTCACTTGTCCATGTAGTGAAATCCACTAGTCGTAATAGTCCTCAGGAAGTGGTAACCCGTCCTCCAATTCACCTAAGTACAAAGAATACCCTCAATGAGTATCTCTTAAGAAGTTCTATTAAACTTAACAATTTTATTTACTAAGTTCGTCAATTTTCGCCTAGGTTGAATTCTTAACTTAAAAAGGTCATATCTAACTCATTTTAACTCGGAATTAAGCTTATAATATACCGATTTCTACCTACTTCGAAAGAGCTTTCTATTTCTAAGGTTAATTCAAACATTTAAGGTCATTTAGGGGTCGGAAACTTACTGTACGGTAGGGTTGCGAAAATCCAAGATTTGAGCCTTTGTGAAAAATTGCCATATCTACTCTATTTAACTACTTAGACCAACTTATTTTAGTCCTAAACTTGCAAAGAGATTCTCAAAACAAAATTAAGAGATTACACACTTATCTAATCCCAAACATAAAGTTTAAATGAAACTTCTAAAAATCCATTTTCATAAAACCGAAATTTACAAGTTGAAACTCATTGTCTTGTTTTGAGTAGTTCCTTTACTAAAACTTACTTAGTTCAATGAAAATAATTTTCCTATATTATTTATCATCAAAGCATTCCATTTTCAATATAAAATACTTGTTTTGAGAGCTAAAAGAAGGTTTTCAAAATTGGTCTCCTCTTAATTACGAATTTCCTCTTTGAAGTTTACAATGTAGACAAGACCTAACTTTTGTCTTTTACAAAGCACTTGATTTAAGCAATACCTTTTAGGAAAACTCATTTAAACTTATGAAAATTCATTCCTTAAGATATCTATACCAAGAGCCCTTTATATTTTTGTCTAAATCTTCATTTTAAAGTTGAATGATGGGTTCCAAAAATGGGTCTTGGTCTAGATCCGAATCTTCTTAAATTTATTTTGAACATATCTCTTGAGAAAATTCATCAAAACTCATGAAAAACAACCCATTACATATTATATCTTAAGAACCCTTCATTTCTTGAATAAAATCCTCATTTTCGAGTTGGAAAACATGTTTTTATTTTAGATCTTTGTCTTGATCCGAAAATACAAATTTTGTTTTTGAAAATAAACATTGAAAATCAACTTTGATTTTTGTAAGATGAAGTCTTGATGATATACATCCATCAAACCTTCATTTTCTTAACATAAACTTCCATTTTAAGACATGGAAGGGGGTTTTTAAAATGGTGCCTTGACAAGTTACGAATTTAATTTTTTCATTCAAACTCAAATCTAAGATCTACTCAAAATACAACCATGAACACATAAGAAAAACTTGGTAGTAGGCCTTAAACTTCTAGATCTACACATAAACATAACTAAAGCTTGGTAAAATTCTAGATCTACAAGTTATCACCAAAAACAAGAAGATAAACAAGCCTTCAAGATAACAAAAATACTAAGAACAAAAGAGATCTTCATCTAGAGGAGTGTTTCAATTCTTGGCATCATCATCCATAGCTTTTTAAGCTTGTGGAATGTCCTTTGATGCATGAAACATCCATAATATCGTCCTATAACATCTTATGAGAGCTAAAAGAAGATGATTACCTCAAATATTTGCAAGAAAAGTATGTGGGAGTATGGAATGGAAATGGTGGCAGCTTGTTTCTTAAGAAGATAAAGCCAAGAAGAAGAGAAAAGAAAGGGAAAAAGAGAGAGGAAAAGTGTAGGTTTGTAAAGGTGGAAGAGGGAAGGAATGAGATACTTAAATAGAGAGTGGAGTGTATTAATAATTGATAAAAAAAATAAAACCAAGCAGTTGCAAGGGAGGAGGGGGGGGGGGGGGCGTGCTGGCGTGATTTGCTAAGGGTGTGGAAGTGTGTGTGGTTTGATTTCAATTTGTATTTTTGAAAGTGTAACAAGTTGCTTCCATTTCTAACTAAAAGAGACTTTAAAATATCAAATAAATAATTAAAAATATGGAAAAGTGGCTAATTTTTGGGGGATGGTCAGCTGCCATCTTGGGGAATTGGAGTGTAAGAAAAAGTAAAAGAAAACATAATAATGTGTAGTAATGATAATAGATGTGTACTTAAGGTATGGGTTGATGAAGTGCCTTTTTGACTAAGAAAATATATAAAATAAATTAAGAAAAATATTTTTAATTAAGTGGCAGAATTTTTATGATTTAAATAAAATAATCAAATAAATTATTTTTAGAAATTTAACAATTAAGTTATCAGTAAGAGTAAAATAAGCTTATATGAGCTATAACTGATATTTTTAAAATCCGAAAAATTATAAACTTGATATTTTTGAAATCCTTATAAAAATACGAGTCTAGAAATATTAAAGATATATTTTTAATTTTCGAGCCCCGGGACACGCTTTCCAAAGCAGTATCCAAACGGGTTCGAAATAAGCTGAAAATAAACCAATATGATATTTTTAATAAATCAAATATTATTACGAACTATTCTAAACACTTTAATTATTTTTCGACTCCTCGATTTACGAACTCGGGTTTGCCGGATCTAAATTGTAGGGTTTTACTTAAGATCCGTTGACTTAAGGTCTCTGATAGACTTTCCGGCTTAAGGTTAAGGCTTAGAAAACAGGGTTTACAATAACCTTTTTATTGTATTTTCATTACTATCGGTACTTTAAATGTCTTATCTATTTTTGAATTCTTCTACACTGTTGACAAGTCCAACTACTCGTAACATATTTCTTACATCCTTATACCCTACTCTTACAATTACATCATTTTTCTTACAATTTACTTTTCCAATATAACTTTATTACTTAAATTACTTAATTAATTTTTGAATCTTACACAACACAACTCAAACAACTCCCTCTCTCTCCATCTTCATGAAACCCGTGCAACTCACCCTCCCTCTTTCCTCTCTCCAATTGTTTTATTTAACTTCTTTTATACAACAAACCCTAATCCACAAGTCTATATATATCCCTTTATACCAACTTCCTCTCACTTTCTCACTTTTCACAAAGCTAAACTCTTGCAAAAAAAATTTCTTCTCCCTTCCTCTCCCTCTCAAAAAACCGAACACACATACACACACACATTCACATGTTTTTCTTCAAGTTTCTTGTTCCAATCTTCCAATAGATAATAGATGTATACTTTATGATCTTAAAACATGTAATGGCAAGTTCATTCATGTGTGATTCCACACAAAATCCCCATGAGCTTCAAGCTAGGGATGTGGAAACACTTGAACATGAGATTCTTACCATCACAATATTATAGATCTTGTTATTTGAAGTTATTTTACTATGATCTTGTTTTATTTTCAAGTTATGTTGATTGCTAATGATTTGTGCATATATTCATTATTCACATAACCATCATAGTGTTCATGCATTTATAAATAGTATAGTAAACTAGATCTAGTTGTTTTAATTCATACATGCATTATACTTTTGTTTTATGTTCTTAAATAACTTGTAATAGCTTGATGGTAGTCAGAAAGTATTAGAAAGCCCAATATCTATTTTAGTTTCAACAAAAATTATTTTTGAAAATTCGGATAAAAAGGGAACCATATTTAGAAAAGCTATATTTCAACTTGAAAATGTGTATTTTTCATTTAAAATGAAGGGCTTAAGGATAGATATCATAAATGAATGATCTTGATGAGTAAAGTTTAGATCTATGAGTTTATAGTTTACTACCATGGATTTCTTTTATATTTATGATCATAGAAAGTATAGATCTTGGTTTTGAACTCAAATAAAAATGGTGAAATTCTTATCTAGGCAAGACCCATTTTTAAAAACCACTTTCCAAGTGTCAGAATGAAATTTTTACTTAAGATAATAAAGGCTTAATATATATATATATATGTATATATCATCAAGACTTCATTTTATATGGTTCAAAGGTGATTTTCAAAGATTATTTTTCAAAACAAAATTCTATTTTCGGATTTAGGCCAAGGCTTGGTCTAAAAACATGTTTTCTAACTCAAAAATGAAGTTTTTATTCAAAATATGGAAGGATCTTAAGATAGGATATGTAAGAGATGAATTTTCATAAGTTTAGATAAATTTTATCAAAAGATATGTCCAAAAATAAATTTTATAAATTCGGATCTCAACCAAGACCGATTTTAAAAACCCATTTTTCAACACCAAAATGAAATATTTGTTTAGAAAATGGAAGGCTTATGGAATAGGTATCAATAGGAGATGTTTTTTATAAGTAAATGGTAGATCTACTAATGGAGATTCTCAAATAGGAAGAGATTACAAAGTATAAAATTTGAGTTTTATTCTAACTTTGTGAAATTCGGATGGTTTCAAGACCATGCCTTAAAAACCCTTTTATCAACTCCAAAACTTGTGTTTTATATGAAAAATGAAGAGTATAGGTCATAGATATCATCAAGCAATGATTTTTATAAGTTAAGATGGGATTTTCTAAGAAAAATATGTAGAACAAGGAGTAGAAATAAAGTAGGAAAATTTCAATTGTTTGTTATTTTAAGAAATTCGTAATAATGGAGTAATAGCATGAAAAAAATTACTTTCCAAACTCAAAATAGAAGTTTTATTAAAGAAATGAAGTCCTTAGTGGCTAGGTATGGTTGAGCCTTAATTTTCTAAGTATCAAATAAGTTTTCTTAAAGGAATCACCACAAAAACAATTTTTATAAAATTCGGATTTTGGGATGAACCATATTTAAAAACATGTTTACAAAGTGTAAAATGGGAATTTTTATTGAAAAAAAAAGTCCTTAAGGAATATACCTAATGAGGACTTAATTTTAACAAGAATAAATGAATTTTATCAAGGAATTTTTCGAAGAACAAGTGGGAATTGTCAAGACTACAAGACTAGCCTTTCTAAGTTGATTTTTCATAAAGTCCTACAAAGAAAAAGTTTTTTAAAAATTTATTTTATTCAATATCATCAAGAACATGCATATATATATATATATATATATATATCATGACATATCATTTATGATAGTAATTTGTTCATATTGCATGTATACTTGCTTTGGATAGTAGAAACTTCATGAACTTCCATAAAATCAATTTTCTAAAATTGTTTTCGCTACTGATTTGAATTGATCAGACCTTTTCGAAGCTTAAAAGTTTTCAAAACTTGAATATAATATTATAATTAGCTAGATCTTTCGAAGTAGACAGAAATCGATATATAATTTGCGAAATTCCTAGTTAAAATGACCAATTTATGGCCGTTTTAAGTCGGGACCTCCACAAATGAGGAGAATTATGAATTTACTAGTTTTGTTAAATAGTTTGGATTAGTTAAGAGATGAAATAATTATTAGGGTATTTCTTTCTTTTTAAGTGACTCCGAAATCGACAATTCCCTACGATCGGATTACTTTTACTAAGAGACCGATGATCCAATGGCCGAGTGAGTTTTCCTCTTATTTTGTTACCTTGCTTGTGCTTGTAGCTAGTTGCATTAGAATTATAGGAACAAGATAAAAACCGATATGAATGGGGATGAGATAGATGATGAGACTTTGATGTATGTATGCTAAAGAATACTAAAGCATATCGAAACCATGATTTGGTTAGATAACTGCACTATTCATATTATTTCTATTTATGTGTATGATATTGGTTGGTCACTCTAAAGAATGTATGAATAATTTGACTTAAGCAAAAACAAATTGGTCATGCATTGCATTGGACATGTTGCATTTAGTAGCATGCTACTCCTACGCAGGTCGATCAGTATGGTTCAAGGACTCGTTTGGATAATGAGACCCGGTATCAAAACTCATTTATAGGGAACTAAGGTGCACCGGGGATACATTCCATGTGTAAGCCTAGCTAAGTCGAGTACTATAAGCCTGAGCGGCTCCAGAACTAGCAGCGGTCGTGTAGACTTTCAATACCATCCCTAACCCTTGATACGAAGTGCGTAAATCCGTTCTGTGTATGGGTTTCGGATACCCATACATAATTGTTTGCTCATGTGTTTGTTCATGCATAGCATATGGATGATTTATAACTTGCTTATTATAGTTCGAAATTAAGGGAATTCTTACTAAGCTAGTATAGCTTATACCCTAATAGACGTTTGAATGAACAGGTTAACTCAAGAACGCTACGTGGGGACCGAGATGGTTAGAGCCAAATATGACTTCAGGAGTTCGGCAGGAAGTAAGAGTGCTTGAAGATATTAGTTAGGTCTTGTGAATTGCTTTGTAATAGTTTTATGTAGTGAAATCTTTTGATGAATTATAATTGAAGTATATTGAATTGTATTTTCTTTACGTTGTTACTCAAGTTGTATCAATATAAAATGTATCACTACGATGTGTCTCCTCCATGTGTTAGATGCCTTGTACATATTATGGAAGCCTTCGCATGACTGAAGCGGTCATTCCTAGGCTTTAATATTGTGTACGACGGACTGCTACATTTAGGGTACCCTTCGGGGCGTGACAATTCTAAAACTGATATTTTTGAAATCCTTATATTTTTACCAGTGTAAACCCCTGTTTTTTAAGCCTTAACCTTAAGCCGGAAAGTCTACCGGAGACCTTAAGTCAACAAATCTTGAGTAAAACCCTACCGTTTAGATCCGACAAACCCAAGCTCGTAAATCGAGAAGTTGAAAAATGATTAGAGTGTTTAGAATAGTCCGTGATAATATTTGATTTATTAAAAATATCATATTGTTTTATTTTCAACTTATTTCGAACCCGTTTGGATACTGCTTTGGAAAGCGTGTCCCGGGGCTCGGAAAATTAAAAATATATCTTTAATATTTTTAGACCCGTATTTTTATAAGGATTTCAAAAATATCAAGTTTAGAATTTTTCGGATTTTAAAAATATCAGTTATAGCTCATATAGTCTTATTTTACTCTTACCAGTAACTAAATTGTTAAATTTCCAAAAATAATTTATTTGATTATTTTATTTAAATCTTAAAAATTCTGCCACTTAAATAAAAATATTTTTCTTAATTTATTTTATATATTTTCTTATTCAAAAAGCCACTTTATCAACTCATATCTCAAGTACACATCCATTATCATTACTACACATTATTATGTTTTCTTTCACTTTTTCTTACACTCTATTTCCCAAAATTTGCAACTGACCATTCCCCAAAATTTAGCCACTTTTCCTCATTTTTAATCATTTATTTGATATTTTTAAAGTCTCATTTAGTTAGCAAAGGGGGTAACTAGTTACACTTTTAAAAATTACAAGTTAAAATCAACTAGATCACCCCCTACACCATAAGTACATTCACGCCAGCCCCCCTCCCTTGCAGCTGACTTGGTTTTATTTTTTTATCATTTATTTAACACACTTTTATCTCTATGTAAACATCTCATTCCTTCCCTCTTTCACATTTGTAAACCCTATATTTTTCCTCTCTCTTTTTTTTCCTCTCTTTTCTCTTCTTCCTTGCCTTATCTTCTTAAAAACAAGCTGCCACCATTTTTATTTCTTGCTTCCACACATATTTCTTGCAAATATTTGAGGTAATCTTTCTCTTTTAGCTCTCATAAGATGTTATAGGATGATATTGTGGATGTTTCATGCATCAAAGGACATTCCACAAGCTTAAAATGCTATGGATGATGATGCCAAGAGTTGAAACACTCCTCTAGATGATGATCTCTTTTGTTCTTAGTATTTTTGTTATATTGAAGGCTTGTTTATCTTCTTGTTTTTGTGATAACTTGTAGATCTAGAGTTTTACCAAGCTTTAGTTATGTTTATGTGTAGATCTAGAAGTTTAAGGCCTACTACCAAGTTTTTCTTATGTTCTCATGGTTGGATATTGAGTAGATCTTAGATTTGAGTTTGAATGAAAAAGTAAAATTCGTAACTTGTCAATGCACTATTTTAAAAACCCCCTTTCAAGTCTTAAAATGGAAGATTTTGTTAAGAAAATGAAGGTTTGATGGATGTATATCATCAAGACTTCATCTTACAAGAATCAAAGTTGATTTTCAAAAACAAAAATTGTATTTTCAGATCAAGACAAATATCTAAAATAAAAACATGTTTTCCAACTCAAAAATGGAGATTTTATTCAAGAAATGAAGGGTTCTTGAGATATAATATGTAATGGGTTGTTTTTCATGAGTTTTGATGAATTTTCTCAAGAGATATGTCCAAAATAAATTTATGAAAATTCGGATCTAAACCAAGACCCATTTTTGGAACCCATCATTCAACTTTAAAATGAAGATTTAGACAAAAATATAAGGGGCTCTTGGTATAAATATCTTAAGGAATGAATTTTCATAAGTTTAAATGAGTTTTCCTAAAAGGTATTGCTTAAATCACGTGTTTTGTAAAAGACAAAATTTAGGTCTTGTCTTCATTGTAAACTTCAAGGAGGAAATTCGTAATTATGGGGAGACCAATTTTTAAAACCTTCTTTTAGATCTCAAAACAAGTATTTTATATTGAAAATGGAATGCTTTGATGATATATAATATAGAAAAATTATTTTCATTGAACTAAGTAAGTTTTAGTAAAGGAATTACTCAAAACAAGACAATGAGTTTTGACTTGTAAATTTCGGTTTTATGAAAATGGATTTTTAGAAGTTTCATTTGAACTTTATGTTTGGGATTAGATAAGTGTGAAATCTCTTAATTTTGTTTTGAGAATCTCCTTGCAAGTTTAGGACTAAAATAAGTTGGTCTAAGTATTCAAATAGAGTAGATATAGCAAATTTTTCACGAAGGCTCAAATCTTGAATTTTCGCAACCCTACTGTACAGTACGTTTCCGACCCTTAAATGACCTTAAATGTTTGAATTAACTTTAGAAATAGATAGCTCTTTCGAATTAGGTATAAATCGGTATATTATAGGCTTAATTCCGAGTTAAAATGAGTTAGATATGACCTTTTTAAGTTAAGGATTCAACTTAGGCGGAAATTGACGAACTTAGTAAATAAAATTGTTAAGTTTAATAGAACTTCATAAGAGATACTCATTGAGGGTATTCCTTGTACTTAGGTGAATTGGAGGACGGGTTACCACTTCCCGAGGACTATTACGACTAGTGGATTTTCACTACATGGACAAGTGAGTTCATTTCTCAATTAATTATGCTCTTGGATGTGCTTGTAGTAGTAGTGGGATTAGACTTAGGAAAAGATAAAACTTGTGGTTGAATGGTGATCTAAACTTGCATGAATGAACGATAAAGTATATCGAGGCAAGATTTGTTGCTATAAACTTTGTATGAGCTAGTATAGATTTGGAGTGTCTGAAATCGGTATGATCGCTTTTAAATTATCTAATTAATATACCATGATTATATGAATAAATTGTACATGCATATCACGTAGTAAGTCACATATCATTGTCAAGTATACCTATGGTGGGACAAAGGTGTATTTGGGAGGCAGCGGGTCTTTAATAAAGGGGACTAGGGTTGCATGACTTATGAACCACCCCATTCAAATGATGAAACTATGGTTGCATGACTTATGAACCAATATTAAGATTGTGGTTACATGTCTTATGGACCACCCCACTTAAGATTGGGACTATGGTTGCATGTCTTATGGACCAACATTGGAATTGTAGTTGCACGACTTATGAACTACCCCAAACCCCGAGTGGAGGGCGTAAATCCATTCACATATGACTACCGGAAAGTTATATGCTTGCTTGCTCATTTGCTTGGGCATTCATATGATTGCTTAATTATAACTTGCTTGTATAGATATTTTAGCTTGATCGAGTATGTTACTTGGAAAATGAATCTCACTAAGCAATTAGCTTATACCCCAATAGTTTTTGTTGCAGTGTTCCTATTTTTGGATGTTCCGAGAGGACACTTTGTGCAGGTTTACTACATTGGGTTAAAGAGCTTTTGAGGAAGTCGGGACCTAGTATAGGCATGGACTTCTAAGAAAATCTCTTTGATGTAAATTCAGATATGTGTAATTGGAGCTAAACGATGTAGACTCCTATTATTTTGGCGGGGGTATGCTCCCTTGGCTTTTGTAAAGTTTAACTATTTATCTTGTTGTGACTTATATTCTTAATGATATGTATGCTTTCTTATACTACTTGAATCAAAGTGTGATCCTAAATGTTGTGTGAGTACACCTTACACACGATATGTAAACTCATGGGATGACTAAGGTTGTCATACTTAAGTTTAAATATCGAGTGTGGGGACTGTCGCGTTTAGGGTACCCTTTGGGGCATGACAACGAGTCTAATGGTATTATCGGAATATTTTTACTATATTACTTGTCGGGATCCAAAATTTGGAAACTGATCTTGTTCAACTCCGAAACGAATTAAATTTTGGTGAATATGATCTTTTTAAGCTTTCTTATATAATTCCAAACTATAATTCAAAATTATCTCATTTTTCTTGTTCTTAGGGTTCGCACGCGGGATTGCCGGATCTAGATTCACTAGACTAAACATAGAACTAGGTTGACTTTAAGGTTTCGGTTTGACTTTCAATTTTTAGGGTTTACTTATATTTATCAAAAAATCTAAAGGCTTACAAGATACATTTGATCAAGAGGAAGCCGTCCAAGAAGGATTTGAGAACGCAGCTTTTAGGCTGCCTCAAGGCTGCCAGCCTTAACATGTAAGCCGTAGGCTTTGCCTTCTACACCACCTATGTTGGGTATCGGCCTGCATGGCCCCAGCTTTCTCTTTCGAGTTTTTACGCCGTCAGCCTTTGTTGCCATCATATGATGGTCAAAGTATGTTGTTTTTATGGTTTTCCATGTATTATAAATAGACCATTAACCTTTTTTTTTTTTCCTTTTCATAACCTATCTTAAGCATTTGGAAACCTTAAACATCTCTCAAGATTGTGACTTTGCTTTGAGAGAGATCAAGATTCAAGAACAAGATAAGATTGATCATTTTCAATCCTTTGGCGATCTAAAAGTGTTATCCTACCTAAATTCTTCTTATTGGTTTTGAATGGAATCAAATTCTTAAAGGAGTTTTTGGAGAAACCCTAAGTTTCTTGGAGATTCTGTCGTTCTACGATCAAAGAAGGAAGATAGTTATGATTCTTGTTGGTTTAAGGGTTTAGATAACCTTAAGAGCATGGTTATCTTATGAAAACGAATTTTGAGATAGTTTTGCGTTATGTGATCAGGTGTTTCTATTGAAGTTAGGTTTTCTGTTTCAAAAGTTGTTTCAGGTACTTCCTTATGTTGTTTGATGATTGTGCTTATTAAGTAGAACATATAATTGGACTAATTGCTATCCAGCTTTAATTGGTTTGCTGCTTGTGTTTGGCTAGGTCAAGTAGATTAGGAGTATCTTGTTACTAGGATGGTGCCCTAATGATTTGTGTGTGTCGTCTTAAGTGGAGTCGTACACAAAGATGGTTCCGATACTTTATGAGTAGTAAGGGTAGGGTACCTAGGTATGTGAGGAGTACCCAATACCAATACATACATATATATAAGTATTTTATATGAATTTGTTATCACAGAATCATGAGTTACTTCGGGTTTAGAACTAGTTGCAAATGGTCCTTAACTGTGTTGGTTGCCTAACTAATTAAAAATAATAATCTGTTATTACTGCATATGATATTATGATGCATGTGGATTTGTATGTGATTTGCTCATGTGCATGTGATTACGGTTCGACGTACTGGGCCTTGTGCTCACTTGCTTTTTTTCAAGAACAAGTGATGATCTCATAGTGTTCTATTTATTTGTATATGATGTATATATAGATTATAGGGCGGACAACAGTGGAGCCAATGATCTAGCTGACTATTAGGTATCTAGAGTTGATAATAGTTAAATTTGAAGACTTTATAAAGATTTATTTGTTATAATGGCAATTTGAGTTTGAGCTATAATTTTTATGATTTATGATGTCTAAAGATTTTCTTTTCATATGATGTTTTAAGATGAATTGTAAATTGATGTTTGATTTAAGGAAACCAAGTTGTCTAGTAGTTTTATTATGACCTAAGTATTTTAGAAGTACCTTCATATGTGAGATACTAAAGTTGCCTTGTGTTTTAATTGTGGTTTAATTGAATCATAGCCTTTACATATTCTTCTCTATTGAGGACACGCAGTGGGTTGTCAATGCTCTAAGTTTAGGGCATTACACTTTTATTGGCATGTGATAAAATCAAATTATTTAATACTTAAGTTCACTATTGCAATCCTGGGTAAGGTAATTTTACTTAATAATCTCTTTAACATCAAAGCTTAAGATGGTATATTATTGTATTACTTTTAATCCTTGAGCATAGTCATATTTGCAACACAAAGGAGAAGAAATACAAATCCAAAATGTCAAACTTGTTGATACTATAAACCCCTAGATTTTATGTTAAGTTTATGCTTAAACCCCAAAACCAGAAGTCAATCGAAAACCCTAAAGTCAACTAGGTCGGTAACAAACCATAGTGAGTCTACATCCGATAATCCCATACTCTAAACCCTAGAACAATAAAAATGAGGTGATTACAAATTATAGTCCGTAATAGTGTAATACAACCTAAAAAGATCGAATTTGTCCAAATTTAGTTCCGTTTCAGACCCGAACAAGATCAGTTTCAAAATCAGGGTTTAAACATACGAAATGGTAAAAATATTCCGATAACACCTTTAGACACATAATGATATGAGAATTCATAAAATAGCAGTTTTCGAATTTTTTTTATCAACAAATATCATATATGTCCATTTACGCGTATTTTCTTTACTACTATTATTAATTTGTCTTGTCTACTATTCAAGTTACTATTCTCTACTATTCATTACTATTTCACTATCTCTACTTTTTCTTACTATTTATTCTTACAACCTATTTCTTTCCATTTTCATCTCCAATACTACTTTATACTTTTAGGATAATGTCATAATTGATACTTGAACTTTGACCAAATGTGCAATTAGCTACCTAAACTTTTAATTAGATCAATTTGATCCCTAAATTTGAAATTGATCAATTTGGTACCTAAAAACTTTGAATTGATCAATTTAGTACCTCAAAAAACTTAATGGAGGTACCATTGGTGTGCACGAAAAGTTTTTTTTAGGTACCAAATTGATCAATTTCAAAGTTCAAGTACCAAATTGATTAAATTAAAAGTTCAGTTAGCTACTTGCACATTTGGTCAAAGTTTAGGTATCAATTATGACATTAGCCCTATACTTTTCATATCTTACACATTACTTACTTTTAATTACAAAAATACAAATTGAATTACTTTTTCATCTCTCTACTCTTCATGGTCGGCACCCCCTCTCTTTCTTCCATCTAATTTTTTTTCTTTTTCATTTAATTTTAATCACACAAATTTCCAATCCACTCTATAAATATCTCCTTTCTCCTTCATTATTTACACACACTTTCTCACCACAACAAAACTCTTGCAAAATTTCTTCTCAATTCTCTCTCTTTTCCTCTTTATGCCGTGCGCCTCCCCTATCCTCCACCAAACAATTTTTACAAATTTTTTCTTTCATTCATCTTCCACACATCATCATCTACCTTAGGCAAAAGTTCTAAAACATTCCTCATATTCATGTTAACATAACATGACCATATTATATGTTTGATTCCAAAACCCATGAGCTTTATGTTGGGGATGAAATCATCAAAACAACAGTATATTCATGTCTTCTTCAACACTATGTTCATGTATAATTATTTTTGTTATATTGTTATGTTTTATTATTACTCATAATCTAACTCCTATATGTTATTAAGTATAGTTATGTGTGTGTGTGTGTGTGCGCATTCTTTGAGCCTATAAGCTCACTAACATAACCTTTTATTTATGTTTTTATGTTCTTGCAATTCATTTATCTATTTCACTCAATTTGTTAAGATAAGTCATTCTAGTATTAGACTTATTCTCATCAAGTCAAAACAATGCTCTTCTTTCTTTTTGGACTTATCTATAATCTAAGTCTAGAGAGCCTTGACAAAAATTTAAGACTTCCATGATTTTCTTATCTATTTTCTTGTTTTGGTAAAAGGATTTTCCCACGTCTAAGTCCAGGAAGCCTTGATACAAGCTATGACTTCCTAATACTTGACTTTTACTTATGTGTCTATTTAATTCTCTATGTCTTTTATGCTTTAAACAAATTATTTTTATCATACTACATAACTACAAGTTCATATTCATGCATGACCATATTGTTGTTGTCTTAATAAAATAAAAGGAGTTCTTTTCTTTTATAAAAGAAAAAGATTAAAGCACACACTATAAAAATAATTTTTGACACTAAGGAAAAATTCCCATTAAAATTTCAGATTATGTTTCAACAACTTTCTTTTGAAAAATTTAAATAAGTCCATAAATTTTAGTGTTGTTATTTTGCAAAGCTTCTTTAGGATTTAATTGTATGGTTCCATTACACTCTCTTTTTATAATACTAAAATAAATTTATTATTAAATCTTAATGTTGATAATTCTTTGTTATGAAAATTTTTTATAAAAACTTATTTATAAGATTTATACCAATACTTAAGTACACACTAAGAACAAGACAAGTCATTTTTTTTTTTTGTCAAGTTAAAATCAACTCACTAGTTAAAACTTCACTCAAGAAATAAAATTTATAGATATCTTAAAGGACCAAAAATTTTGGAATTAAATTTATTTTTTAGAAGTTAAGAAAATATAGTTATAATAAGGAAACACTCATTTTTAATGGCTCAAATTTTTTGTTTTCACTCCAACAACTTAAAAAGAACTTTTGTAAATTCATTCTTTAACACCTAAAATAAATTATGTTATAAAAAAATTCTTGTTGATGCAACACCACTATAATCATCCATATAATATGAGTTCATATATGTATTAAAAAGATTTTCAACTATATAAATATCTATATGCTTGCTATAGGATTTTTGGATGATGAAAATCTTAGAAAATTTTTTATCTTAAGGGCTAGGAATTTCATAACAGTTCTGCACCAAACCAATTTGGACCCAAATGGCTTTATATGATAAAAATAACTTTAGAAATAGATAGATCTTTTCGAGCAGGTCAAAAATGACATATAATATGCAAAATTCCGAATTTAAAATGAGCAAGTTATAACCATTTTAAGTTGGAATTTCACACCATCCAAATTTGGACGAATATAGTAAGCTAGAATTAGCAAGTTAAAGTATAATTTTCATAAGATACTTATTTTGGGTATTTCTCTTATTTAGGTGATGTGGAGGGTGACTTTCCCTATCTAAATGATTGTTACAATTAGTGGATTACCACACTATGGCCGAATAAGTTTATTTCCTTAAACTTTGTACTTATGTTTTTGCTTGTAGTATGGTAGCATTAGAATAGGAAAAGATAAACATTGGAAAGTGCATGTGCCTTATATAATTGGTTGAAATTATACTAAGCATATCAAAGCCTGAATTGTCAATAATCAAATGGTTGTTTAGTGTTATATTGGCGTGTCTACAAATTCTATGATCATCTCCAAGATATTTATTATTATGATAAAAGAATTTAATTAAATGAACTCATGCATATTACGAAGTGAGTCACATTGAATTCATTACTATATCCTTGCTAGGACAAAAGTATGGTAGTGAGGTACGCAGAGGCCCGAAAATCTGCTTTTGTCATTTTTGACGCATAAGAGCCCGTATGAACTACATTTTTAAAGGCAAGTAGTAGCCCGAAAGAACTACAAAATCTATTATTTGCAAACTTTGGTCGTATAGGCTCGGAACACCTAACCCCGAATGTAGGGCATAAATCCATTCAACACATAATTTCTGATTAATCATGTGTATTGATTGCTTACGTGCTTATTGCATTACATATGTTTGATTAAATTAACTTGTTTGAAATTTGTTGTAATAAGTACATTATTATGAAAATATTTCTCACTAAGCATGTAAACTTACATCCCCTTAGATACCTTTTGCAACTCCCCTTTTTGTGGTTGAAGAATCGGGGATATTTTACACAGGTATTGACCTTTTGGCATTCAGGAGCTTTTGAAAGAAGTCGTGGCCTAGAAGTAGACTTAGACTTCCAAGGAAAACTTTCACATCCCAAATATACCCTAAATGCAACAATCCATCATACTCGATACTTAAACTCAAGTATGACAACCTTAGTCATCCCATGACTTTATACACTGGGTGTAAGGCTTACTTTCACTATATAGGAAACCTTACTTTGATTCGAAATAGCTTAAGAAGACATACATAGGCAATAAGAATATAAATCATAAAATTTATGACCAAGATTAATCTATTACAAAGATTTAAGGGGTATATTCCTGTCAAAATAATAGGAGTCTTTAGGGTCCACAAAAGTCTCTTAGGGGAATAGTCATAGATAATCATACTGCAATAGGAAACTTTAAGAGTATAAGCTTGCGAGCTTAGTAAGCTTTACTTCCAAAATTAAATACTCAATCCAATAATGAGTTAATCAAGTTGTATTAAACAATCATATGAAATGCACAAGCATGTGAGCATACAATACATAAGACTTTCCGAGAGTCCTATGTTGAATGGATCTATGCCCTCCATTCGGGGTTAGGTGTAAAACTCCAAATTTTTCGAGAATGATTTTGGAATACCAAATCCAAACCCTAAAGATTGACCTAAGTTGAAACCGAACCTTAAACAATTTCAATCACGAGATTTCATAAGAGAATCTTCAAAAACAAAAATAGAAAATTCAATAATCATTCGATTCAAAAATCCGAGTATGAGAAGATCCATCTATCCAATCCCTAATGTAAACCCCTCAATTTCTAGGGTAAAGTTGGATTAAACCCTAACCCTAGTCAAACCGAAGTTTCAAAAGTCAATAAAGATTAAGACAATCTAATAGTTTCAACTCCGGCAAACTCGCCCTCTCAAACCTTAAAAACCGGATTTGAGTTAATGGCTTATAATAGTTCGTTGTGATATAGGGAAGTATAAAAATATCATATTCGCCTATTTCTAGTGTTTTTCGGATCCGAACGGGATCAATTTTATAAAAATGTACCTAAAAATACCGGATGGTAAAAATATTCCGATAACACCAAAAGACTCATAATTATACAAGGATTTTAAAAATATCAGTTTCACAATTTTTCGATAACTAAAAATATCAAACATAGCTCATTTACGTGTATTTTTATTACTACCAGTATTTTATTTGTCTAGTCTACTATTCATAGTACTATTTCTACTATTCATTACTATTTCACTATCTCTATTTTTTCTTACAAACTATTTCTTACAACCTACACATCTACTCTTAAACTTTTATATTTCCAACACAACTTTATTCACATCAAACCTTACACATTATTACTTTCCTTGCAAAAATTACAAAACAAACAAAAATCCTCCCTCTCTCTTTTCTCAATTTATTTCTTTTTCAATTTATTTTATTACATCTAATTTTCACTCCAAAATTTTATAAATACCCCCTCTGTCACGCCCTGAGGGTACCCTAGTAGTAATAAACAAGTTACACTTGAATATTATCACCAATTACCTTCAGATAATGACAGGTTTTGAAAACAACAGGATCTTTTAAGTTGCTTGATAAGAAATAACAAATATATGAGAGAAATGATTAGTGAATAACCATTACAAACTATTACAAACCATATATCTGTTGAAGTATACAACTAAATAATCTACTCTAAGTATATAACCGTCAAACTAAAATAGATCTGTAGACTTCTAGCTTCAAAGCCTTTACCGGAGCCATATTCCTGGATGTCACTAACCAGGGACGTAAAGTGAACCTGAAAAGGCTGTAGGAGTATGAGCGAAACCATAGCTCAGTGAATAATCAGACATACCATACATCACACAAGTCATTAACAAATCATATGCAAATGCAATCACTCAACCATATGCACAGATACAAGTTTGGATGATCTAGAATCCAAACAGGAAAAAGATTTACGCCCTCTTTTTAATGGGTTGAAGAACAAAAACTCAATGACCCACCTGCCCAGGAGAGACTAAGTACATAGGAGAATCAACGATTTCTCGTTTTAATGTTATCACTTTGAATATAGTGGCTTCCACAAACCATCTCCTGCAATCCCCTTAGAAACTCCCTAAGTATTAATTATTTCAAAGCGATTCTACGGGCGACGTTCTTCGGTGCCTTTTAGTTCCTCATAGGACCGCCAGACTAAAGAGAACCTTGGAAGACTCACATATTGAATCAATCAAGTAAAAATAGAGATCCGAAATATTAATACGTAGCAGGCTGTCACAACCATATATGCAATAATGCAATTCGTGCAATGCATGTCCATATTGTTTGGTTAAGTCCATAATTCTTAATCAAATTCGGGGTGACCATACATTACACACAGTCATCAATATACTACTACACAACACCAACCACTGCGTTATCGCTTGTATAAAGATATTTTAGCAATCATACAATCAGATCATATCATACTTCCAACAAACACTCATTTGTTTATCTTGTATTACATATTCGACTATTTACAACCACAACCAGCACAATATGACTGAATTACTCACCTGCTCATACTGCCTCAATCGTAGTAATCCACTGGTAGATCCTCTAATGATTCAAATTCACCTATTTAAAACAAAATATTCATCAATATCATCTAGCTAAATTCCTACATGTGCCTTGTGTCCTAGACTCGATATTAATACTTAGTATCGTCGGGTTTTTTTCCTATTTTTATCTCACATAATTGTTTGGTTATTTTTAGAAGTCACCTTGCTCAAGAAATTAACTTATTTCAATTTCCATTCTTATATATTTTATCTTGCTAAAACAAATATTAGACTAACATACTCTAAATATTTTCTTAGTTTTAGGGTTTCAAAAGTTAATAGATATTAATTCCAAATAAACTTAAATATTTGTATTAAGGTCACTATCTAATATATATTTACATAACAAACATATATACATACTTAGTAGATATATTATATATATATATATATTAAATTCGGTTTAGGTCAGAAAAGCTTTTGTTGGAAAAAATTTGGCTGTAAGCCGGCCCAAGGCCGCCGGCCTAAATCCCCAGTGCCGGTGTAAAATTATTTTGAAGAAAAATTTCATATGGAAAGCACCGGTGTTGAAAGCTGCCAGCTTACAACGTACGCCGGCCATACGCCGCCGGCGTAGATCTCCAGGTACCGGCTTACGTCGAATTTTGCGTGAAAATTATTTTACGTAGCCTCTATTTAAGTGTAAGCCGCCTGTAAGCCGCCGGCCTATACATGTAGGCCGCCGGCGTACACTGTTTACACTGCCAGCCTTGAGGCAGCGTTGCACTGTTCATCATCTTCCTCCTCGGTTCGATTCTTTTTCTTTGGTTTTTACACGTTAAAAACTTACTTAAACTACTTCTAAGAGTTTATACATCATATATAAGGATATATAACAACTTTTAACACGTTTAAACACATAAATATATAGATTTCGATTTTGTGAAAGTAAAACTAGGGTTTTGAAATTTTACCTCGTTGGAGCTCTTTGAGTGCAATCCGAAGCTTGTGTTTGTGTTTAATATGTTCCTAAGATGATTTTAAGTCAGTTACAAAGCTTAGATTTGGACAAAGATAACTCGAGTTACCTCAACTTACCTTTGAACTCGTTTTTGAGGGTTTTTAGCTTGTTTTTCCTTTGATCCGAACTTGGGAGTTAAGATTGGTTTTGTTCTTTGTTTTTGATTTGTTTTGGTGGATATTTGGGAGTCTATTTAGTGCTGTGGAACTTGAGAGTGAAGGAGTTTTGTTTGTTCCTCATTAATGCATTTGATTACATATATATATAAGAGAAGGAGAAGGTGAAGCTGCAGCAGTTTCTCCCTTGTTTCCCTCCGAATTTCTCTTCATTAATCTGTTATTGTCATCCTCATAAATGCAAGTGTGTGTTGGCATGGTTTGATTGGTGTGGAGGTTAAACTTGTTGACTAATTTGGTGCATTATTGAACAAAATCCGGCTCTCTTCTTCCTCTTTGTATCTCCACCGAAAATCAGCCGCCAGAATATATATATATATATTTATATTAGTTTATTTATTTGATTAAATTTTGAGTTAATTATACAGGTTATACGGATATATATTAGCTAGTATTTGGAAGTTTTTGTACAAAAATATGCTTATAAATTTATACAAAACATTTAGATTTTCAAATAATGCAAATTTAGGTTATAAATATACGTAGTTAATTATTCGTATATTTTTATCTCCCGCGATTTGGATTTCTTAAGCTCATTGGGTCAATTTTTGTTTCAGGCTCCGATAGCTTAAGAAAACTCGTTTAGAACAATAGCGTGATCCGATTATTTATTTGAAGTTTAGATTTTGAGTTATTTGTCAATTTGCATTTTCGTTGTGTATTTAAAATCTTGACAGTTTATTTTTGGATCACCGTTTTCTAGTTAAGAGCATAAATAATCATTTAAGTAAAATTGAGCTTAATACAGAAACTAAACTATATTTATATCTTTAGTTTTGATACTAAACATAAATTCTTATTAATAGCTTTTAAATTTAACTAGGAATCTCAAAATTAGGGTTTAAGTATATATATAAACTCATTATTAATCATTATTCTAGTCTTGAATCATTATCGAGATCAAAAACAATCATTTAATCTTTATATTCACATTTTCTATTTAGATCTATTTGTATACTAGGTTTCGGGTCTAGATAATATCATATCTTAAATTATTATTCAAGACACAAGATTTCGTTTTCGGTATTAACTAGGGTTAAAGAATCTCTTTATTCGATTCCTAAGTCTTTCATTCATCAAAAATCTAAATATTAGCCTATTATTAGACTTCACTCAGAATCTAAATCTATTATCTAGTTTATATAATCTATTATGAAGTCGGATACTAATGTGAAAAATTCCCGGGGTTTACACCCTCCCTCCTTCATTCTTTCACATATTCATTTTACATAACAAAACTCTACCAAAATTTCCTTTCAAATCCTCTCTCTAACAGTCCCCTCTCAAAACACTCTCTACCATTTACTACTCTTCAAGAAAAAATAACAAACACACTACTCATTCATCTCTTTTCAAATCCTCCATTAGACCTTAGGTAAAATCCTACATATATCTCTTTAGCATGTGATGTGCTTTGATAAGTATTGAATTTTAAAGCATATTTCTAGCAAGCGCACTAGGTCTTCTATTGTAATATAACATGAATAAAGTGTCGATCCCACAAGGATTTACTAACTACTAGACAATTATCAACTAATACTAATATCTAGGCAATTGATTTTCTTAATATGATTAAGTTAAACTAATTATCTATATAATTATCTATATGAAATGCAATGAGTTTTTAAAGAGAAGGATATGATGACAAGTGTGGGAAGGATTAAGAATCCACTTTAAACTATTGCTAATCAATTTGAACTCATGTTATAATGATAATTAGATTCATGAATATCATAAGAAATTATCAAGATTTAAAAACAAAGTTTGAAAACCTTTTAAACCACAAAACAATTTAATAACTTCCGTTGAATAAATCATTAGTGGAATCAAAATTACAATTATAAAATCCCCGATTCTATATTGACTAATACTTTATATTAAAATCTCCTAATTCCTTAGAGAGAAATCACATAAAACATTGCATTAATATTCATGGATAATTTCTAAACTAGATTAAACTACGCCGCTTCCGCAATTGCAATTTAATCTTAATTTATGAATTCATGTGAACACTAATTTCCCTTCCGAGTTATTAGTTCTTATACACCAAAACAAGATGAATAATAGAATTCAATATGAATATCTCATGATTCTAAATATCTCATAACATAGATTCAAAAATCATCTTAACATGTTTAAAGCTTCATCAACTTCCCACAAAAAGAATTTAGCTACTCATGGATGATGATTCAACAATCAAATAAGAAATTGCAAATGATTTCATTATGAATCAGAATATAAAGTATATGAATTGCATAAAAAAGAATAAGATTAGAAATCACCAATTCAAAATACTAAAGCTTCACTTGCAATCTTGTATAACTTCAAATCTCTTCAAAATCTCTTATGAAATGCCTATTCTAAATATTCTAAAGCTACTTGTAGTACTAGATATTTGGTTGCTTGGATGATTCTGAGAATGAGGGGAAGACCCCCTATTTATAGGAAAAATTTCGCAAAAAACATTTAATGAGCTTTGCTGTTTCTCAATGTACGCCGGCCGTTATGGATCCTACGCCGGCGGCTTATAGGCGGCGTATCTTCAAATTGTCCCTTGCGCAGGCAGTGCACTGGCAGCCTTCAATATCTGTTACAACGTAGGCCGCTTCAACGCCGGCGGCTTTGAACGTAGATCTATCCGGCGTATGTAGTCAGAAATGAAGCGTTGGGCAGATTTATAACGAACGCCGTCTGAAGGCCGGCGGCTTTGACACCGGCGTAGGCATTCCAACAGATGTGTTGCTTCATTTTCCTTCAAGTTTTGGAGAGCTTCATGTCTCTTCAATTCTTCCATGTACGCTGCCTCAAGGCCGACGGCTTTCATGCCGACTTAAGATGAAACTTCTTCAAAGCTGGTGATTTTTCAGTTCTGGGCTGCCGGCCTTCACTTACGCTGGCTTCTTCATCTTCTACGCCGGCAGCTTTGAGGCGGCTTTGAATGTTGTTTTACTTGTGCTGGGCAAAGCTGGCTGTGTTGCAACGGCCTTGGATTTTACGCCGTCTGAAAGCCGGCGGCTTTGAATGGTGAATTGCCGGCCTTGACTTCAATTTTTCCTCTTTTCAATTCAAATTCACTTGTTTTGATTTCTTTATCCAAATTAGTCCTGAAACATAAAATTTAATCAAAACAAATATCCATTCTAGCTCAATTGAACATCAAGATTTGTATAAAATATGATCTTATCAGCATGTCATGCAACTTAGCATAACCATGGTGTGTGTTTCCTAAACAAATAATTGTTATGAAAGCAACACTATGTTCATGTTTTGTTCTTGTTCATGAACAAGTCTTATTTTACTATTATGTTGTTTTATTGTCATTGTTATGTTATTATGTTATTGTTATTATCTTTATGTAACTCCTATATGTTAGTAAATATATCTATGTATATATATTTCCTAGAGCATATGAGCTCACTAACATAACATTTATTTATTTATTTATTCATGCCTTGCAATTTATTTATTTACTTGTTTCATGTAATTTATTAAGACTAGTCTTTGTAGTCTTAGACTTGTCAGTATTAATTCAAAACGATTTTCTTTCTTTTATTTTTTTCTTTTTGGGACTAGTCTATTCTTAGTCCCGAGTTGCCTTGATGAAGCTAAGGCTCCTAATATATGATCGGGATATCTTGATGAAGCTAATGGTTCCTAATGCTTGACCGTATTATTATGTTTACTTTAATTAATTCCAAAACTTACACAACATACTATTCTCTCTCACACACCTCCAAACTAGCGCCCCGTCTCCCTTTTTCCCTCTCTCCAATTTGTTTTATTTTATTTTGTTAAATTAAGGCAAACTCTAATCCATTTGTCTATATATACATCCTTATACCCACTTCATTTCATTTTCTTTCTTCCTTCCTTTTCACTTTAGAAAAATTTTTGCAAAACTCTCTCTCCCTCTCCTCTTTCAAACTGTGAGCTCCCCCTCCCTTATACACACACACACTCTGTTTTTCTTTTAAGTTTCTTACTCCACACAACCAATAGGTAATAGATCTATATCTTAGTATCTTAAAACATGTAATGGCAAGTTCATTCATGTGTGATTCCACATAAAAATCCCCATGACCTTTAAGCTAGGGATGTGGAAACACTTGAACATGAGATCCTTGCCATCACAATATTTTAGATCTTGTTATTTGAGTTATTTTGTTATTATCTTGTTTTATTATTAGGTTATGTTATTATTATTAATGATTTGTGCATATATTCATCATCTATTCATATTCACATAACCATCATAGTGTTCATGCATTTGTGATTAGTATGGTAAACTAGATCTAGTTGTTTTAAGTTCATAAATGCATTAGACTTTTGTTTTATGTTCATAAATGGCTTGTAATAGCTTGATGATAGTAGAAAAGTATTAGAAAACTTAAGATCTATTTTGGTTTCAACAAAAATAACTTTTGAAAGTTCGGATAAAAAAAGGAACCACATTTAGAAAGCCTATTTTTCAACTTCAAAATGTGTATTTTACATAAAATATGAAGGGTTTAGGGAATAGATATCATAAATGATTGATCTTGATGAGTAAAGTTTAGATCTACTAAGGAATATTTTCAAAACAAAGGCAAGTTTATGAAAGTTATATTTCAATCTCAACAATAAGTTTTAAATTCGTAATAAAAGAAGCTTGTAATGTAAACACCCATTTTTCAACTTCAAAACAAGATTTTTATTAAAGAAACGGAAGCCTTAAGGGGTAGGTTTGATTAGAAAATGGTTTTGAAATACTAAATGAGTTTTACAAAGAAAACAAACTCAAATAAATTTTTCAAAATTCGGATTTGAAAATAACCATTATTTAAACACCTATTTCCAAATGCCAAAATGATAATTTTTATAGGAAAATGGAAGTCCTAGGGGATATATGTAATAAAGACCCAATTTTGACAAGAATAAGAGAGGTTTATCAAAATATAATCTTAGAACAATAAATGGTTTCCAAGAATAGATTTAAACAATGTTTTTATTCTCTAAAGCTTTGTAAAATTCATAATTAGGAAAACCACCTATTAAAACATCTATTTTCTAATCCTAAAATGATGTTTTTTATTAAAATAATGAAGCCGATGGCTATATAGGTCATCAAAGTTGAGTTTTGATAAAAGCAAGTATGATTTTACAAGAAGAAAAACTATTTTTCTTAATTCTAGTAAATTTCAATGTTTTGCAAAGTAAAAGTTTTCCAAAAATAGTTCTTGGTACTATATCATTAAGGATATACATATAGATAGTTCATTCCATGACCTTCATGATAATAGCTTGTAGGTATTGCATATATACATGATGCACTTGTAGAAACAAAGTTAGAAAAGTAAGGTCACATACTTCTTATTTGACAGTATCTAAGTACATGAGAAATTAGAAATTCCCAACACTCATGAATCATGCATGGTATTGAGTTATATATATATATATATATATATATATAATAGAGTCTTACAAGATATAATGATAGCTATGCTAGTGATTGTGCCCTAGGCCAATTATGGGATATTGTCGTTTGATATTTATATATATATAAATAAACAGAAGCATTTCTTTTGTATTGTTTGCATATTTATTTTATAATAGAAATCCATGAATAATTTATTATTCTAAATGTTCCTAGATGCTCATTATTATGGGAATAATAATGAATTAAATCTAGTATGAGTTTTTATTTGGTAAACATGGGCTATCTATTTGTATGGTGATATAAATGAAACTCATAGGCACATATTAGATGACTATGTGCTAAATTGATCCACTATGAGATCACTACATGGAATATTGTCATAAGTGATTTTCATAATAATTATGTCAACATATCCTGAGACCTGAAATCACCATAGGTTCCAACATGAGAAACGTTATGTTTCAACTCAGTCAAACGTTGTCTTTAACCGGATAATTATAAAGGTTAATTTTGAGCATAATGTATATCATGTAAAGGAAGTTGAGTGATTAAGATGGGATTTGTCCCTCTCGTTATGAGAGAGATATCTCTAGGCCCCTCGATAATTAAGACTGAGAAATGCATGGCCATGCTCAAATGAATTGATAATATGATCAATTTCATTTGTATTATCAGATCACTTGGAAATCGAGAAATGATAAGATTGAACAATATAAGAATGATACTTTCCATGTCTTATGTTCAATCTAGATATCATGTGACAAAAAGGATAATGACATAAATTATAGATCAGACAAAAATCAAATTACTGATATTCACCTAATTTGGGTAGACATAATGTCTTGCTAGAGACCAATGATGTCTTGTAGGTCTAAAAGGTGTTTAGGACCTACTACCAACATTAGGTGTACCTATAGGGTCACACACAAAAGAACGAATGAAATATATTATGGGTTTATATTTAAACCTATATGAATTATTATATTTATTATTCTTAAATAGTTTAAGAATAATAAATGATTATGACAGATAATTATATTTAATGAAATAATGTATTTTATTAAATATTAAATAAATATCTCATCATATTTATTTTCTAGGGTTTCCTACATGTCTATATATATAGATCTATAGACAGCCTTTTAGGTTAGACTCTTTGACGTCACATTAGACGACAGAGAAATTCTGCAAACCTAAAAGAGAGAAAAGAAGAAAAATGATACTAACACGAATTGGATTCGTGTTCTTGAGTGCTAGCACACAATCGTTCGCGTGTGGATACCGTAGAGGGGATTGCGAGACTGCGGTTCCTACAAATCCGATCTGCTGATCGTTTTTGAAAGCATCAATATAAGGTATATTCAAGAAACATTTTTTTTTTTTTGTTTAGATCTAATCAAGAAACATGGATACTGGTATAGGGTTTTCGTTTTTCCGCTGTGTTTTAACAAAATTTTCGAAATTTTGTATCAATAAAACCCTACAAGCTAAGTATCTATCAAAGCTTTAATATGATGTTTGTTTTGAGGTTAGAAGTTGAATTGTGGAACGGGAAATTCATGTAGTATTTTGTACCCTACTATTCAAGGACCAACCAACCTCATTTGTTGAAAATAACTCTAGACATAGATAGCTCTCGTCGAATAGGTAGAAATCGCTATATAATATGCGAAATTCTGAGTTAAAATGAACAAGTTATTGCCGTTTTAAGTTGGAATTTCCTCTTAGACGAGTTTTGACGAACTTGATAGAATAGAATTTATAAGTTCGATCAAACTTCATAGAAAATACTCATTAGCGTTATTTCTTTTGATTAGGAGACTTGGGAGACGGACTAGACCTTCCCAAGGACTATTACAATTAAGTGGATTTTCGTGCCATGATAATGTGAGTTCATTTCTTAAATACTTATGCTCATGTATGTGCTTGTAACCGTAGTAGCATTAGAATTAGGAAAAGATAAAATTGTGATGAGTTGTGATCTAATCTTGGTTGAATGAATGATAAGTATATCGAAACGAACTTGTTGTAAAAACATTGTATGAGCTGGTATAGACTTAAATTGTCTGAAATTCTTTATGATCGCTTTTAACCTACATAATTAACATGTCACGATTATATGAATAAACTGTATATGCATATCACGTAGTGAGTCACATTGCATTAGCAAGTATACCATTTGTCATGCCCCATAGGGTACCCTATACGTAACAATCCACCACATGCCATACAAGATTCCCGAATTATCGCCTTAGTCCTTCGAGGGTCTCATATAGATGTAAGGCGTACCTTTACGACAATAGAATACAAGTCCGAATGGAGATAAAAGCTTAACCTTGGCATACATTAGCAGTAGGATATAACTCATGATGCATAAATAAATATTACATTTACTAAAGTGCATTCCCCCGCAAAAAAATATTTAGTGGCCTTATATAGTCATCCAAAGTCTTAAAAGTTTCCTATGGAAGTCTAAACAGTAATTCCAACTTCTAGGAGAAACTCATAGCTCTTGTACCTGTGCGGTCGGGTGACTGTCTAAGCCATATATTCGGTAGCGGCAAAAGGAAGAAACTGTAGGGACGTAAGCTAACTAGCTTAGTGAGTGAAATCTTCCATAATAACATTCATGTCACAACAGTTCAAACAAGTGATTATACAAACAAGTGAATGCACCAAACACATGAGAACGACATACATATGACTAGCCAGAAATCATATGTGGATGGACTTGCACCCTCCATCCCGGGTTAGCAGATTAACGAATACTGCGGTACTAACTTTATGCCGTTTATGGTTCACGGGTAACCAACAATTATTTCGTTTCTAGATCACGATGAACCAACCAATTAATCTCGTTTATGGATCACGATTAACCAACCAATGCTAATGCTCCTTCCCATTATGATATGCATATGTTGAATTTGGCATTCGTCCGAATAGTTGATTAAGTCATTTTATTCAGGCGATCAAACAATTTCTCAACAATATATCATAACTGTCTACACAACCAGAAATTATCACCCGGTTTCGATATTCTTATTTTTAGTTCTCATATCATCATCAACATACAATTTCCCATTATTCCCCATCCTACATATTCATTTTTCTTGACCTACACTCTAGTGCACTAAATTATCAATCACATACAATAAACGAATTGGGAAGAGAAAACTCACTCCGCCATTGGTTCGCCAGTCTCTTAGTAGTAATAATCCGGGGGTAAAGACTCGACGTGTAAGCCCTGGAAAATTTCAGTAAATAGTTCTAAAGATGAACTTTGAAAATAAAACCCTAAAAGTCACTCCGAATTAAAACTGAACTTCGATAAGTCCCAAACTTCGATCGAATCTGGAAATTTCTGAATCGTGAGAAAAATAAGAAATCTCAGAAATAAAATAGCAACTCAATATACTTCCATTCTAAAATCTCTATGTATGACCAATTTTCTATTTAACTCTAACTTATAAATTCGGGTAAAATAGAGCCCTAAAGCAAATTGTTAAGAAGTAAATAGTGATTAACCTTCGGGAATAAAACTCAAACCAAGGAATTCCGAGAACGTTGTGAGATGCTAAATACTTATGGAAATCGACCTTAAAATAAATCTCGCCAATCAGATATGTCATAAAAGTATAAAATACCGGTTTCCAAATTGGCAAAGGTGTAAACCGGAAAGTCAACCGGGAAACCTAAGTCCCTGAAACTCCCAAGAAACTCCGTAGTCTAGATCCGGCAATTCCGTGTTCCTAAACCAAGGAATCGGAATAAGAGAAAAAAGGTGTATTTAGTTCGTATTAAGCCTAGGATGCTCTAAAGGATAAGATCAACGAGTTTTCGACCTATTCCAATCCGGCCATGTGTCGACTTCAAAGAGCGAGCCCTGGGATTCGAAATGTTAAAAAATATGTTATTAATGTCGTTAGACTCATATTTCTACAAGGATCTCTAAATTATTAGTTTTACAAATTTTCATATAGCTAGAATTACCTGATTTGCAAATTTAATTGTATTTCATTACTACCGGTAATTAGTAAGTCTTCCAGTGCAACTTACTATTATTTATTACCCAATTTTTTTTATTATTATTCTTGTAATGTATACCCTAGTTCTCCTAGTGATCGGATAAACTTCGGAAACCTAAGAACAAAACCCTATATCGGTCTGGTTCAAGCTTAGTGAGAGGAGCTTAGAAACCCTAGATCCGGCTTTTCTTCGATTTCATAACAAAAGAAGTCTTATAAAGTGAATGAATATGAATTATAGTTCTAAAGTACATTTTAAACTTTTGAAAGTTTTAAATTCAGGAATTTTTCAATTATGGGCCTTCCCGAGCCCAATTACGGAAAAACGTGTCCCGGAACCACAAACTCAAAAAAATATTTCGGAATATTCATTAGAACCGTAATTTTATGAGGATTTCAAAAATATCAATTTTATAATTTTCCGGGTTATAAAAATTACATTTATAGCCTTTTTCCTGTGTTTTCTCTACAACCGGTAAAGTAGATGTCTTGTCTACTATTCACAAGTACAACCTACACTACACACTACCCATACCCTATTCTTACATCCTTACAACTACTCAATTATATTTTCTTTTTCAAGAAATTTTTGTCCCCTATTAAATTATCACTTTTATTACATTTTATTACACAAATTACAAATTATCAAATTTCAACACACACAACAGCCCCCCCCCCCAAGCTCCATTTTGCATTTTTTTAAATTTATTTTAGTTCCATTTAACCTAATTTCAATTGCTATATAAACTACTTTTTCTCTCTCTCTCTTCATTCTTTCACTTTCAAACTTTTACAAAGGTAAAAAGCTCTCAATTCTCTCCCTCTTTCCCCTCCTTGCCGTGAGCTTAGAGCCCACACACACACACACACACACAACTTTCCATTTTCTTCCATTCATCTCCTATTTTACTCTAAGTAAATGAACTTTTACTTCTTCTACTCATAGATCTTTGTAATGGCTAGGTTATTCTTGGATATTCCAACTAAATGTCCCCAAGATCTCTTGGTAGGGACAAGGAAATAACAAAAACAAGAATACCAAACCATCACTAGTAGATCTTGTATTTCAAGGAGCTTTCAAGGCATAAGCTTTATGATTTTTCATCAAAAAGTGTTTTGAACAAAAGATCTTTTATAAAAATGTAGTTTGTATGTTTTCAAAACCTATTTAAGCACTTGATATAGTAGATCTACCATTTTACTACTCATATTCATATAGGCATTTAAGATCTCATCATTATTTTGAGTTTATGTGCATTAATGGTCTTCAATGCTTTTGTCCTTAGTAAATAACCTTTCTAGTATATAGATCTATGGATGAATGAGTTAATAAAGTCATAAAGGAAAACACTTTTCAAGAAATGAACTTGTGTAAATTCGGATGACTTGAGAAACCTAGGTTAAAAACCCTTTTACTAACTTCTAAACATGTGTTTTACAAGAAAAATGAAGCCTATAGTTGATAGATAATGTTTGGTAATATTTTTCATGAGTTTAGATGAGTTTTTACTAAAGAAAATATTTGAAACAAGAGATGAAGTCTAATAGAAGTTTCGAGTTAAAAGTCTTGAAAACCAAATTCGTAATAATGGATAGATGGTTAGAAAACACTAGTTTTCCAACTTCAAAAATGGTATTTTCTTAAATAAATGAAGTCCTTAGGGTATAGGTAAAATAAATACTTAAAGTTCTAAATATAAAATGCATTTTTCTTAAAAGAATCAACTTGAAAATGAAATTTTCCAAATTCGGATTTTTGGAACTACCCTAGTGTAAGACCCACTTAAAAGTTTACAAATGAAGATTTTATTAAAGAAATAAAGGCCTTAGGATATAACTAATATAAAGGTCAAAATTTCTTTAAACAAAGTGAAGTTTTCCTAAAGAAAATCCTTATAATAAGTAAGTGTGACCAAGTGTAGTAAACTTACTTGTTAAACAATTGCATAAAATGATTTTCTAGGAAAAAGTTTATTTAAATTCTTTAAGTCTAAAAAGTTATAAGAACTTAGGCTCATTAGAGTTCATATCATGACATTCATAATAGGGAAACTCATTTCCATGGCATTTAGTTTCATCTTGTACTTAGGAACCTCAAGTGCATTCATGAAAACCGCATTTTCGGAATCAACATAACCGCTGTACAGATCTGATCCCTCATTTCCGAGGCTTAGATATTTTGAAAACTTGATTTAAACTTCAAATTTAGAAAGCTCTTCCGAAGTAGATAGAAATCGATATAAAATTTGCGAAATTCCGACTTAAAATGACCAAGTTATGGCCATTTTAAATCGGGACTTCGAAAATGACGCGAATTTCGATTTCACTAAGTTTTCTTAGAATTTTAGTATCCTTAGATGGTAGAATACTCATTAGAGTATTTCTTATGTGATTAGGTTAACCCGAGGACGTTGATTCTTTGCCTCCGGATTACTATTACTAGAAGAAAAGCGAACCTATGGCGGAGTGAGTTTCTCTTCCCGATTCATTTATTATTTATGCTTGTTAATTAGTGCACTAGAATGTAGGCCAAATGAATGGAATATGAATGATGGGGAAAAATGGGAAATTGTATGTTGATGATGATGTGAGAACTCAATATAAGAATATCGAAACCGGGTGATAAATTTTGGTTGAGTAGTTAGTTATGATGGAATGTTTGAGAAATTGTTTGATCGCCTAAATAAAAATGACTTAATCAACTACTCGGACTAATGCCAAATTTGACATATGCATATCACAATGGGAAGGAGCATTAGCATTTGTAGGTTAATCATGATCCATAAATGATATCAAACCTGTAGGTTAATCGTGATCCACAAACGATATCAAATATGTAGGTTAATTGTGATCCGTAAACGATATCGAATAATCATAGGTTAATCATGAACCATAAATGGCATAAAGATAGTACCACAGTATTCGTTAATCTACTAACTCGAGATGGAGGGCGCAATTCCATCCACATATGATTTCCGGCTGGTCATATGTATGTTGAACTCATGTGTTTGATGCATTCACTTGCTTGCTTAATCACTTGGTTGAATTGTTGTGACATGAATGTTATTGTGGAAGATTACACTCACTAAGCTAGTTAGCTTACGTCCCTACAGTCCCTTCCTTTTGCAGCTACCCCATTTGTGGCTTAGGCGGCGTGACCCGGCTATACAGGTACAAAAGCTAGGAGTTTCCCCTAGAAGTTGGAATTGTTTGTTTAGACTTCCATAGGAAACTTTTAAGACTTTGGATGACTGTATAAGGCCATTGAATATTCTTTTGCGGGGGAATGCCCCTTAGTAAATGTAATATTTATTTATGTCTCATGAGTTATATCTACTGCTAATGTATGCCAGGTTAAGCTTTTATCTCCATTTAGACTTGTACTCTATTGTTGTAAAGGTACGCCTTACATCTATATGAGGCTCTCGAAGTACTAAGGCGGTAATTCGGGAATCTTATATGGTATGTGGCGGACTGTTACGTTTAGGGTACCCTATGGGGCGTGACAAAAACCCTAATCCAACTAATATATAAGCTCATATTCTCTCTCTCTCCTCATTTTTCACTTGTTCAAATTTTTACAAAAGAAGAAAACCCTCTCTTTCCTTTCTAAGTGTGCCGTAACCCACCTCCCCTCTCACACTCACACACACAACTCAATTCCTCTTCTTTTCCACTTCAAATCCCTATTTGTATGATGATTTCAAGCTTCATTCTTACTAAATCTTGTAATGGCAAGACTTTTCTTGTGTGTTTTTCACATTTAATCCCAATGAGCATATGCTAGGGACATGAAAACACTTATACAAGAATATCAAGCCATCACAAGAAGTAGATCTAGTGTTTAAAAAGTTTTTGTTGAGATAAGGTTATGTTCATGCATGTAAAGTAGGGATCTTGCATGGAAAGTTAGGTTCATGCCATGAAACTTATGATTCATGCATTATATATAGTAGATCTAGTGTTTAGACATTCAAGCCTTCATCTACAATTATGGTCATATGATTATTTTGAGATTTCATGCATTAATGATCATAAAAGCTTAGCCTTACATGTGTATGGATCTGTTAGATGGTAGATCTTCATGTATAGAAGTAAGAAACTTGAAAAAGAAAAGATTTTTACTAGGAATGTTTTATGGAAATTCGGATGATTTTGGAACCCTATTTTAAAAACCACCAAAACCACTTTAAAACTCATATTTTTCATGAAAAATGAAAGGTATATGTACTAGGTATCCTTAAGGAATTATTTGTATAAGTCTAGATGAGTTTAGGCATGGGTAACATGTAAAACAAGTAGTGGAGTTGGAATGGAAAATTTTGAGATAGTGATTAGTTGTTAAATTCGTAATTTGGAATAATGCCTACATTAACACCTAGTATTCAAGCTTAAATTGAATGTTTTATGAGTCAAATGAAGTTCTTAGGCAATAGATATAGTAAAGCTTCAAATTTTGGTGCATTAAACAAGTTTTCTCATAAGGAAAATGCAAGAAATGAAATTTCCCAAAATTCGGATTTTTGTGAGAAGCTTGTTTAAAAACATATTTACAAAGTGAAAAATGTGAGTTTTTATGCATAAATGGAGGTCTTGGATAGTATAGATGATAAAGACTTGTTTTAGTTAGATGACAAGTAAATTCTAGGAATAGGATCCTAAAATACTAGGAGATGCAAAAGTTTGGAAGGAATGGATTTTAGGTAATGGCTAATGTGAAGTCTTGTAATGATTAGGAGTTCTTAAGAGTTCATTATCAAAAATCATCAAGATCATGCATGTATTGAAATCATTACATGATATTCATACTAGGAATTCATTCATATTCCATCTATGCATGAGTTATCAACTAGGAACATTTTTACTAAATGCGAAACAATTTTTCCGGAAATAGAAACGTTACAGTACAGATCTGATCCCTCTTTTCCGTGACCATAATGTCCTCAAAACCTGAAAATAATATTAGAAATAGATAGATCTTTTGAAGTAAATAGAGATCGATATAAAATTTGCGAAATTCCGAGTTAAAATGACCAAGTTATGGTCGTTTTAAGTTGGAACTTCCGCAAATAGCGAGAATCACGATTTTAAGTAGTTTAGATGCATAGCTTGAATTAGTGAAGTGATGAGATTCTTATTAGGCTATTCTTATTTGGTAGGTGATCCTGAGCACGACAATACCCTATCACCTGACTACCGTTGTTAAGAGACTCGTGTACTATGGCCGAGTGAGTATTACTTCCGCTCTCAATTAATGCTTGTGATTGTATTGATAGTGCCATTAGATGTTTAGGCAAAGATAAAAACGATTATGCATGATGGGGTATATGGGAACTATATATTTGTCTGTTATTGATATGTGAAGTTGAACTTAAAGAATATCGAAACCGGGTGCTAAGCTGCTACCTGTTTAGTTAGAATTTATATTGATTGTTTGCGAATAATTGTTGGTCACCTAAAAGAAACGAATTAATCTATGTTGGACCTCAATTATAATTGGACTCATTCACAATCACGACGGGGATAGAGCATTAGCATTGGTTGGTTTTTCGTGATCCATAAAACGAATATGTTGGTTAATCGTGATCCATAAAATGAAATCTATTCAGTTGACCGTGAGCTTAAACGGCGTCGTACTGCAGGATTCGTCAATCTGCTAACCCAGGATGGAGGGCGCAAGTCCATCCACATATGATTTCCGGCCGGTCATATGTTTGTTGAACTCACTTGTTTGATGCATTCACTTGATTGGTTAATCACTTGCTTGATTGCTATGTTTTAATTGTGATATGGAAGTTTTCACTCACTAAGCTAGTGTAGCTTATACCCCAATAGTTTCCTGTTGCAGTATGAATACCTTTGGCTATCTCCGAGAACCCGTGGACATCAGGTACAACTCTTAGATGTTATGGAGCTTTTGATGAGGCCGGGTCCTAAAAGTAGAAATGGACTTCTAATCCTGTTTCCTGAAACCAGTGTCTGAAGGATAATACAAGGAATTTTGTGAACTTGAGAATTCTTATCATTGCTATCGGGGGTATGCCCCCTAGTTCATGTAATAGAATAATTCTCTGTAAGACGGTCATGATTTACATTCTTGCTACTATGTATGTCTCCTTAAGCTACTACGAAGCAAAGTGTGGTGTATGTATGTTGAGAGTGAGCCTTACACCCGATGTTCAAACTCACGAAAGACTAAGGTTGTCTTACTTGAGTTTAAATATTGAGTGTGGCGGACTGTCACGTGTATGGCACACTTTGGGACGTGACACGACGTCCTCGGGTTCGCCTAAACACAAAAGAAACACCCTAATAAGTATTCTACCATCTAAGAATGTCAAAACTCTAAGACAACTTAGTGAAATCGAAATTCGCGTCATTTCCAAAGTTCCGATTTAAAATGGCCATAACTTGGTCGTTTTAACTCAGAATTTCGCAAATTTTATATCGATTTCTATCTACTTCAAAAGAGATTTCTAAATCTGATGTTTAAATCAAGTTTTGAAAATATCTAAGTCTCGGAAATGAAGGATCAGTTCTGACCAGCGGGTATGTTGATTCCAAAAATGTGATTATCATGAATGCTCTTGAGGTTCCTAAGTGTAAAATGAAAATAAATGCCATGGTAATGACTTTCCCTATCATGAATGTCATGATATGAATTCTTATGTGCCTAAGTTCTTATAAAATTTTAGATTAAAAGAATTTAAATAACCTTTATCTTAGGAAACCATTTCATGCCATTTGTTAACTAGTAGATTTGATACGCTTGGCCACTCTTACTTGTTCTAAGGATTTTCCTTAGAAAAATTATATTTACTCTAAAGAAAAATCGACCCTTACATTAACTATATCCTAAGGCCTTATTTCTCTAATTAAATCTTCATTTGTAAACTGATAAGTGAGTCTTATAATAGGGTTGATCTAAAAATCCGAATTTAGCAAAATTTATTTTTAAGTTGATTCTCTTAAGAAAAATGCACTTTATACATAGAACTTTAGGTATTTACTTTACTTATACCCTAAGGACTTCATTTATCTAACCACCTATTAAGTATTACGAATTTTGCTTATAAGAACTTTCAACCCAAAATTTCTTTTTGACTTCATCTCTTGTTTTAAATATTTTCCTTGGTAAAAACTCATTTAAACTCATGAAAGTTATCATCAAACATCACCTATCACCTATAGGCTTCATTTTTCTTGTAAAATACATGTTTTGAAGTTGATAAAAGGGTTTTTAAGCTAGGTTTTCCATGTCATCCGAATTTACCCTATTTCATTTCTTGAAAAGAGTTTTTCTTTTGGTTTCCTTGACTCAACTACCTAGAGATCTATATACTAACAAGTTTATTTACTCAAGACAAAGGTCTTGATGACTATTAATGCACAAAAACTCAAAATAGAGATGAGATCTTAAATGCCTACATGAATATGGATAGTAAAATGATAGATCTACTGTAAACCCAGTAATTCTTAGTAGCTAGAAAACCCCGAGAATTGGAATCGAAACCCTTATCCGATCAGGTTGAGTTTAGTGGATGAAGCCTAGGAACCCTAAATCCGGCTTTGCTTCGGTTTTATAGTAAAATAAATATTATTAAGTGAATGAATTCAAATTATTGTTCCAAGGTACATTTTAAACCTTTGAAAGTTTTAAATTCGGGAATTTTTCAATTCCGGGCCTTCCCGAGCCCAATTACGGAAAAGCGTGCCCCGGGCCACGGATTCAGAAAAATGTTCCGGAATATTCATTAGAACCGTAATTTTATAAGGATTCCAAAAATATCAATTTCATAATTTTTCCGAGCTATAAAAATTACATTATAGCTTTTCCCGTGTTTTCGGAACAACCGGTAAAGTAGATGTCTTGTCTACTATTCACAAGTACAACCTACACTACACACTACCCATACCCTCTTCTTACATCCTTACAACTACTCATTTCAATTTTTTTTCTAAGAAAATTTGTCTCTTAAATAATTATTACATTTATTACATTTAATTTACTAAATTACAAATTCAATTTTCTTCAAAACACACACACACACACAAGCTATATGGCCGGCGCCCCACGCCCCCCCCCCCCCCCCCCCCCCCCCCCCCCCCCCCGATTTTTCCTTCCCATTTGAATTATTTTTACAATTTAATTAAAGCTAAACCCTAAATTACTTGATATATATATACTAAATATTCTCTCTCTCTCCTCATTTCTTTCATTTAATTTTTCAAAAGAGATCAAAACCCTCTCTTCTTCTCCTCTCAAAGTGCCGAGCACTTCCCTCCCCCACTCCCTTGCCATTTCAACTTTGTTTCTTCCTCATTTCTATCTCAAGACTTCCTTGGTATGTTGATTTAAGTCTTGTTCTTCCTAGATCTTGTAATGGCAAGACCATATCTTGTGTATTTCCTCATTAAAACCCCATGATGCTCATGCTAGGGACATGGAAATACATGAACAAGAATGTCAAGCCATCACAAGACATGGATCTAGTGTTTAGATGTGTTTTGTTAAGATTTCATCTTGTTCATGCATATAAAGTAGTGATCTTGTACATATATTGTTGTTCATGCCATGAGATCCATGCTTTATATATCATATGTAGTAGATATAAGGTTTAGACATTCACAACTTCATGTACATGCATGATCATAGGTTCATTTTTTTTTATGCTTTGATCATAAGAATGAAGTCTTGTTCATGTATAGAGATGTTAGATAGTATATCTCCACATATAGATGGCAAGAACATTGAAAAAGGAAGGGCTTTATTAAATATGAAAAGTTGAAAATTCGGATGAAATGGAAACCCTACCTTAAAGACCCCCAAAATCAACTTTAAACTCATATTTCATAAGAAAAATGGAGGGTATGTGTAATAGACATGTTAAAGGAATTATTTTCATGAGTTTAGATGAGTTTAGGCATAATAAAAATAAGGAAAACAAGAGGTGAAGTTAGAAGGAAAAATGTTGACTTTAGATGTGTAGTCAAATTCGTAATTTTGGGTAATGCCTAAATAAACACTTAGTATTTAAGTCTAAAATGGATGTTTTATAGCTAAATACACATACACAGTGAGCACGTGAAGCTCCAATTTTTAATGCATTAGACAAGATTTCCCTTAAGAAAAATGTAAGAAAAGGAAATTTAGAAAATTCAGATTTTTATAAAAAGCTAATTCAAAGACATGTTTACCAAATGAAAAATGGGAATTTTTATGCATGAATGGAGGCCATGGTTAATATAGACTTTGAGAACCTATTTTTAGTTGAATAATAGGTAGACTACAAGATTAAAAACCAAGAAACCCTAAGGAGTATAATATGGAAGGATAGCTTCCTAGAATTAGTCTTTATGAGAATTTCCTCAATACTTAAAAGTTCATGTGAGTTATTACCACAAAAGTTATTATGACCATGTATATATTAGGTCTATCACATGGCATTTATATTAGAAATTCATTCCCATATAATTCATACATGAATCATCATCTAAGAATACTTTTTATCAAAAGCAAAGCAAATTTTCGAGATTGGATCAATTGCGGAACAGAACTGATCCCACTGTTCCGTAGCCTTACTATTTTCAAAACTTGAAAATAATACTTTAAATAGATAGATCTTTTGAAGTAGATAGAGATCGATATAAAATTTGCGAAATTCCGAGTTAAAATGACCAAGTTATGGCCGTTTTAAGTCGAAACTTCTGAAAATAGCGAGAAATCCGAATTCAACTAGCCAAGATGTATAGTTTGATTTAGTTACATGATGAGAATCTCATTAGGATTATTCTTGACTGGTAGGTGATCCCGAGCAGGACGACACTCTACCCCCCGACTATTATTATTAAGAAGTTGGCGTCCAATGGCCGAGTGAGTTTACTTCCATTCTCAATTAATGCATGTGATTGTAATGTAGTGGCACTAGCGATGTAGGCAAAGATAAAAGAAATTGTATAAGCATGTTAGGGTATATGGGAATTATTTTTATGTTGTTGATTGTTGATATGTGAAATGGAGCTTAAGGTATATCGGAACCGGGTGTTAAGATATTGACTGCTTTACTAGAATCTTATGATGAATGTCTGCGAATACTTGTTGGTCACTTAAAAGAATTGAATTAATGACTATTCGACTTCGACTATAAATTGAATTCATTCATGTCACGATGGGGTTGGAGCATTCGCATTTTTGGTTAATCGTGATCCATAAAACGACTTGTTGGTTAATCGTGATCCATAAAACGAATTACTATTAGTTGACCGTGAGCTTAAACGGCGTCGTACCGCAGGATTCGTTAATCTGCTAACCCGGGATGGAGGGCGTAAGTCCATCCACATATGATTTCCGGATGGTCATATGTTTGATGATCACATTTGTTTGATGCATACACTTGCCTGAATAATTACTTGTTTGACTGGATTATGTTAAATTGCGTTATGGAAGTATTGCTCACTAAGCTAGTTAGCTTACGCCCCTATAGTTTCTATCTTTTGCAGCACGACTTTATATGGCTTAGGCCGAGACAGGCCACAGCGCAGGTACCGGAGATAGGAGTTTCCCGTAGAAGTTTAATTCATTCCTTTTTGTGTAGACTTCCATTGAAACTAAGGACTCTGGATGACTATAATAGACTGTTATTCTTTTGTGGGGGAATGCCCCTTAGATTTTGTAAACTTTAACATTATGCGTTTTGATTTATTATCTATGGCTAATGAATGCCTCGTTAAACTGTTCAACTCCATTCGTTGAAGTATTCTATTGTCGTAAAGGAACGCTTTATATCTACTTAAGACTTTTGAAGGCCCCGGGTAGGGAACTCGAGAGTCTTACTTAGTATGTGGCGGGCTGTTACATTTAGATACCCTACGGGGCGTGACATCTACCATCTTAAATGCTTAAATAGGTTTTGAAAACATAAAAACTAAATTTTTTTTTTTATGGAAGGTCTTTTGTTCAAAACAACTTTTAGATGGATGATCATGAAGCTCATGGCATGAAAGCTTGTTTAAATGCAAGATCTACTTTGTGATGGTTTTGTATTCTTGTATTAATATTTCCTTGTCCCTAGCAAGAGCTCATGGGGATCTTTAAATGGAAATACTCAAGAATATCCTTGCCATTACAAGGATCTAAAGGTAAAAGAAGCAAAGTTCTTTTACTTAAGGTAAAAATAGAAGACAAAAGGAAAAAAAAAAATTGTGTGTGTGTGTATAGAGCCATTGAGGCTCATGGCACAATGAGTGTGGGAGGGAGAGAAAATAAGAGTTTTCTACCTTTAGGAAAATTCGAAATGAGAAGAATGAAGAGAGAGAGAGAAAAAGTGGTTTATATATGAAGTGGAATTAAGTTAAATGAGATAAAAATAATTTTAAAAAATTGCACAAAGGGGACCAATTTGGGAGGATCAGGCTGGCCATGCTCATGGGGGAGAGGGTTTGATTTTTGTTTAATTTGTTTTGATAGTTTCATGTATTAAAAGTCATAAATTGTAATAATTATTTAGAGACAAATAATTCTTGGAAAAGAAAATGTAATTGAGTGTTTATAAGGATGTAAAAGTAGGGTATGGGTTGTGAGTGTAGTAGGTTGTATTTGTGAATAGTAATGAATAGTAATCATGACAACTTAATTACCGGTAGTAAGAAAAATACGAATAAAAGGGCCATAACTGTATTCTTCATAAACCGAAAAATTATGAGATTTATATTTTTGAAATCCTTATTTAATTTCGATTCAAATGAGTATTCATAAGTAAATTTTTGAAATTCAAGTTCCGGGGCATGTTTTTCTACAACGGGTCTCGGGAAGGCCCGGAATTGAAATTTTCTCAAAATCCGATCTTTTCTTGGTTTGAAATATATTCAAGAACTGTATTCAAGATTAAATTTTCTTATAAAAGCTTCTTAATTGGAAACCGAAGAAAAGCCAGATTCAGGGTTCCTAGGTCTTACTCCCATCTTAAGCTATTCCGGTTTAGGGTTTTGGTTTCCGGTTCTCGAGTCATCTTGGTTACTAGAAAAACCGAAGTTTACACCATTGGTGAGACAAAGGTATATTAGCTGAGGCGTGGAGGCTCATGTTAACATTAAGGATGCGAGATCGCTTAAGTTAACGAAAGTGGGGTAGGCACTTGAAACTACCACATGAAACAACGAATGTTGTATGACTAAGAGAAAGAGATCGGGATTATGGTTGCATGACTTATGGACCACCCCAACCCCGAATAAAGAGCGTAAATCTATTCACATATAGCTAGCGGAAAGTCATATGCTTGTATGCTCATTTGCTTGTGCATTTCATATGGTTGTTAATAACTTGTCTATTATATGCTGTTGTTGGGTATTAAATATTTGGAAATGAACCTCACTAAGCTCGTAAGCTTATATCCCAATAGTTTCCTGTTGTAGTATGAATATTTATGGCTATCTCCGAGAAGCCACTTTCTTCAGGTACAGCTTTTTGACTCTAAGGAGCTTTTTGATGAAGTCGGGACCTAGATGTAGGCATAGACTTCTAGTTTAATCTTCTAAATTGATATTTGATGGATGTTGTAAGAGACTTCTGAGAACTTAAGAACTCTTGATATTTTTTACGGGGGTATGCCCCTTAGATCATGTAATAGATTAAATCTAGATATAACTATTATGATTCACATTCTTGTTGCTATGTATGTCTCTTTAAACTATTTCGAAGCAAAGTATGGTTCCCTATATGTTGAACATGAGCCTTACACCCGGTGTTCAAACTCATGAAGAGACTAAGGTTGTCTTACTTGAGTTTAAATATCGAGTGTGGCGGACTGTCGCTTTTAGAGTACCCTTTGGGGCATGACAGTTTAAGTTGGTATCAGAGCATGGTTAAGAATCCATAATCATAACTTTAATTAATAGACTAAAGGAGAAATAAAAAAAGAAAAGACTAAGATAGGATAAGAATAAAATAAAGAAAGCTTAGTTAAGAATAGCTTGGGTAATATGGGTATTACAATTCTAATTCTTTATTTATTTATTTTTTTTAATAGCTTACTCTTGGTGAAGCCCTCCTAGCAGCAAGGCAAATGTGTAAGGAACCCGATGAGGCTTTGGTTGAATACCGTTTGAGAATTAGGGTCTTGTGTGAAAACTTTGCTTTAGCTGGCCATCTTAGGTCAATCCGAGAGATGTTTAATACGTGGAAAAGAGGGTTGATGAACATTGAGTCGCATAAAGTAGTGACGAACATTGAGTATTTGTAAGCCCCGGAAAATTTCAGTAAATAATTCCAGGATGAACTTCGAAAATAAACCCTAAAAATCACTCCAAATTAAAACCGAACTTTGAACGAGTCCGAAATATAAACGAAAGTAAGAATTCATTAGTCTTGACAAAATCTAAAAATAATATAAGGACTACAAAAGTCCTTAAGTCCAAAAACCCTTACGTAAGATAAACTTCTTACCTAATCTATAATTCATAAAAATCGGGATAAAAATAAAACACAGTGATAATTTGCTAAAAAGCAAGTTAATCCATAACATGACAATTTAAGGATCGGAGATCACCAAAGGCCAATTCCATAACTAGGCTTTGGCACGATTAAGAAAACTTTATCTGCCAATAATAAAATATAGACTTTGGAAATTCCCCAAACGACCAGACTAATAATCCTAAGAGACGGAAATCACAATAAAGCCCTAACGATCAAATCAAACTTCCAAGAATCATAAAACGAGTTAGAAATTGAAATCTCGTAATCTTAAGAAGGAAGAATTCAAGAAACAAAATAACAAATTAAATAATCCTTAAGTTGACTAATTGTTCATAAAACCTTAAATCGAAGCAAAATAAATTCGAAAACAAAACACTATGAAGATCCTTTTTCAAAGCAAATTATAAGAATCAAGATTTCCCCAAAATCATTCCAAAAATCGATAATTGACTCAAACTCAAGAAAATCATATCCGGTAACCATTACCGATATTACTCCGGATATAATAATTCAATTCAAGATTTCCGAAAGCAGTGAGAGATATAAAATACTTATAAAAATAAAATTTAAAATAAATTTCTCAAACTACATACGTTGTATAAATAGAAAATCTCAGTTTCCAACTTGGCAATACCTAAACCGGAAAGTCATCCGGAAACCCTAACCGGAATACAATAGCTTAAGTCCGGCAATCTAGCGCCCTTAACTCTAGAGGCCAAGAGGTAGTAAATAAGTAGAATAGCTCGTAGTAATATAAGTTTGTTCACAAATATCATATTGGTAAATTTTTGACCTATCTCGAACCCGTTCGGATACAGACTTCGAAAAGCGTGTCCCGGGACTCGAGATATCAAAAACATACCATTAGTACCGTTAGACTCGTAATTTTATAAGATTTCTAAATATATCAGTTATATAATTTTTCGGGTTATAAAAGTTACAGTTATAACCTTTTTACCGTATTTTCATTTCTACCGGTAATTGATTATTCCTTTGCACTATTCATTTTATTTCATTACACAATTTTATTATTTTTATTATGTATACTCGGATTTCCTAATAATCAAGTAAACTTCGAAAACCAGAAAACGAAACCCTAAACCGGTTTAATTCAAGCTTTGTGAGAAAGGCTTAGAAACCCAAATTCCGGCTTTTCCACGGTTTCCAAATAAGAAACTTTTATAAGCAAAATTAATTTTGGATATATTTCTCGATTACATTTCAAACCAAGAAAAGATCAGATTTTGAGAAAATTCCAACTCCGGGTAATCCCGAGACCCATTATAGAAAAGCGTGCCCCGGAACTAGAATTTCAAAAATTTCTTTATGAGTACTCATTTGAATCAAAATAAAATAAGGATTTCAAAAATATATTTTTCATAATTTTCCGGCTTATGAAAAATACAGTTATAGCCTTTTTATTCGTATTCCATTACTACCGGAAAATCAAATTGTCTTGTCAACTATTCCTCACTATTCATAAAGTACTACCTAGTCTACCTATTAGCCACCCTACAAATCTAACCCTTACCATCACTCAAATCACTCACTTTTCTCTACACATTTTGTCCCTTAACTTCTCTTACACTCTTAACAATTTCACATCAAAGATAAATCAATCAAAACAAAGTCAAATCAAACTTTTTCTTCCCCCCTCATGAATAGTGACCGACGTGAATAGTTCCCCATCCATGCTCCATTTGAATTTTTTTTTTTTTTTACACTTCTTTAACCTAAATCTACTTCATATATAAGCTATCTTTCCTCTCTCTCCTCATTCTTTCACTTTCCAAAGTTTCACAAAGTAAAAAGCTCTCAAAAACCCCTCCTCTTTCCCTCTTGGCCGAAACTTTTTGAAGCCACCACACACACACAACTTCCATTCTTCTTTACATCTCCTTTCCACTTCAAGTAAGTAAGACTTTTACCCTTTCCATCTTTAGATCTTTGTTATGGCTAAGTAATTCTTGGATATTTCAACCAAGTGTCCCCATGATCTCTTAGTAGGGACAATGAAATCAAAACAAGAATACCGAACCATTACAAAATAGATCTAACCTTTAAAGGAGCTTTCATGACAAAAGCTTTATGTTTATCCATCAAAAAGTATTTTGAACTAAAGATCTTTTGTAAAAATATAGTTTTTATGTTTTCAAAACCTATTTAAGCACTTGATATAGTAGATCTATCATTTTACTACTCATAATCATGTAGGCATTTAAGATTTCATTTCTATTTTGTTTATGTGCATTAATAGTCTTTAATGCTTTTGTCTTTGTAAATCACCTTCCTAGTATGTAGATCTATGGTTAGATAAGTTAATAAAGTCAAAAAGGAAAACACTTTTCAAAATATGAACTTGTGTAAATTCGGATGACTTTAGAAACCTAGGTTAAAAACACTTTTATCAACTTCTAAACATGTATTTTACAAGAGAAATGAAGCCTATGGGTAATAGATAATGTTTGGTAGTATTTTTCATGAGTCTAAATGAGATTTTTCTAAAGAAAATGTTGGAAACAAGAAATGAAGTCCAATAGAAGTTTTGAACTAAAAAGTCATATAGATGAAATTCGTAATAATGGATGTATGGTTAGAAAACACTATTTTTCCAACTTCAAAAATAGTATTTTCTTAAATAAATGAGTCCTTAGGGTATGAGTATAATAAATACTTAAAGTTTTGAGTATAAAATATATTTTTCTCAAAGGAATCAACTTGAAAGTGGAATTTTCTAAATTCGGATTTTTGGAAACCCCATAGTAAAAGACCCACTTAAAAGTTTATAAATGAAGATTTTATTTAAGAAATAAAGGCCTTAGGATATAACTAATATGAGGGTCAAAATTCTTTAAACAAAGTGGAGTTTTCCTAAAGAAAAATCCTTAGAAATAGTAGGTGTGACCAAATGTAGCAAAGTTGATTTTTAGACAAAAGCAAAATATAGTGTCTAAGACAAAGTTTATTTAAAATTCTTTAAGTCTAAAAATTTATAAGACCTTAGACACTTAAGAGTTCATATCATGACATACATGATAGGGAAAATCATTACCATTGCATTTAGTTTCATTTTACACTTAGGAATCTCAAGTGCATTCATGAAAACCGCATTTTCGGAATTTATGTTACCGCTGTACAGATCTGATCCATTGTTTCCGAGGCTTAGATATTTTCAAAACTTGATTTAAACTTCGTATTTAGAAAGCTCTTCCGAAGTAGATAGAAATCGATATAAAATTTGCGAGATTCCGAGTTAAAATGACCAAGTTATGGCCGTTTTAAGTTGGAATTCCCGCTTAGGACGCGAATTACGAATTTGATAAGTTCGTATGAAGTCGTTGGATTAGTTTGAGTTGAAATACTGATTAGAGTATTTCTTCCTTTTTAGGTTATCCCGAGTTCGACGATTCCCTACCACCGGATTATTATTACTAGAAGACCGGTGATCCAATGGCTGAGTGAGTTTTCTCCTTGTTTTGTTACCTTGATTGTGCTTGTAATTAGTCGCATTAGAATTTTAGGAACAAGATAAAAATCGATATGAATGGGGATGGGATATATGATGAGACTGTGATGAATGTATGCCAAGGAATACTAAAGCATATCGAAACCACGATTTGATTGGATAACTGCATGGTTCATATTACTTATGTGTATGATACTGCCTGGCCACTCTAAAGAATGTATAAATATTTTGACCTAAGCAAAAAGTAAATTGATCATGCATCGCATCGGACATATTGTATTTGGTAGCGTGCTACTCCTACGCAGGTCGATCGGTATGGTCCGTTGATTGCCTCGTTTGAATAACGAGCCCGGTGCCAGAGCTCATTCTAGGGTACTAAGGCGCATGTGGATGCATCCTTGGATGAGCCTAGCCGAGTCGAGTGCTAAGAGCCGAGTCGAGTGCTAAGAGCCGAGGGCTTGGGGACTAGCAGCGATCGTGTAGACTCAATACCATTCCTAACCCAAGATACGGAGGGCGTAAATCCGTTCTGTGTGTGGGTTCCGGTTACCCATACATAATTGCTTGCTCACGTGTTTGTTCATGCATAGCATATGATTGATTAATAACTTGTTTGTTATGGTACGGAATTAAGGGAATTCTCACTAAGCTAGTGTAGCTTATACCCCAATAGTTGTTTAAATGAGCAGGTTATTCCAAGAAATGCTAAGTGGGGACCGAGATGGTTGAAGTCGAGAATGACTTCGGGATTCCGGCAAGATATGAGAATGCTCGAAGTTTTTGGCTAAGCTTTACGTTTGCCTTGTAATAGTTTTATGTAGTGAAGTCTTGGGATGAATGTAATTGAAGTTTGATGATATATTTTGAAGTAATAGTGTTTTGTATTTGGAGTATAGTGGATTGTATTTCCTTTACATTGTTACTCAATTGTATCAACATAAAATGTATCATTCCGATTTGTTTCCTTTATGTGTTAGACGCCTTGTACATAGTATGGAAGCCTTCGCGTGACTGAGGTGGTCATTCTTAGGCTTTAATATTGTGTACGGCGGACTGCCACGTTTAGGGTACCCTTCGGGGCGTGACAGTATTGCCCTATAAGGAAGAAATGTTGGTAAAAGCTTCAAGTGATTTATGCATTGAAAAGAATTGCTGTTCATAAGTTGGGAGAACCCCTGTTACAAGAAGCTACTTTTATGTTAAGGAATGAAGGGAAACCGACCTTTCCTGATTTTCAAACTTGTAACCCAATTGGATATCTATTTGTGTATGCCCATGACTTATTGGGGGATCACACCGATTGGCTTCGAGTGGATGCTTAAAGTCACTTCTTTTGGTGGGGAGTGTATGAGGAAGTACTACCTCCACCCACCGACATGGCTTAACCACCTTCACTAAGTGAAATTGAGTAACAATCCCATGAGAAAGAAGTAGATGAGATAGAGGATGAGATTGTTACCCCATCCGATGGAAATAAGGGCGAAGAAGGAGAAGAAGTAGTTTACAAAAAGAAAATATGAGAATTCAAGGGAGGAAGCGAGACCCCTATTTTAACCCTCAAGTCCAAGCTGAATTTTGTAGTTGCGACCTTGAAAGATAAGTCATAGTAGCTTTTGTTGTTCTGAAAGTTATCTATGGTTATTGCTTGTTGTGATGTTTTGAATCCGTATGTTTTGATTTCAATTCCAATGTAAAGGTCTCTGTACCTGCAGTTGAAGTTTTAATGAAAAGTTATGTTATGTTTTATGAAGTTTGAGATTTCTTTATTTAAGTTCTGATGATGTTTTACCGATCGTATTAATTTCTAAAATTTATAAACCTGATTAAATCTACGATCAAAGCTAGGCAAGCGCACCTATTCGATGTAGCATAGATTTTAGGGTGTCGTCCTCAGGGATTTAGAAGAACAAGTACTAGTATTACCGGTTCTCTACTATTTAGCCTAAATTTTGGAGAGAAATCAACAATTAACTACTAAGCAGAAAATTAAGCAGGCTCTAAGATCAACTAATGTTTGCTTTCAAGATGAATTCAATCACAAGACATACTCTCCACCTTTGCCATGCACCATACAAAGTTTCTGAATCATTTTGAACAAAAGAAGAGATATCATTCCTTAGTTGGCTGTTTTACATGGAGGAAAGTAATTATCCAAAAATTGTTTAACCATATCCTCCCAACTAGTAATAGCTCCAGCTCCTAAGGAAGTCAACCAATTCTTAGCTTTCCCTCTCAATGAAAAAGGAAAAAGTCTAAGACACACGGCATCATCAGCAACTCCATTGCTCTTAAAAGTTTCACAAATTTCTAAGAAACTTTGAATATGTGCATGTGGATCCTCATCCGGAAGTCCATCAAACTGACAGTATTGCTGCAAAAGTTGGATGACAACACCTTTAATTTCAAAGTTATTAGCCCCAATGGGAGGCTTCACAATAGTTGGACTGGTGCCATCAAGAGTAGGCCTTGAATACTCCAAATTGGTTTTAGGATATTCTCCAGCCATGACTTGTTCTTCCTCTTGCTTAAGCTGGGATGATTGCTCAGAATGTTCAGCAACTGTGTTCTTTCTAATTTTACGGAGTGTTCTCTCGATTTCAGGTCTAAATCGAGAAGATCCGACGGAAAGCTCCTTGTCATACACCTATAGCAACAAACAAGAACTAATCAGAATTATTGAAAAGCAGGGGAAGGAGAAGATAATAAAAGAAAAAATGACTAAAGTAGTAGATAATATGGCTTTTCATAATATTGCTTTTCAAAATCCCCGGCAACGGTGCCAAGAAACTTGAAGATGTTTTATCGATCGTATTAATTTCTAAAATTTATAAACCCGAGTAAATCTATTATCAAAGCTAGGCAACCGTACCTATTCGATGTAGTATAGATTTTAGGGTGTCGTCCTCAGGGATTTTGAAGAACAAGTACTAGTATTACCGGTTCTCTACTATTTAGCCTAAATTTTGGAGAGAAATCTACAATTAACTACTGAGCAGGAGATTAAGCAAGCTCTAAGATCAACTAATGTTTGCTTTCAAAGATGAATTCAATCACAAGACATACTCTCCACCTTGATCCACCCTAAACCTAAAGTTCTTATGATAAAAGATTGATTAATGAATCATTCATGCTTTGCACTACAGGATCTCAACAAGTAAATCAATTCCTCCCTCGAGTTAATCAATTCCTAACCCTAAATGAGATAGTAGAGACCTCTCCCTTACTAACATCACATAGAATTGCATTAAAGATCATGATCCTTGAACAAGAATTAAATTCTTTATAGCAGAAAATCGTAATTTCCCTACCTCTAGGTGAAATTAGCAATTCCTCTATTCATGAAGATCTATCTAATTGAATGAAACCTCTTTCAATCCAATAAGAATCAAACATGCAATTAATTTGTGCACAAATCAATCACAAGACTATTGAATCACATGAATAGATACAAAGGCATGAACATTCATTAATCAAAAGACATTTCAATTCGTATGGTTAGGGTTTCACAAGATGAAAAGTATAAGAATCTACTCCTCCATGAGATTTATAATAAGAACAAAAGATCTAGAGGAAATAGAAAGAATCATGATAGAAAGAATAAACCCTAATTGATGTCTTGAGATCTTCAATGGATGCCCTAGCAATTTCTTCGTAATTTCCTTCGTAATTTCTGTCTTAGAGCCTAAGAAAATGATCTAAAAGTTGTAAAACAAGAAAACAGAGCTCTATTTATACTTTTGGAAAAAATCCCAGTTCATCCTCAGGCGTCAGCATGGCCAGGATCGGGCCAAGGATGAAGGCAAAAATAACTAAAACTTGTTTAAAAGCATTCTGATGTCTTCCTTGACTGTCAGCCCTGGGCGAGGATGAATAAAAGGCTGAAAACTTTTCTTCATGTGTAGTTGCTGTTCGCATCCTTCGCGTCCTTCCTGGCTAAGGATGAAGGTAAGGATGAAGATTAAACTTCTCTTTTGCATTCTGACTTCTTCCTCCCAGTCCTTCCCTGCCAAGGATGAATAAAAGGATGAAAACATAAACTTCCTTCTTGAACAAAATTGATTCAAACTTGTTTAATTTGCTTTAATTTCCTTTGAACCATCATAAAAACTTCCAAATATGATCTTTAAGCCAAGAAATGAATTTTTCACAAAATAAATGTCCTTTTCTCCATGAAATCTCAAAAATTACATACCAAGAATGTTTAAATAGCACCAAAATTAAGGGTCTAATAACACCTATCAAGTTCCTTGAATTATACTTTGCTTTTATATTACTCGCTTGCATAAGAATTTCGGCTTTTTCGAATCTCGATGGAAAAAGTTAATAATGTTACTGGAAGATTACTTAACTAAGTCAATTAAAACGTAACACAAAGCTCGTCAAATGAACCAAATATGGGGGGAGAGCAATAAGCGGCACCGCCGCCAAACCCACCCATGACTGTCACGCCCCAATGGTACCCTAGTAGTAGTAAACAAGTTACACTTGAATACTATCACTAGATTACCTTCAGAGAATGACAGGTTTTTAAAACAATAGGATCTTTTTAGTTGATTGATAAGAAATAACAAATATATGAAAGAAATAACTTAGTGAATAAACATTACAAAACTATTACAAACCATATAGTTCTTCTGAAGTACACAACTAAATAATCTATTCTACTAGTACATAACCATGAAACTAAATTATAACCATAGACTTCCAGCTCCTAAGCTCTTACCGGAGCCATACTCCTGGAAGTGACTAACCAGGGTCATAAGGTAAACCTGAGAAGTCTGTAGGAGTATGAGCGAAACCACAGCTCAGTGAATAACCAGACATATCATACATCACACAAGTTATTAGCAATCATATGCAATGCAAGCACTCAATCATATGCACAGATATAAGTTTGGAAGATCTAAAATCCAAACAGGAAAAGGATTTATGCCCTCTTTTTAATGGGTTGAAGAACCAGTACTCAATGACCCACCTGCCCAGGAGAGACGAAGTACACAGGAGAATCAATGATTTCTCGTTTTAAGGTTATCACTTTGAATATAGTTGATTAAACTGACCATCCCCTGCAATCCCCTTAGAAACTCTCTAAGTATTAATCATCTCAAAACGATTCTACTTGCGACGTTCTTCGGTGCCTTTTAGTTTCTCATAGGACCGCTAGACTAAAGAGAACCTTGGAAGAACTAACACATTAGATCAACCAAGCGAAAACAGAGATCCGAAATATTAATACGTAGCAGGCTGTCACACCACTTTATATGCAATAATGCAATTCGTGCAATGCATGATCAGATTATTTTCTTAAGTCAATAATTCTTAATCAATTTCATGGTGATCATACATTACACACAATCATCATTATAATACTTCACAACATCAATCATTGCATTATTGCTTTTGTAAGGATATTTTAACAATCATACACTCAGATCATATCATACTTTCAGCAAACATTCATTTGATTATCTTTACATTACATATTTAACTATTTACAATCACAACCAGTACAATATGACTGAATTACTCACCTGCTCATACTGACTCAGTTGTAGTAATCTGCTGGTAGATCTTTTAGTGAATCAAAGTCACCTATTTAAGACAAAGTATTCATCAATACAAATTAACTAAATTTTTATATGTGATTAGTATCCTAGACTCGATATTTTGGTAATTATTATTACTTAGTGTTGTCGTGTTTCTCCTATTTTATCTCGCATAATTATTTTGTTATTTTTAGGAGTCACATTTCTCAAGAAATTAGTTTATTTCAATTTTCATTCTTACCTATTTTATCTATTTAAAATAAATATTTGACTAATACTAACTTTGATTAACACCTAATATTTCTTCTTAATCTTAGGGTTTTAATGAATCTTAAATATTAATCTAAATATGTTTGAATATTTGTATTTACTTAACTATCTAATAAATTCCAATATTATCAGATATATATATATATACTCAGTAGGTATATAGTATACATATATATATACATATTTTTTGTTTAGGTCAGAATAAACTTTCGTTGGAAAATTTTGGCTATACGCCGGCTCAAGGCCGAAGGCCTTCAAACCCAGGTGCCTATGTAAATATGGTTTCGAAGAATATTTCATATTGAGCGCACTGGCTTTGAAAGCTGTCGGCTTTCAACGTACGCCGGCCCTACGCCGTCGGCGTATATCCCAGTAGCCGACTTTCATTTAATTTGTTACGTGAAAATTATTGTACGTAGCCTCTGATCAGTGTAAGCCATCCATATACCGCCGGCCTATTTAGGTAAGCCGCCGGCGTTGAGCGTTTACACTGCCGGCCTTGAGCGTCTACACTCCCGGCCTTGAGGCAGTGTTGTACTGTTCATCATCTTCCTCCTCGGTTCGATTCATGTTCTTTAAGTTTTACATGTTAAAAACTTTACTAAACCGTTTGTATGTGTTTATATACTTTATATAAGGACATAAAACAACTTTTAACACGTCTATATACATATATATATAGATCTCGATTCTTAGGAAAATAAAACTAGGGTATTGGAGTTTTACCTCGTTAGAGCTCGTTTGATGTAATCCGAAGCTTGTGATTGTGTTTATTACGTTCCTAAGATTATTAAGAGTCAGTTATAAAGCTTAGATTTGAAAGAATATCATTTGAATCGTATCAACTTACCTTTGAGCTCGTATTTAAGGGTTTTTAGCTTTATTCTTCCTTTGATCCGAACTCGATTGTTTTGATCGATTTGTTTTCTGTTTTTAACTCGTTATGGTGGTTATTTGGGAGTGTATTCATGCTGGGGAATGTAGGAAATGAAGAGGATTGTTTGTTTCCTCATTAATGCACTTAAATGTGTATATATATATAGAGAGAAGGAGAAGATGGTTACGGCTGCTAATGCTCCGAATTTTCTTCTCTTTTAGCTAAGTTTAATCTGTTGCTTTCATAGTTATTAATGAGGAGTTGAGTTGCATCATTTGGTTGGTTGTTGTGATTGATTTGGTTGAAAAATGGTTGCATTATTGACCCAAAATCCGGCTCCTCTTCTTCTTCAAATTCTACCGAAATACGGCCGAAAAGAATATGTATATATATTACTTTATTTATTTAATTGAGTTTTGAGTTAATTTAACGAGTTATACGGGTATAAATTAGATAATATTTGAAGTTTTTGTACAAAAATATGTTTATAGAAATATGCAAAACACTTAGATTATCAAATAATACAAATTTAGGTTATATATATACGTAGTTATTTATTCATATAATTTTATCTCCCGCGATTAGGATTTCTTAAGCTCATTAGGTCAATTTTTGTTTCAGGCTTTAATGGCTTAAGGAAACTCGGTTTAGAACAATAGCATGATTCGATTATTTATTTGGAGTTCAGATTTTGAGTTATACAACAGTTTATATTCGTTGTGTATTTAAAATCTTATCGGTTTATCTTTAGATCATCGTTTTCTGTCTATAAGCGTAAATAATCATTTACGTAGTATTGGACTTAATACGGAAACTAAACTATATATATATATCTTTAGTTTTGATACCGAACATAAAATCTTATTAGTAGCTTTTAATTTTAACTAGGAATCTTGAATTTAGGGTTTAAGTCTAAATATAAGCTCATTACTACTCGTTGTTCCAATCTCGAATCATTATCGAGATAAAAAACAATCATTAAATCTCTATATTTATATTTTCCTATTTAAATCTATTTGTATATCAGGTTTCGGGTTTTGAAGAAATTCTTTATTCAAATTATAAATTCTTTATCTAATCAAATTCTAGATATTGATCTATTTTTAGACTTAAATTAGAATCTAAATCCATTATCTAGTTCATACAATCTATTGTAAGGTCGTGTATTAATGTGGAAAATTCCTGAGGTTTACATTCTCCCCCTCCCCCCCCCCTAAAATAAGCTTTGTCCTCAAAGCTTGAGTGCATACCTGAGTTTTCAAACAAATGGGGATAGCTTTTCTTGATCTCCTCTTCTAGTTCCCATGTAATTTCTTCCGTTTGAAGATCTCATAACACTTTGACATAGTGAATTTCTTTATTCCTAAGAACTTGCACTATCCGGTCCAATATTTTAAATGGATGCTTTTCATAAGTTAAATTTTCCTTCAACTCAACTGGTTCCAACTCCACTATCTTATTTGGATCCGGTACATATTTCCTTAGAATCGATACATGGAAAACATTATGTATACCAAACAAATTGGGTGGCAATGCAAGACGGTATGCCAAATTCCCAACTCGTTCTAAGATCTCAAATGGTCCAATATATTTAGGACTCAACTTGCCTTTTGTTTGTCTACCATGAAGACTTTTGATTGGACTTATCTTTAAGTATACATGTTCTCCTTCATTAAATTCCAATTCTCTTCTCTTCAAGTCCGCCCAGCTCTTTTGTCTGTCTTGTGCTGCTTTCATTCTTTGCTTTATTACCGAAACCTTCTCGATTGTTTCCTGAACCAATTCAGGTCCAACCAATACTTTCTCCAAGTTATCCCAGAACAATGGTGACCGACACTTCCTACCATATAAAGCTTCATAAGGTGGCATCCCTATGCTGGAATGGTAGCTGTTATTGTATGCAAATTCCACTAATGGTAAATGTTGATCCCAATTTCCCTTGAATTCCATAATACATGCTCTCAACATATCCTCCAATGTCTAAATAGTTCTTTCAGTTTGGCCATCAATCTGAGGATTATAGGCGGTACTAAATTTCAACTGGGTTCCCAAAGCTTTTTGTAATCCTTGCCAAAATCTGGAAACAAACCGTGGATCTCTATCTGATACTATACCAGCAGGTACACCATGCAATCTCACAATTTCCTTCAAATATATCCATGCCAATTTTTCTAATGAATATGTCATATTAATTGGCAAGAAATGAGCTGATTTCATGAGTCTATCCACAATAACCCAAATAGCATCATGACCGGCATTTGTCTTAGGTAATGAGCACACAAAGTCCATGGAAATCTGATCCCATTTCCATTCGGGTATTGGCAATGGTTTTAACAATCCACCTGGTTTTTTATGTTCAGCTTTGATTCTTTGACACACATCACATTTAGCAACAAATTCTGCAATATCCTTTTTCATCCCATTCCACCAATATACACTTTTCAGCTCTTTGTACGTCTTTGTTTCTGCTGGGTGCATGGAATATCCAGAATAATGTGCTTCATGCATTAATTCCTTCCTCAAGCTCTCATCATGTGGCACACACAATCTTTTATTCATTCTCAATGCTTCTTCTTCATCCACATGAAAATCCTTGTACTTTCCTTGAGATATTCCTTGTTTAATCTCTTGGATTTCAACATCCTCCTTCTAAGCTTCCTTAATCTTTTGAAGCAAAGTAGGTTCCAAAATTAGATTTCCCAATTCAGCTTCCAAACCTTGTATTGAGAATTCCAAATTTAATCTTTCAAATTCTTTGATGAGTTCTTTTTGTTCCGTTAGTATTGAAGCCACTTCTCCATAATTTTTCCGGCTCAATGCATCCACCACAGCATTCATGTAAACCTCGGTATTCTCAGTAGCTATGAAACCCCAGGAGTTGGAAGCGAAACCTTAATTCGGTCCAGTTTGAGTCCAGTGAGAGGAGCCTAGGAACCCTAAATCCGGCTTTCCTTCGGTTTCATAATAAAAGAAATTTTATAAAGTAAATGAAGTTGAATTATTGTTTTAAAGTACATTTTAAACCTTTGAAAGTTTTAAATTCGGGAATTTTTCAATTCCGAGCCTTCCCTAACTCAATTACGAAAAAGCGTGCCCCGGACCACGGATTCAGAAAAATGTTCCGGAATATTCATTAGAACCGTAATTTTATAAGGATTCCAAAAACATCAATTTCGTAATTTTCCGAGCTATAAAAATTACAGTTATAGCTTTTCCCGTGTTTTCGGTATAACGGTAAAGTAGATGTCTTGTCTACTATTCACAAGTACAACCTACACTACACACTACCCATACCCTATTCTTACATCCTTACAACTACTCATTTCAATTTTCTTTTCCAATGAATTTTGTCTCTTAATCAATTATCACATTTATTACATTTTAATTAACTAAATTACAAATATCAAAGTTTTCAAAACACACACACACACATACTCAAGATGGTCGGCGCCCCCCTTGCTTTTCCCTCTCCATTTAATTATTTTTACTCAATTTCTTCAACTAAAACCCTAATCCACTTAATATATATATACTAAATGTTCTTTCTCTCTCTTCATTTTCACTTGTCAAAATTTTAAAACAAGAGAAAAACTCTCTCTTTCTCCTCCATTTGTGCCGTGAGCTTTGCGCCCCCCCCCCCCCCCCCCCCCCCCCCCCCCCTCACAACTTCAACTTGTTTTCTTCTCTTTTTCACTTCAAGACTCCATTGGTAGGTTGATTTTAGGCTTTGTTCATCCCAAATCTTGTAATGGCAAGATCATTCTTGTGTGTTTTCTCAATTAGATCCCAATGAGCATGAGCAAGAGACATGGAAACACTACTACAAGAATCTCAAGCCATCATAAGAAGTGGATCTAGTCTTTGAATGAGTTTTGTTTGAAATATCAACTTGTTCATGCATGTAAAGTAGAGATCTTGCATATATATTGTTGTTTATGCCATGAGACTCATGATTCATGCGTTATATATAGTAGATCTAAAGTTTAGACATCCACATCTTCATGTACATGCATGATCATAGGCTTATTTTGTTTCCCATGCATTGATGATCATAAAAATGTAGTCTTGATCATGTAATGGTGTGTTAGCTAGTGGATCTTTTTATATAGGAAGCAAGAACATTGAAAAAGAAAAGGTTTTGTTAAATGTGCAATGTTGGAAATTCGGATGAAATGGAAACCCTACTTTAAAAACCACCAAAATCATTTTTAGACTCATTTTTCATAAGAAAAATGAAGGGTATGTGTAATAGGTATATTGAAGGAATTATTTTCATAAGTTTGAATGAGTTTAGGCATAATAGGAATGTAAAACAAGTGGTGGAATTAGGATGAAAAATATTGATATGTTGATCAATGGTTAAATTCGTAATTTAGGTTCATGCCTACAAGAACACTTAGTATCTAAGTCTAAATTGGATGTTTTATAAGCTAAATGAAGTCCTTAGATAATATATATATTGGAGCTTCAAATTTTAGTTCAATAGACAAGTTTTTCCATAAGAAAAATGCAAGAAAGTGAAATTTCAAAAATTCGGATTTTTACAAAAAGCTTGTTTAAAAACATGTTTACCAAATGAAAAATGGGAATTTTTATGCATGAATGAAGGCCATGATTAATATAGACTTTGAGAATTTATTTTCATTTAGATAACAAGTGGATTACAAGATTACAAGTCAAAGAAACCCTAAGAAGTGTAAAGTGGAAGAATAGCTTCTTAGAAATAACCTTTAGGGAATTTTCTAACACTTAGGAGTTCATAAGAGTTTATTATCACAAAATCATCATGACCATGCATACAATGAGTCCCTTACATGGCATTCATGTTAGTAATTCATTCCTATACCATTCATGCATGAATCATCAACTAGGAACATTTCTTATCAAAAGTAAAACAAATTTTTTGGAATTGAGAAATGGTAGAACAGAACTGATCCCACTGTTCCGTGACTTTACTATTTTCAAAACTTGAAAATAATAGTGGAAATAGGTAGATCTTTCGAAGTAGATAGAGATCGATATAAAATTTGTGAAATTCCGAGTTAAAATGACCAAGTTATGGCCGTTTTAAGTCGGAACTTCCGCAAATAGCGAGAAATCTGAATCCATCTAGTTTAGATGTATAGCTTGATTTAGTTACATAATGAGAGTCTCATTAGGGCCGATACTACGGTCGTCTTCCCATCAAAGTTTTCCTTGGTAATTCTATTCTATCTTTCTTTTTTTTTTTTTATCCTTTCTTAAGGCTATTTATTGGTAGTTATGATTGTAAACTCTTGACCATGCTCTGATACCAACTTAAACTGTCACGCCCCAAAGGGTACCCTAAACGCGACAGTCCACCACACCCGATATTTAAACTTAAGTATGACAACCTTAGTCATCCCATGAGTTTACATATCGTGTGTAAGGTGTACTCACACAACTTTTAGGATCACACTTTGATTCGAGTAGTCTTAAGAAAGCATACATAGCATTAAGAATATAAATCACAACAAAATAAACAGTTAAACTTTACAAAAGCCAAGGGGGCATACCCCCGCCAAAATAATAGGAGTCTACATCGTTTAGCTCCAATTACACATATCTGAATTTACATTAAAGAGATTTTCCTAGAAGTCCACGCCTATACTAGGTCCCGACTTCCTCAAAAGCTCTTTAATCCAATGTGGTAAACCTGCACAAAAAGTCCTCTCGGAACATCCAAAAATAGGAACACTGCAACAAAAACTATTGGGGTATAAGCTAATGCTTAGTGAGATTCATTTTCTTCAAGTAACATGCCCGACCAAGCTAAAATATCTATTCAAGCAAGTTATAATTAAGCAACCATATGAATGCACAAGCATATGAGCAAACAAGCATATGACTTTCCGGTAGTCATAAGTGAATGAATTTACGCCCTCCATTCGGGGTTTGGGGTAGTTCATAAGACATGCAACTACAATTCCAATATTGGTCCATAAGACATGCAACCATAATTCCAATCTTAAGTGGGGTGGTCCATAAGACATGCAACCACAATTTTTAATATTGGTCCATAAGTCATGCAACCATAGTTTCATTATTTGAATGGGGTGGTCCATAAGTCATGCAACCCTAGTCCCCTTTCATTAAAGACCCGCTGCCTCCCGAGTACACCTTTGTCCCACCAAAGACATACTCGACAATGATATAAGACTCACTACGTGATATGCATGTACAGTTTATTCATATAATCATGACATATTACTTTGATAATTTCAAAGTGACCATACAATTTTCAGACATTCCAAGTCTATACTAGCTCATACAAGATTATTGCATCAAAGCTTGCCTCGATATACTTATCATTCATTCATGCAAGTTTAGATCACCATTCAACCATAATTTTATCTTTGCCTAAGTCTAATGCCACTACTACTACAAGCACATCCAAGAGCATAATTAATTGAGAAATGAACTCACTTGTCCATGTAGTGAAAATCCACTAGTCGTAATAGTCCTCGGGAAGTGGTAACCCGTCCTCCAATTCACCTAGGTACAAAGAATACCCTCAATGAGTATCTCTCAAGAAGTTCTATTAAACTTAACAATTTTATTTACTAAGTTCGTCAATTTCCGCCTAGGTTGAATCCTTAACTTAAAAAGGTCATATCTAACTCATTTTAACTCGGAATTTAGCTTATAATATACCGATTTATACCTACTTCGAAAGAGCTATCTATTTCCAAAGTTAATTCAAACATTTAAGGTCATTTAGGGGTCGGAAACATACTGTACAGTAGGGTTGCGAAAATTCCAGATTTGAGCCTTTGTGAAAAATTGCCATATCTACTCTATTTAACTACTTAGGTCAACTCATATTAGTCCTAAACTTGCAAGGAGATCCTCTAAAAAAATTAAGAGATTACATACTTATCTAATCCCAAACATAAAGTTCAAAAGAAACTTCTAAGAATCCATATTCATAAAACCGAAATTCACAAGTCAAAACTCATTGTCTTGTTTTGAGTAATTCCTTTACTAAAACTTACTTAGTTCAATGAAAATAATTTTTCCTATATTATATATTATCAAAGCATTCCATTTTCAATATAAAATACTTGTTTTGAGATCAAAAAGAAGGTTTTAAAAATTGGTCTCCCCATAATTACGAATTTCCTTTTTTGAAGTTTACAATGAAGACAAGACCTAAATTTTGTCTTTTACAAAACACTTGATCTAAGCAATACCTTTTAGGAAAACTCATTTAAACTTATGAAAATTCATTCCTTAAGATATCTATACCAAGAGCCCCTTATATTTTTGTCTAAATCTTCATTTTAAAGTTGAATGATGGGTTTCAAAAATAGGTCTTGGTCTTGATCCGAATTTTCATAAATTTATTTTGGACATATCTCTTGAGAAAATTCATCAAAACTCATGGAAAACATCCCATTACATATTATATCTCAAGAACCCTTCATTTCTTGAATAAAATCCTCATTTGTGAGTTGGAAAACATGTTTTTATTTTGGATCTTTGTCTTGATCCGAAAATACAATTTTTGTTTTTGAAAATAAACTTTGAAAATCAACTTTGATTCTTGCAAGATGGAGTCTTGATGATATACATCCATCAAACCTTCATTTTCTTAACAAAAACTTCTATTTTAAGGCTTGGAAGAGGGTTTTTAACATGGAGCCTTGACAAGTTACGAATTTTACTTTTTCATTCCAACTTGAATCTAAGATCTACTCAATATATAACCATGAAAGCATAAGAAAAACTTAGTAGTAGGCCTTAAACTTCTAGATCTACACATAAACATAACTAAAGCTTGATAAAATTCTAGATCTACAAGCTATCACAAAAACAAGAAGATAAACAAGCCTTCCATATAACAAAAATACTAAGAACAAAAGAGATCATCATCTAAAGGAGTGTTTCACTTCTTGGCATCATCATCCATAGCCTTTTAAGCTTGTGGAATATCCTTTGATGCATGAAACATCCATGGTATCATCCTAGAACATCTTATAAGAGCAAAAAGGGAAAGATTACCTCAAATACTTGCAAGAAATATATGTGGAAGCAAGAAAGAAAAATGGGACAGCTTGTTTTCAAGAAGACAAGGCAAGGAAGAAGAGAAAAAGAGAGGGAAAAGAGAGAGGAAAAATGTAGGGTTTACAAATATGAAAGAGGGAAGGAATGAGATGTTACATAGAGTTTAAAGTGAGCTAAATAATTTAAAAAAAAAAATAAAACAGCAGCTGCAAGGGAGGGGGGTGCTGGCGTGATTTGGAGTGTGGGGAGAGGTGTGTAGTTGAGTTTTAACTTGTATTTTTGAAAGTGTAACAAGTTGCTTCCATTTCTAACTAAAATAGGCTTTAAAAATATCAAATAATTGATTAAAAATAATGAAAAGTGGCTAAATTATGGGGAATGGTCAGCTGCAAGTTTTGGGAAAAGGAGTGTAAGAAAAAGTAAAAGAAGACATAATAATGTGTAGTAATGATAATGTATGTGTACTTGAGATATGGGTTGATAAAGTGGCTTTTTGAATAAGAAAATATATAAAATAAATTAAGAAAAATATTTTAATTTAAGTGGCAGAATTTTTATGATTTAAATAAAATAATCAATTAAATTATTTTTAGAAATTTAACAATTAAGTTACCGGTAAGAGTAAAATAAGCTTATATGAGCTATAACTGATATTTTTAGAATCCGAAAAATTCTAAACTTGATATTTTTGAAATCCTTATAAAAATACGAGTCTAAAAATATTAAAGATATATTTTTAATTTTCCGAGCCCCGGGACACGCTTTCCAATGCAGTATCCAAACGGGTTCGAAATAAGCCGAAATTGAACCGATCTGATCTTTTTAATAATTCAAATATTATTACGGACTATTCTAAACACTTTAATTATTTTTCGACACCTCGATTTGCGAACTCGGGTTTTCAGGATCTAAACTGTAGGGTTTTATTCAAGATTTGTTGACTTAAGGTCTCCGGTAGACTTTCCGGCTTAAGGTTTAGGGCTTAGAAAACAGGGGTTTACAATTACTCACTAAGCTAGTTAGCTTACGCCCCCATAGTTTTTATCTATTGCAGAACGAGTTTATATGGCTTAGGCCGAGGCAAGCCACAACACAGGTACCGGAGATAGGAGTTTCCCATAGAAGTTTAATCCATTCTTTTTGTATAGACTTCCATTGGAAACTAAGGACTCTGGATGACTGTAATGGACTGTTATTATTTTGTGGGGGAATGCCCCTTAGATTTTGTAAACTATAATTATGCGTTTTGATTTATTATCTATGGCTAATGAATGCCACATTAAACTGTTTAACTCCATTTGTTGAAGTATTCTATTATCGTAAAGGAACGCTTCACATCTACTTAAGACTCCCGAAGGGCTCGGGTAGGGAACTCGAGTCTTACTTAGTATGTGGCGGGCTGTTACGTTTAGTATATCTTGCGGGGCGTGGCAATTCACTTTACCAGGATGGTAATTAATGGTAAGATCATAGTCTTTAATTAATTCCAACCATCACCTTTGTCTCATGTTCAACTCTTTTTATGTAAATATATACTTCAAACTTTTGTGATTAGTATATATTTCACATTTCTGTCCATACAAATAGTGACGCCAAATCTTAAGTGCAAAAACAATAGCAGCTAATTCTAGATCATGAGTGGGGTAATTCATTTCATGCGGTTTCAATTGTCTAGAAGCATATGCTATTACTTTTCCATTTTGCATTAACACACATCCCAATCCATTTCTGGATGTATCACTGTAGACAGTATATAGATTCTTGTCTTTGGGCAGAACCAAGATTGGTGCTAATATTAACCTTTTCTTCAACTCTTGAAAGCTTTGTTCACGTTGATCATTCCACTCGAATTTCTCATTCTTCCTGGTCAATTGAGTCAAAGGCCTCGCAATCTTGGAGAAAGCCTTTACAAATTTACGATAATATCCTGCCAATCCCAAGAAACTTCTAACTTCAATAACAGTTTCAGGTCTTTTCCATTCCACAATAGCTTTAACTTTTGTAGGATCGATCGATATTCCTTCTCCTGAAACAATATGTCCAAGGAATGATATACTTCTAAGCCAAAATTCACATTTAGACAATTTGGCATACAACTTATTGTCTCTCAATATCTGTAATACACTTCTCAAGTTCTCATCATGTTGTTCTTCATTAGACGAATATACAAGTATATCATCTATGAAAACAATCACATAGATATCCAGCAAAGGTCTAAAGATACGATTCATCAGATCCATAAAAACTACAGGTGCATTAGTTAATCTAAATGGCATGACCAAAAATTCATAATGACCATACCTAGTTCGGAATGCAATCTTTGGTACATCCTCTGCTTTAATTCGGATTTGATGATATCCTGACTTTAAATCAATTCGAGAAAATACCTTTGCTCCTCTCAACTGATCAAAAAGGTCATCAATCCTGGGTAAAGGATATTTGTTCTTGATAGTTACTCTGTTTAATTCCCTATAATCAATACAGAGTCTCATTGAACCATCTTTCTTCCTCACAAACAACACTGGTGCTCCCCAAGGTGAAACACTAGGTCTGATAAATCCTTTATCCAACAATTCTTGTAATTGCACCTTTAATTCTTTCAATTCCACAGGTGCCATACGATACGGAGCTTTTGATACTGGTTTTGTTCCAGGTATCAAATCAATTGAGAATTCCACTTCTCTGTGTGGGGTAATCCCGGTAATTCATCTGAAAATACATCTGAGTATTCACTCACTATTCGATAGTATTAATATCCGATTCTTTGGATTCACCTTCAGTTGTTCCAAGAATACAACCGTTCATTTCCATATCTTCTTCATTTTCCACTTCAATTGCTGTTATCCTATTTCCGACTCCTTTGAGTATCTCACCCTTATACTCTTTTCTTTCTCCTTGATTATTGACAAAAGATAATATTTTGAGATGGCAATTAACTTTTGCTTTTACATCATTTAACCAAACCATACCCAGAATAATATCGTATTTTTGCATCTCTATCAGAATTAAATCAACAATTGATTCCTGATTTCCAATCTTTAGTGGACAACTCTTGGTCATCTCTCGTGTTACCACTAAATCTCCAGTTGGCGTAGTAACTCTCAATTCCTTACTAATGCTTTCAATTGGTGATCTTATACGCCTTGCTAATCTAGTATTTATGAAAGAATGCGTTGCTCCCGTGTCAAACAAAGCATACGCAGTCTGATCCCCTACTTGAATTGATCCTATGTATCAATTATTAAGTTTATGTTATTTTCAATTCTAATAAACTTCTATTACTCGTGTACTTGTGATTGTGTCTAATAACTTTAGATAAACAAATATGTAATTACATACCTGCAATGAGTCCATATTCTTCAGGATCAACCTCCTCCCAAATATTTTCTTCATCTCCTTCCTCTATCTCCACATTCTCTACAGGATTTCCATACATGGCAAAAACTCTGGCTGTCGTACGGGCTTTGTTGACATTTCCATTTTTTGATCCTGAGACTCCAATCACTCCTTTAGGTTGTGAAGATCCAGCTACTGCACTTGCTTTCTGTGGACAGTTGGTTACTATGTGCCCAACTTTGCTCCATACGTAACAAGTTGCAGTTTTTCTTTTTGGACAATCGTTTACCATATGCCCACTTTCTCCACAATAATAACATTTATTCTGCAATTGTGGACAATGCCTTGGGTAATGAGAACCTTTACATTTCCAACAAATAACATTATTCTTCCCCATTACTTCTCCTTTGTTCACATTGAAAGGTTTAAAGAATTTAACCTTCTTAGGTACAGAACTTGCCATAGGACCATCATACATTCTTTTCCCGAACATAGTTCCTTTCTTCTTATACCTCTCAATTTCATACGTCCTTGCTCATTCAATGATTCGAGCCTTTTCTATCATGGCTGCAAAATTATCAACTTCAAATTCAGCAAGTCTCCTCTGAAAATGAGGCTCGAGTTCAGCCATGAAAGTTTGTCTCTTAAGCTCATCGCTGTCCCGATAAGCATCCAAGGCAAATTGTAACAACCGATTAAACTCATGTTCATACTCATCAATGGTCTTAGCTCCTTGGGTCAAATTCATTAGGTCAGTGCTATATTTTGCTTTTAGACTGCCTGGAAAATATTCCTTCAAAAATTCTCATCTAAACATTTCCCAAGTAATCGGTTGGGACAAACTTCTTTGTTTCGAATTCCACCATATTCTTGCTCTCAATCTTAGTAAATAAATTCCATATGACACTTTCAAAGCTTCAGGTACTTGGAAAACATCAAGGGATCGCTCAATCTGAGCTAGCCAGTCTTCAGCTTCTTCTGGCTTTCCCAGTATTCCCTCAAAATATCTGTTGCACTTAATGAATTCCGGCAACAAATTCCTCTGAGGACGTAAAGGTGGTGGTGGCAATTCCTGTTCATATCGAGGCGGTCCTTGTACCTTAGTAGCAGACTCATTTGGGTTTACTGGTCCATTTTCCTGAAATTGAACCGGTGGAGTATGTCTTTCATTTCCTCTGGGATTTGGTGGAGTCATTACTGGTGTCCCAGCAGGTGGTGCTACATTTGTTGCTTGCATATTTTGCAAGGCTTGCAAAATCAAGACATTTTGTTGTTGAAGACTTTGTAAGACATCCTCAATTCGATTTTGGGGTGTTGCAGGAGCATCTATTAGTGAATCTCCAGAAATTCTGGCATTCCTACTTTTACTTCTTCCTCTTGGCATTCTATTGACATTAAACATATTACTTAAATCAGATCATAACTCGTCTTTATCAAAAGTCATCAAAGTCATTCATGTATATGTAACTAAAATACATCAAAGCTTTTCATGGTTAGTGCCTTATGTACATATCAAAAATTGCACTACCCTAACTTAGCTTTCTATTATAGTCATCAAAAGATATGTATGCATATCATCAAAGTCTACTAATATCATCCTGTCGTGTCATCATAAGTAAATAGTACATCATCATCATAATATACTAAATCAAACTCAGGGACTAGGATAAAGATGACCCTTGCCCTTCTCCTGAGGGCCCAAATGAGGGTAATCATCCTCTCCCTCTGAACTGCTATCATCAATCTCTATCATATCGTCTCTATCTCTAGGAGGTGCTAAAGTCAGAGCTGTGTCCATCACTCTAATGCCTCTGGGTTTCGGCCTCATCTCACCCTCAGCACTAAGTGGTATATCACTCTCAATCCATCCTCCATGTGCTGATCCAATCCATCTGGCGTAATTAAAATCTGAGACATACTTCCCTGCCTCAATCCTTCTTCTCTTACCTTCTCTCTCATCCAGTAGCTCTGTGGTTATACTCCTTGTATGAACAGTGGTCTGAACTGACTCCTGTACTACTCGATCCTGTACAGAAGTAGGACGCTGGAACTCACCTGCTATCTCAGGGATAATAGATGGTTTCCTCATCAGAATGCGTCTAGATGACTGCATCTGCTAACCCGAGCAAGCATCAGATCATCATCATAAGCTGCATCACCTCTGACCAGGGTATGATCCTGTCTAACATCATGAGCATAAACTGCTCCTCTCCCAATATTTACCCAGACTCTAAAATCTGGGGGATCTGGTCTCACTGATATGGATGAGACTATGAATGCTATATTGTCAATCTCCAGTCCACCTCCTTTCTGGATCACCAGTCTCTCAAATCTGTAAAGCGTCTCTATAGCTGATCCATTATCTAGAAAAGCCCGCTCCATCAGAAATAACCAGCCTTTAAACAAAGGCAGTAGTCCTCTTTTCCAGGTGCTAAGGATCTCCTCTAAAGTCTTGGTAATCCCGCACAAATACAAGTCCTCTACCAGAACTCGTAATCTGCGCCTATAATCTATTAAAGTCTCCTCTTCCTGCATACTAAAAATTTCCCATCTAATATGACATGTAGCAGGATTAGTCTGCACACAACAAAATTTGCATGATTAATAATAATCACACATATTTTATTCCTAATTGTGCAGTATAACTCTACCCATAACTCCCCAACTACTATTGAAGAGTGCTAACTAAATCTAACTTACTACATTCACTACATGCAATTCTTTCACATATTTATCTTTCTTATTCTAGCAACCATGCTCTGATACCAACTCAATTCTGCCACGCCCTGAGGGTACCCTAGTAGTAGTAAATAAGTTACACTTGAATACTATCACTAGATTACCTTCAGAGAATGACAGGTTTTTAAAACAACAGGATCTTTTTAGTTGCTTGATAAAAAATAACAAATATATGAAAGAAATAACTTAGTGAATAAACATTACAAAACTATTACAAACCATATAGTTCTTCTGAAGTACACAACTAAATAATCTATTCTACTAGTACATAACCATGAAACTAAATTATAACCGTAGACTTCCAGCTCCTAAGCTCTTACCGGAGCCATACTCCTGGAAGTGACTAACCAGGGTCGTAAGGTAAACCTGAGAAGACTATAGGAGTATGAGCGAAACCACAGCTCAGTGAATAACCAGGCATATCATACATCACACAAGTTATTAGCAATCATATGCAATGCAAGCACTCAATCATATGCACAGATACAAGTTTGGATGATCTAGAATCCAAACAGGAAAAAGATTTACGCCCTCACCCACCTGCCCAGAAGAGACTAAGTACACAGGAGAATCAACGATTTCTCATTTTTAGGTTATCACTTTGAATATAGTTGATTAAACTGACCATCTCCTGCAATCCCCTTAGAAACTCCCTAAGTATTAATCATCTCAAAGCGATTCTACGGGCGACGTTCTTCGGTGCCTTTTAGTTCCTCATAGGACTGCCAGACCAAAGAGAACCTTGGAAGAACTAACACATTAGATCAACCAAGCGAAAACAGAGATCCGAAATATTAATACGTAGCAGGCTGTCATACCACTTTATATGCAATAATGCAATTCATGCAATGCATGATTAGATTATTTTGTTAAGTCAATAATTCTTAATCAATTTCACGGTGATCATACATTACACACAATCATCATTATACTACTTCACAACATCAATCATTGCATTATCGCTTTTGTAAGGATATTTTAACAATCATACACTCAGATCATATCATACTTTCAGCAAACATTCATTTGATTATCTTTACATTACATATTTAACTATTTACAATCACAACCAGTACAATATGACTAAATTACTTACCTGCTCATATTGACTCAGTCGTAGTAATCTGCTGGTAGATCTTCTAGTGAATCAAAGTCACCTATTTAAGACAAAGTATTCATCAATACAAATTAACTAAATTTCTATATGTGATTAGTATCCTAGACTCGATATTTTGGTAATTATTATTACTTAGTGTTGTTGTGTTTCTCCTATTTTATCTCGCATTATTATTTTGTTATTTTTGGGAGTCACATTACTCAAGAAATTAGTTTATTTCAATTTCCATTCTTATCTATTTTATCTATTTAAAACAAATATTTGACTAATACTAACTTTGATTAACACCTAATATCTCTTCTTAATCTTAGGGTTTTAATGAATATTAAATATTAATCTAAATATGTTTGAATATTTGTATTTACTTAACTATCTAATAAATTCCAATATTATCATTATATATATATATATATATATATACTCAGTAGGTATATAGTATACATATATATATACATATTTTCTGTTTAGGTCAGAATAAACTTTTGTTGGAAAATTTTGGCTGTACGCCGGCTCAAGGCCGCCGGCCTTCAAACCCAGGTGCCGATGTAAATATGGTTTCGAAGAATATTTCATATTGAGCGCACCGGCTTTGAAAGCTGTCGTCTTTCAACGTACGCCGGCCCTACACCATCGACGTATATCTCCAGTAGACGGCTTTCATTTAATTTGTTACGTGAAAATTATTTTACGTAGCCTCTGATCAGTATAAGCCGTCCATACGCCGCCGGCCTATTTAGGTAAGCCGCCGGCGTTGAGCGTTTACACTGCCGGCCTTGAGGCAGTGTTGTACTGTTCATCATCTTCTTCCTCGGTTCGATTCATGTTCTTTAAGTTTTACACGTTAAAAACTTTACTAAACCGTTTGTATGTGTTTATATACCTTATATAAGGACATAAAACAACTTTTAACACGTCTATATACATATATATATAGATCTCGATTCTTAGGAAAATAAAACTAGGGTTTTGGAGTTTTACCTCGTTGGACCTCGTTTGATGTAATCCGAAGCTTGTGATTGTGTTTATTACGTTCCTAAGATTATTAAGAGTCAGTTATAAAGCTTAAATTTGAAAGAATATCATTTGAATCGTATCAACTTACCTTTGAGCTCATATTTAAGGGTTTTTAGCTTTATTCTTCCTTTGCTCCGAACTCGATTGTTTTGATTGATTTGTTTTCTATCTTTAGCTCATTATGGTGGTTATTTAGGAGTTTATTCGTGCTGGGGAATGTAGGAAATGAAGAGGATTGTTTGTTTCCTCATTAATGCACTTAAATGTGTATATATAGAGAGAGAAGGAGAAGATGGTTGCGGCTGCTAATGCTCCGAACTTTCTTCTCTTTTGGCTAAGTTTAATCTGTTGCTTTCACAGTTATTAATGAGGAGTTGAGTTGTCATCATTTGGTTGGTTGTTGTGATTGATTTGGTTGAAAAATGGTTGCATTATTGACCCAAAATCCGGCTCCTCTTCTTCTTCAAATTCCACCGAAATGCAGCTGAAAAGAATATGTATATATATTAGTTTATTTATTTAATTGAGTTTTGAGTTAATTTAACTAGTTATACGGGTATAAATTAGATAATATTTGGAAGTTTTTGTACAAAAATATGTTTATAGAAATATGCAAAACACTTAGATTATCAAATAATACAAATTTAGGTTATATATATATATATATACGTAGTTATTTATTCGTATAATTTTATCTCCAGCGATTAGGATTTCTTAAGCTCATTAGGTCAATTTTTGTTTAGGCTTTAATGGCTTAAGAAAACTCGGTTTAGAACAATAGCGTGATTCGATTATTTATTTGGAGTTCAAATTTTGAGTTATACAATAGTTTATATTTTCGTTGTGTATTTAAAATCTTATTGGTTTATCTTTAGATCATCGTTTTTTGTCTATAAGCGTAAATTATCATTTACGTAGTATTGGACTTAATACGGAAACTAAACTATATATATATATATATATATATCTTTAGTTTTGATACCGAACATGAAATCTTATTAGTAGCTTTTAATTTTAACTAGGAATCTTGAATTTAGGGTTCAAGTCTAAATATAAGCTCATTACTACTCGTTGTTCCAATCTCGAATCATTATCGAGATCCAAAACAATCATTAAATCTCTATATTTATATTTTCCTATTTAAATCTATTTGTATATCAGGTTTCGGGTTTTGAAGAAATTCTTTATTCAAATTCTAAATTCTTTATCTAATCAAATTCTAGATATTGATCTATTCTTAGACTTAAATTAGAATCTAAATCTATTATCTAGTTCATACAATCTAGTGTAAGGTCGTGTACTAATGTGGAAAATTCCCGGGGTTTACAATGACCGATGCTCAGGCCGCTTTACAAGAGACTTTAGGGCAACTAGCACAAGTGCTTGAGGCCATTCGATAAACTATGCCTACTCCTTCTCCTGTTCCCACTCCTGCTCTAACACCTACTCCACCACCCTTAGCGCAACAGGCATCTGTAGCTATGCCAATGCCTAGAAATGTGTAATCCCACATCGTACCCTTAGCTCCATCACCACCCCTAAGTCCGTACAAGAGCTCTTTACCCGAGTTCATAAGAAGTAATATATACTATGAGGGAGCCTTTGGAAAACCTAATGAGGCCGAGGATTAGTTGGCCCAAATAGAACGGTCGTTTGATGCATTTGAAGTGCCCCACCACCTAAGGGTTAATTATGATACATACCTATTAAAGCTGAATGTAAGAGTATGGTGGGAATCCAAGAGGAGAGAACCCATGCCACCAGTTGCATGGGAGATGTTCAGCTATGAATTCCTTGAGCATTAGTTTCCTGGAAGTCTCCAGGTACAATACAGTGTGGATTTTCTGCACATATCACAAAAAGGCCGCACAGTGAAACAATATGAGACCGAGTTCAGTCGGATGCTCTAATATGCCCCTGACTCGTACAAATATAGTGAGGAACTGAAGGGACAAGTATTTTTTAATGGCTTGGATGAGGTTATGTGTAGATTACTAGGAACTAAACAAAGTCACAATCAAGAATAGGTATTTGCTCCCTAGGATTGATAATCTGTTTGACCAGCTGCAAGGAGCAGGTGTGTTTTCAAGGATTGATCTTCGATCAGGATACCATCAGCTAAGGGTTAAGCCGGGAGATGTACCCAGAACAGCATTCCGAACTCGATATGGACATTATGAATTCTTGGTGATGTCATTTGGATTAACAACTGCTCCTGCTGCATTCATGGACTTGATGAACCGAGTGTATAAGCCTTTATTAGATAAGTGTATAGTTTTTATTGATGATATCCTTATCTACTCAAAGACACGTAAACAACATGAAAAACACCTACTATAAACCCCGGTTTTCTTAGCAACCGAGTAAACTCCGTAAATCGGAAACCAAAACCCTAAATAGGATTAGTACAAGCAACCTAGGAACCCTAGGTCCGGCTTTTCTTCGATTTCTATATAAAAGAATCTCTATAGAATAATTTAATGTGGATTATTTTTTTAAAGTATATTTCAAATCATAAAAAGTTTTGATTTTGAAAAATTTTCCTATTACAGGCTTTCCCGAGCTCCATTATGAAAAAGTGAGCCCCAGACCTAGAAACTCAGAAAAATATTCCGAAATACTCTTTAGAACCGAAATTTTATAAGGAATTCAAAAATATATGTTATAATTTTTCGGGTTATAAAAATTACAGTTATAGCCTTTTTCCCATATTTTCTTTACTACCGGTAAAGTAAATGTCTTATCTACTATTTACTACTATTCACAAGTACAACCTACTACACACACACCCATACCCTAGTCTTACAACCTTACAACTACTCATTAAATTTTTTTTCTAAGAAATTTTTGTTTCTTAATAAATTATTGCATTTAATACATTTTATTACATAAATTACAATTTCAAATAAAATCAAATCACTCCCTCTCTCTCACTCCCTATGGCCGACGCACCCCCCCTCCTTTTTCCCCCTCATTTTGTTTTATTTTATCGCCTTTTTATAAAGAAAACAAACCCTAATTCACTTAATATAAATAGTCTTTTATTTTCTCTCTCTTTCATTTTCATTTCATTTGTCTCAAAAAACTCTCAAACTCTCTCTTTTTTTTTCTTTTGCCGTGGAGTCATTCTTCTCCTTTTCTTCACTAAATCCAACCTTAGGTGATGATTCTTAAGCCTTACTACCATCTAATCTTGTAATGGCAAGATTATTCATGAGTGTTTTCACTCTAAGTCCCCATGAGCACTTGCTAGGGACAAGAAAATGATACTATATGAATATCAAGCCATCACAAGAGTGGATCTTGTGTTTGATTAAGTTTTTGTTGAAGTATTTTCATGATTATGCATGTGAAAGTGGGGTAAAGTAGAGATCTAGCATAAAAACCCATGTTCATGTTTTTAAACTTCATTTCATACATCATAAGTAGTAGATCTAGCTTTTAGATGCTTATACCATGCTTCACATTTATGATCTTATGGATGATTTATGTTTTCATGCTCATGAAGGCTTTGTTTGTGTATATAGATGTTGTAGTTGGTAGATCATTAGGCAAATAAAACAAGGAACTTACAAAGGAAAAGTTTTTGTTTGAAATGTTCAAAGACAAATTCGTATGGTTTTAAAGATCTATTTTGAAAACCCTATTATCAACTTTAAAACTCATGTTTTATGTGAAAAATGAAGGATATAAGTAATAGGTATCATTAAGTAGTGATTTTTATAAGTTAAAATGAGTTTTGATGAGAATAATGTATAAAACAAGAAGTGGAATCTAGATGGAAAATTTTGAGTTAGTAGTCAACATATAAAATTCGTAATTTTGAATGTAGGCCATAAGAACACCTATCATCAACTCTCAAAATAGAAGTTTAATGTATTAAATGGAGTCCTTAAGTAATAGGTCTCTTAAAGTCTTAAGTTTTAATGCATTAAACAAGTTTTTCCCAAAATAATCATTCAAAAATTTAATTTCAAGAAATTCGGATTTTTGGATAAATCCTATTTGAAAACATAATTGCAAAGTGTACAATGCAAGTTTTTATGTAGAAATGAAGGTTTGGGTAATAGATATAATGAAGACTCAATTTGAACAAGGATAACTTGATTTTCTTAAAAAAACAAATCCAAAACAAAGGGGATGGTCAAAGTTAGGAAACTAGTTTTCTTGAATGTATATAGTCATGGAGTTTTACAAATAAAAAGTTTCTTAAATTTCCTTTTTGTAAATAATGTCAATAGCATGCATGCATCAAGTTCATATCATGTCATTCATGATAGAAAATCATTAATATTGCATGTGTAGTTAATCTATATGCTAGAAACATCACAAACATTCACAAAACTATTTTTTTGAAATTGGAATCTTTGACCGATCAGAACTGATCAGCTTATTTCATGACCTAAACATTTTTTGAAACTTGGAAATAATATTAGTAATGGATAGATCTTTCGAAGTAGATAGGAATCAATATATTATATGCTCAATTTCGAGTTAAAATGAGTTAGATATGATCATTTAAAGTTAAGACTTTAGCTTATGCGGGAATCGACGAACTTAGTAGTTAGAATTGTTAAGTTATTAGAACTTTATAAGAAATATTCATTTCAGGTATTCCTTGTACTTAGGTGAATTGGAGGACGACTTCCCACTCCCCGAGGACTACTACGACTAGTGGATTTCTCTCCATGGCCTAGTGAGTTCATTTCTTAAATAGTTATGCTCATGTATGTGCTTGTAATCGTAGTGACATTAGAATTAGGAAAAGATAAAACTATGATGAGTTGTGATTTAATCTTGGTTGAACGAATAATAAGTATATCGAGACGAGACTTATTGTAAGTATCATTGTGTGAGCTAGTATAGATTTGGATTGTCTGAAATTCTCGATGATCGCATTTAATCTACATAATTAACATGCCACGATTATATGAATAAATTGTACATGCATATCACGTAGTGAGTCACATTGCATTAGTTAATATACCTTTGATGGGACAAAAGTATATTAGCGGAAGGCGAGGGGGCCTATGTTAACATTACGGATATGAGATCGCTTAAGTTAACGGATGTGGAGTAAGCACATAAAACTACAACAATAAAACAACAGAAGTTGTATAACTAAGAGAAAGAGCTCCAAATGATGGTTGCATGACTTATGGACCACCCACTCAAAATTGGAATTTATGGTTGCATGTCTTATGGACCATCCTAGCCCTGAATGGAGGGCGTAAATCCATTCACATATGGCTCCCGGAAAGTCATATGCTTGTATGATCATTTGCTTGTGCATTTCATATGCTGCTAATAACTTGTCTGTTATATACTGTTGTTGAGTATTAAATATTTGGGAATGAATCTCACTAAGTCTGTTAGCTTACACCCCGATAGTTTTTTTGTGGTATTCCTATTTTTAGTTGTTCCGAGAGAACACTGTTCACAGGGTTATCTTTTAGATGAAGGAGCTTTTGAAGAAGTCAAGACCTAGCTAGAGGCATGGACTTCTAGGAAAATCTCTTTAACATAAAACCTAACATTTGTAATATGGTTTTAGACTGGATAGACTTCTATTATTATTTTGGCGGGGGTATACCCCCTTGACTTTTGTAAAGACTTAACTTATTTATCTTGTTGTGATTTCTATTCTTAATGCTATTGTATGCCTTCTTAAGACTATTCGATTCAAAGTGTGACCCTAAAAATTGTGCAAGTATACCTTACACCTGGTATGTAAACTTATGGGATGACTAAGGTTGTCATACTTAAGTTTAAATATCAAGTGTGGTGGACTGTCGCATATTGGGTATCCTTTGGGGCGTGACACTTGCGCATAGCATTACAAACCTTAAGAGAACACAAGTTATACGCCAAGTTTTCCAAGTGTGATTTTTGGTAAGATAGAATTTCATTTTTGGGTCATGGTATTAGGAAAATATATATCTGTGGACCCTGAAAAGATAAAAGCCGTAATGGATTCAAAACCACCCAAGACAATGACAGAAGTAAGAAGCTTTTTAGGTTTGGCAAGGTATTATAGGAAGTTTGTTAGAGATATTCAAGATAGCTAAACCCTTGACCCAATTGACCCAAAAGAATGAAAAGTTTACATGGACGGAAAAGAGGGACCAAAGCTTTCAAGAACTTAAGCAAAAACTTGTTTCCACTCCAATTTTGGTACTACCAAATCTTGAGAAGCCCTACACAGTTCATAGCGATGCATCGAGAAATGGTATCGGATGTGTACTCATGCAAAAGGGGGAAGTGATTGCCTACACTCCAAGACAGCTAAGGCCACACGAACAGAATTACCTTACACGTGATTTAGAGCTAGCCGCAGTGGTGTTCACCTTAAAGATATGGCGACACTACCTTTATGGCCAAAGGTATGAGATCTACACTGATCATAAGAGCCTTAAGTATGTGTTTACACAAAAGGAGTTGAACATGAGACAAAGGCAATGGCTAGATCTAATAAAGGATTATGATTTAGGGATTAATTATTGACCCAGGAAAGTGAATGCAGTTGCTAATGCTTTAAGTCGCAAGAATCACAGAGAAGTAGCAGCCTTGCTTACTGATCAAAAGGAATTAGTGAAGAAGTTTGAAAGGTTAAGTATCGAGTTCACAGGAAGAGATGCTGAGATGGAAATAGCAAATTTGGTGATGAAACCCACTTTAGTGGAAAGAATCAAGGAAGCTCAGCGTTACGATGAGATAATACGAAGAATAAAGAAAGAAATTGAAGAAGGAAAATATACTGACTTCACGATAGATGACGAGGATGTAATAATAATGAAGGGATGATTGTATGTACCAAATGATGAGGAGATGCGAAAGGAGATCATGGGTGAAGCTCACAATTCTGGGTATACGGTACACCCGGGAGGATTGTTGAAACCATTGCTGATACCGGAATGGAAAAGGGATCAGATTTCCATGGATTTTATGTGTAGATTGTTGAAAACGCCAATAGGGCATGATGCCACATGGGTTATAGTAGATCGTTAACCAAGTTTGCTCACTTCCTAACAATAAGTATGACATATTCTATAGATAAATTGTCAAAGCTCTACATTAAGGAAATGGTTCGCCTACATAGAGTACCAGCTGGGATTGTATCAGATCGAGGCCTAAGATTTGTGTCCAAATTTTGGGGGCATGGGGAGTAAGTTGCACTTCAGTATAGCATATCATCCTCGGACCGATGGACAGTCTGAGCAAACCATACAAACCCTAAAAGATATGCTTCGAGCATGTGTGATGGAGTTCAAAGGAAGTTGGGAAGCACACTTACCCTTAGTGGAGTTTGCTTACAACAATAGTTATCACTCAACAATTAAAATGCCACCTTATGAAGCTTTATATGGGCAAGAGTATAGATCCCCATTGTTTTGGGATGATTTAGAGAAATTGGTTCTTGGATCAGATCTTATACAGGATGTCGCTTATAAGGTACAAGTTATCCAATAACGGATGAAGGAGGCTCAAGATCGACAAAAGAGTTGGGCAGATCTAAAAAGGAGAGTTCTTGAGTTTTAGATAGGAGATCATGAGTACTTAAAGGTAAATCCTATAAAGAGTATCCATCATATTCACTCATAAGAGAAGTTGAGCCCCCGGTATACTGGTCCATTTGAAATACATGAGCAAGTCGAGGAATTGGCGTACCAACTTGCCTTACCACAAATCTGTCTGGGGTAGACAATGTTTTTCACGTCTTGTTCTTCGAAAGCATATATCTGACCCAAATCAAGTTGTGGAATTGGAATCGGTATTGTTAAAAGAGAACCTCACTTATGAAGAGCACCCGATGCAGATTCTAGATTGAAAAGTTCAAAAGTTGAGGAATAAGGAAATCAAGTATGTTAAGGTTCTTTAGAGGAATCACTCATACGAGGAGGCAACTTGGGAGGCCGAGAATGAGATGCGACAGAAATATCCTAATTTTTTTGAGGAATCAGGTACATGCTTTAAGTTTTAAGGACAAAACTTTCTTTAAGGAGGGTAGGTTGTAAACCCTAGTAGTTTAGATCCGGCTATCCCATATTCCTAAACCAAGGAGTCAAAATATGAGTAAAGGGTATAGTTTGGTTCGTAATAATACTAGGATGCTTTAAAAGATAAGATTAGCGAATTTTCGATCTATTTCGAACCCCATCGGAAAAACTTCGAAAAGCGTGTCCCAAGGCTCGAAATATTAAATATATGATAACAGTACCGTTAGACTCGTAATTTCATAAGATTTCCAAATATATCTGTAAACCCTGGAAATTCTCAGTAGCTAGAAAACCCCGGGAGTTGGAATCAAAACCCTAATCCGATCAGATTGAGTTTAGTAAATGAAGCCTAGGAACCCTAAATCCGGCTTTCCTTCGGTTTCATAGTGAAATAAATATTATGGGGTATATGAAATTGAATTGTTGTTCCAAAGTACATTTCAAACCTTTGAAAGTTTTAAATTCGGGAATTTTTCAATTCCGGGCTTTCCCGAGCCCAATTACGGAAAAGCGTGGCCCGGGCCACAGATTCAGAAAAATATTCCGGAATATTCATTAGAACCGTAATTTTATAAGGATTCCAAAAATATCAATTTCATAATTTTCCGAGCTATAAAAATTACAGTTATAGCTTTTCCCGTGTTTTCGGAACAACCGGTAAAGTAGATGTCTTGTCTACTATTTACAAGTACAACCTACACTACACACTACCCATACCCTATTCTTACATCCTTACAACTACTCATTTCAATTTTCTTTTCCAAGAAAATTTGTCCCTTAAATAATTATTACATTTATTACACTTAATTTACTAAATTACAAATTTCATTTTTTTTTTCAAAACTCACACACACACACACACAAGGAGGCCGGCGCCCCTCCCTCTAATTTTCCCTCTCATTTAATTATTTTTACTCCATTTAATAAAGCTAAACCCTAATTTATTTGATTTATATACTAAATGTTCTCTCTCTCTCTTCATTTCTTTCATTTTAATTTTTCAAAAGGATCAAAACCCTCTCTTCTTCTCCTCTCAAAGTGCCGAGCACTCCCCTCCCCCTTCCTCTTGCAATTTCAACTTTGTTTCCTCTTCTTTCCTTCTTCAAGACCCCTTTGGTATGTATATTTAGGCTTTGCTCATCCTAAATCTTGTTATGGCAAGAGTATTCTTGTATGTTTTCTCATCTAAATCCCAATGAGCATGAGCAAGGGACATGAAAACACTACTACAAGAATCTCAAGCCATCTCAAGAAGTGGATCTAATGTTTAGATGAGCTTATGTTAAAATATCAACTTATTCATGCATGTAAAGTAGAGATCTTGCTCATATATTGTTTTTCATGCCATGAGATCCATGCTTTATATATCATATGTAGTAGATCTAAGGTTTAGACATTCACAACTTCATGTACATGCATGATCATAGGTTCATTTTGTTTTATATGCTTTGATGATCATAAAAATGAAGTCTTGTTCATGTATATAGATGTTAGACAGTATATCTCCACATATAGATGGCAAGAACATTGAAAAAGGAAGGACTTTGTTAGATATGGAAAGTTGAAAATTCGGATGAAATGGAAACCCTACCTTAAAGACCTCCAAAATCAACTTTAAACTCATATTTCATAAGAAAAATGGAGGGTATGTGTAATAGACATGTTAAAGGAATTATTTTCATGAGTTTAGATGTTTAGGTATAATAAAAATAAGGAAAACAAGAGGTGAAGTTAGAATGAAAAATGTTGACTTTAAATGTGTAGTCAAATTCGTAACTTTGTGTAATGCCTAAATAAACACTTAGTATTTAAGTCTAAAATAGATGTTTTATAAGCTAAATGAAGTCCTTAGATAATGTATACATTGAAGCTCCAATTTTTAATGCATTAGACAAGATTTCCCTTAAGAAAATGTAAGAAAAGGAAATTTGGAAAATTCGGATTTTTACAAATAGCTTATTTGAAAACATGTTTACCAAATGAAAAATGTGAATTTTTATGCATGAATGGAGGCCATGACTATTATATACTTTGAGAACCTATTTTTAGTTAAATAATAAGTAGATTACAAGATTAAAAACCAAAGAAACCCTAAGGAGTATAATGCGGGAAAATAACTTCTTAGAATTAGTCTTTATGAAACTTCCCCCAACACTTAGGAGTTCCTAAGAGTTTATTACTACAAAAATCATCATGACCATGCACATATTGAGTTCATTACATAGCATACACATTAGTAGTTCATTCCTAAATCATTCATGCATGAATCACTAACTAGGAACATTTCTTATCAAAAGCAAAGCACATTTTCAAAGTTGGATCAATTGCGGAACAGAACTGATCCCACTGTTCCGTGACCCTATTATTTTCAAAACTTGGATTTAATACTTGAAATAGATAGATCTTTCGAAGTAGATGAAGATCGATATAAAGTTTGCGAAATTCCGAGTTAAAATGACCAAGTTATGGCCGTTTTAAGTCGGGACTTCCGAAAATAGCGAGAAATCCGAATTCAACTAGTCTAGATATATAGTTTGATTTAATTACATGGTAAGAATCTCATTAGGATTATTCTTGATTGGTAGGTGATTCCGAGCAGGACTACACTCTACCTCCCGATTATTATTATTAAGAAGTTTGGTGTCCAATAGCCGAGTGAGTTTACTTCCACTCTCAATCAATGCTTGTGATTGTAATGTAGTGGCATTAGTGATGTAGGCAAAGATAAAAGAAATTGTATAAGCATGCTGGGGTATATGGGAATTATTTATGTTGTTGATTGTTGAGATGTGAAATGGAGTTTAAGGTATATCGAAACCGGGTGTTAAGATATTGACTGCTTTACTAGTATCTTATGATGAATGTCTGCGAATATTTGTGTTGGGAATTTATGATCCAAATCTGAATCGTGCAGCGGAAAATCGTTTTTTTTTTTTTAAATTCCCAATCGGATCCAAGCATTTCAATTAAATCAGAAATAAAAGGGAATCGTGTACCTTTTGGTTTTGATGATGGGATCAAGGAGATGCAAATTATACCACTTTTTGGTACTTTTTCAAATCTGGAAATTCGGATCTGAGATGTTGCAAACGCAAACACCCTCTAGGGTATCCACACGAATGAATGCTCCTTAAAGATCCTCTGTGTGCTAGCACAATCTAGAACACCTTCTAGATTCGAACGGGATTAAACTTTCTAATCACGACTCTCGTGTTATTTGCTTTAGGGTTTACAGTGTTTCACTGCAATCTAATGTGACAGCATGTGTTGTCTAACCCTAAAGACAAACCCTTATGTTCTATTTATAATGTCATTCAATAATGACATTTTTACCTTTTAATCTAATTAGGGATAAATAATTATATTATAATTTATTAAATAAATTATAAGATAATTAATGAACATAAGAATCCCTAATCTAATTAGGGAACATAAAACTATTTGGCCTAGGGCATAATTACCAACAATTTGTTGGTCACTTAAAAGAATTGAATTAATGACTATTCGATCCGACTATAAATTGAATTCATTCATGTCACGATGGGGTTGGAGCATTCGCATTGTTGGTTAATTGTGATCCATAAAACGACTTGTTGGTTAATCGTGATCCATAAAACGACTTGTTGATTAATCCTGATCCATAAAACGAATTATTATTAGTTGACCGTGAGCTTAAACGGCGTCGTACCGCAGGATTCGTTAATCTGCTAACCCGGGATGGAGGGCGCAAGTCCATCCACATATGATTTCCGGTTGGTCATATGTTTGCTGAATTCATTTGTTTGATGCAAACACTTGCCTGAATAATTACTTGTTTGACTGAAGTATGTTCAATTGCGTTATGGAAGTATTGCTCACTAAGCTAGTTAGCTTACACCCCCATAGTTTCTATCTTTTGCAGCACGACTTTATATGGCTTAGGCCAAGACAGGCTACAGCGCAGGTACCGAGATAGGAGTTTCCCGTAGAAGTTTAATTCATTCTTTTTGTATAGACTTCCATTGGAAACTAAGGACTCTGGATGACTGTAATAGACTGTTATTCTTTTGGGGGAATGCCCCTTAGATTTTGTAAACTTTAAACATTATGCGTTTTGATTTATTATCTATGGCTAATGCATGCCTCATTAAACTGTTTAACTCCATTTGTTGAAGTATATTGTCGTAAAGGAACGCTTTACATCTACTTAAGACTTCCGAAGGCCCCGGGTAGGGAACTCGAGAGTCTTACTTAGTATGTGGCGGGCTGTTACGTTTAGGATACCCTACAGGGCGTGACAATATCAATTATATTATTTTTTGGGTTATAAAAATTACAGTTATAACCTTTTATCGTATTTTTATTACTACCGGTACTTTAAATGTCTAATCTACTTTTTGAATTCTTCTACACTATTCACAAGTACAACAACCCATAACCTATTTCTTTCATCCTTATATCCTACTCTTATAATTTCATCATTTTCCTTACAATTTACTTTTCCAATATAACTTTTACTACTTAAATTACTTTAATTAATTCCAAAACTTACACAACACACTATTCTCTCTCTCACACCCTCCAAACCAGTGCCCCCTCTCCCTTTTTCCCTCTCTCTAATTTATTTTATTTTATTTTGTTAAATTAAGGCAAACCCTAATCCATTTGTCTATATATACCTCCTTATACCCACTTCATTTCATTTTCTCTCTTTCTTCCTTTTCACTTTAGAAAAATTTTTGCAAAATTCTCTCTCCCTCTCCTCTTTCAAACCGTGAGCTCCCCCTCCCTCTATACACACACACACTTTGTCTTTCTTTCAAGTTTCTTACTCCACACAACCAATAGGTAATAGATCTATACCTTAGTATCTTAAAAACATGTAATGGAAAATTCATTCATGTGTGATTCCACAAAAAACCCCATGAGCTTCAAGCTACTTGAACATGAGATCTTTGCCATCATAATGTTTTAGATCTTGTTATTTGAGTTATTTTGTTATTATCTTGTTTTATTATTAGGTTATGTTATTATTATTAATGATTTGTGCACATATTCATCATCTATTCATATCCACATAACCATCACAGTGTTTATGCATTTGTGATTAGTATGGTAAACTAAATATAGTTGTTTTAAGTTCATAAATGCATTAAACTTTTTTTTTTATGTTCATAAATGACTTGTAATAGCTTGATGATAGTAGAAAAGTATTAGAAAGCTCAAGATCTATTTTGGTTTCAACAAAAATAACTCTTGAAAATTCAGATATAAAAAGGAATCATATTTAGAAAGCCTATTTTTCAACTTCAAAATGTGTATTTTACATTAAAAAAAAATCAAGGACTTAGGGAATAGATATCATAAATGAGTGATCTTGATGAGTAAAGTTTAGATCTAATAAGGAATATTTTCAAAACAAAGGCAAGTTTACGAAAGTTATATTTCAATCTCAATAATAAGTTTTAAATTCGTAATAAAGAAGCTTGAAATGTAAACACCCATTTTTCAACTTCAAAACAAGATTTTTATTAAAGAAATGGAAGCCTTAAGGGGTAGATTTGATTAGGAAATGGTTTTTGAAATACTAAATGAGTTTTACAAAGAAAACAAACTCAAATAAATTTTTCAAAATTCGGATTTGAAAATAACCATTATTTAAACACCTATTTCCAAAGGGATATATGTAATAAAGACCCAATTTTGACAAGAATAAGAGAGGTTTATCAAAATATAATTTTAGAACAATAAATGGTTTCCAAGAATAGATTGAAACAATGTTTTTATTCTCTAAAGCTTTGCAAAATTCGTAATTAGGATAGCGACCTATTAAAACATCTATTTTCTAATCCCAAAATGATGTTTTTTATTAAAATAATGAAGTCAATGGCTATATAGGTCATCAAAATTGAGTTTTGATAAAAGCAAGTACGATTTTATGAGAAGAAAAACTATTTTTCTTAATTCTAGTAAATTTCAATGTTTTGCAAAGTAAAAGTTTTCCAAAAATAGTTCTTGGTATTATATCATTAAGGATATACATATAGATAGTTCATTCCATGACCTTCATGATAATAGCTTGTAGGTATTGCATATACACATGATGCACTTGTAGAAACAAAGTTAGAAAAGTAAGGTCACATACTTCTTATTTGACAGTATATAAGTACATGAGAAATTAGAAATTCCCAATACTCATGAATCATGCATGGTATTGAGTTATATATGTATATAATAGAGCCTTACAAGATATAATGATAGCTAAGTATCTATCAAAGGTTTAATATGATGTTTGTTTTGGGGTTAGAAGTTGAATTGTGGAATGGGAAATTCGTGTAGTATTTTGTACCCCACTGTTCATGGACCAACCAACCTCATTTTTTGAAAATAACTCTAGAAATAGATAGCTATTGTCAAATAGGTAGAAATCGCTATATAATATGCGAAATTCCGATTTAAAATGACCAAGTTATTACCGTTTTAAGTTGGAATTTCCTCTTAGATGAATTTTGACGAACTTGATAGAATAGAATTTATAAGTTCATTCAAACTTCATAGAAAATACTCATTAGCGTTATTTCTTTTGATTAGAGACTTGGGAGGCGGACTAGACCTTCCCGAGGACTATTACGATTAAATGGATTTCCGTGCCATGACAATGTGAGTTCATTTCTTAAATAGTCGTGCTCATGTATGTGCTTGTAACCATAGTGGCATTAGAATTAGAAAAAGATAAAATTGTGATGAGTTGTGATCTAATGTTGGTTGAATAAATTATAAGTATATCGAGACGAGACTTTTTGTAAAAACATTGTATGAGTTAGTATAGACTTGAATTGTCTAAAATTCTTTATGATCGCTCTTAACCTATATAATTAACATGCCACAATTATATGAATAAACTGTATATGCATATCACATAGTGAGTCACATTGCATTAGCAAGTATACCATTGCTGAGACAAAGGTGTATTAACGGAGGCGTGGAGGCTCATGTTAACATTAAGGATGCGAGATCGCTTAAGTTAACGGAAGTAGGGTAGGCACTTGAAACTACCACATGAAACAACGAATGTTGTATGACTACGAGAAAGAGATCGGGATTATGGTTGCATGACTTATGGACCACCCCAACCCCGAATGAAGAGCGTAAATCTATTCACATATAGCTAGCGGAAAGTCATATGCTTGTATGCTTATTTACTTGTACATTTCATATGGTTGTCAATAACTTGTCTATTATATGCTGTTGTTGGGTATTAAATATTTGGAAATGAATCTCACTAAGCTCGTAAGCTTATAGCCTAATAGTTTCCTGTTGCAGTATGAATATTTATGGCTATCTCCGAGAAGCCACTTTCTTCAGGTACAACTTCTTGACTCTAAGGAGCTTTTTGATGAAGTCGAGACATAGACATAGGCATAGACTTCTAGTTTAATCTTCTAAATTGATATTTGATGGATGTTGTAAGAGACTTTTGAGAACTTAAGAACTCTTAATATTTTTGACGGGGGTATGCCCCTTAGATTATGTAATAGATTAAATCTAGATATAACTGTTATGATTCACATTATTATTGCTATGTATGTCTCCTTAAACTATTTCGAAACAAAGTATGGTTCCCTATCGCATTTAGGGTACCTTTTGAGGCGTCACAATATTCATGCATGATTAGAATGTTGTTGTCCTAATATAAATAAAAATGTGTTCTTTCATAAACAAAGAGGAGTAAACTAGATTTCTTAACAAAGGAATTTTCAACTATAGATCTAATTTTTGTTTTTAATAAACTCTTTTCAAAAGATAAGTTAATCATAAATTTTAGAAGTAGTAGTAAGGAAAATTTCTTCAAATAATAAAAGGAACTCATTTTGTTTATAAATCGGAATTAAATACTCCATAAAAATATAAATTTTCACATTAAACTTAAGATTTTAACCCAACCACATCTTTTATAAAACTTAAATAGGTTTACTATAGACTTTGAAAATCACATACTAAGAAAGTTTCTATACAACTTAATTTTTATATATTGTTATTCTCTTTTAAAAATTGTTGAGATGAAAATTACTCTTAATTCTTGGGAATAAATTAGATTAATTTGTTATTAATTTTATAGAAATTATTTGGAATTGGTACTTATTTGTGTTTTATATGATTTTTAGGAATTTGAAGTCAATAGAAGCAAATAGTATAAGATTGGAGCAAATTAGAATCAAGAGGCAAAATCAGTAAAGTAGGCCGGCCAGGAGAAGAAGTAAGCCGCCGGCCATGACCATTATGGGTGAATTGGTTTAACATGAAAGGCCAGTAGCATAAGTATGATGGCCGTCGGCCATCATCATTCTGGACATGTTAACAAACCAGAAACGCCGGCAGCGTATCTATTGAGGCCGCCGGCCATCCTGGGAATTTCGCCAGCCTTCTTATAACGGCTGGGTAAATGAAAAGCCATGAAGCATTTAGGCCGGTCAATTCATGATCTAAACGGATCCAGCCTTTGTCCCTACGAATTCCATAACTTCCAAACTTGTATTTATATATTATTTAGGGTTTCTTTCATGAACATTATTCATTCCATATTTAGATACAATTTTGTAAGAAAACCCTAGGGAGAATTCGAAGGGTCATGAGTGGCTAAACTCCAAATCTAGCCAAAGGGATTATTGCAAATCAATTCAAGATGGATTGTGAGACCAAAGTGGTTTGATTTCATTGTTCTCTATTTTGAATATTTATATTTCATCAGATTTATTTGTGATTGTTTGTCTATTATTGATATAACTTTGGATCCGGTTGTATTAGATAACAAACAATAATCAATCAATTAGGACTCATATCCGTAATTGTATGAATCTCCTAATATAAAGTGATGAGACAACACGATAGTCGTAAATAGATGATTACTTGTTGTTGTTGATGAAATATAATCTATTCTAAATAATCCATGCTCTATGAGATTGTTGATTAGGGTTAGGTCTCTCTAACTTCTAATGCAATTGATAGATTAAACCTTAAGAGCGTGTTTAGGGTTGTCTATTCGATTAGAAATAATCAAAGATCTTATCTTGGTTATTTAATATAAAAAGAGATTGATTTTCAGAGCTTGTTGAAAATTATAACTAACCTATTCAAAATAGGAATAATAATTATTGAGTCAAGGATCAATCCCGGGAATTGAATTGTAATAAGACCTAGGCTAGATAATCTTTTTAATATAGAAATTCTTGTTAATTAGATATAGGTTTATTTTAATCGTGTGATTTCAAAAACCCCTTATTTTATTTTCTTTTTTCTCTTCTTAATCTCAATAGAAACTTGGGAATTTCACCAGTCCCTATGGAGACGATCCTGCTCACTCTATTTACAAATATTTAAAGCAGGTTGATTATAAATTATTATTTTTGTTGGATTCGACACCCACCAAAAATTAAAATGAAATTTTTGCTAAGTTATAATGCTGACAATTCTTTATTAAGAAAGATTTTCTTATAAACTTATTTAAAAGAATTATTCCACCACTTTATAAATATTACGAATAAAACAAGTTTTTCAAATCAAGGTAAAATCAACTCGCTATTTTAGAAACCAACTTAGAAAAATAAAATTTGCCAAGAAAGTAAAGTTTTAAAGGTAAACTTATTTTCTTAAGAAGAAAAAGAATATAAAAAAGAGAGGAAAAGATACATTTAACACAACTTCAAATATTTGACCACACCAACAACTTAAGGAAAATTTTGAAAGCCTATTTTTCAATCACTAGAAATAAAGTCTGTAGATAACTTAAAGAACCAAATTTTTTGGAATTAACTTACTTTTGAAAAAATAGGAAATGGAATTATAATAGGAAAAACACTCACTTATAACAACTCACAAATTTTTAAGTTTCCTTCTAGCACTTTAAAAAGGAAAAAATTTTAAAAGTTTCATCTTTTAAAACTCTTAAAGACAAATTGTTTGTGAAATATCAATGTTGAGACAACACTACAAAAATTATGCATACGATATGAGTATAAATGTATGTTCAAAGGATTTTTCAACTATATATTTATCCATATATTTTGCTTAAAGATTTTTTGAGTAAAGAGAAGTTTGGAAAATCATATTTTGTGGACTATGAAATTCGTAACTATTCTATATCATAGTAATTTGCAACCTACATGGCTTTTTATGACAAAAATAAGCTTAGAAATGGATAGATCTTTTCAAGTAGGTAGAAAAGGCTACATTATATGCGAAATTCCGAGTTAAAATGAGCTAGCTACGGCCATTTTAAGTTGAAATTTCCTCTTATCCGAATTTTGACGCAAATGCTAGAATAGAATTAGAAAGTTCAAGAAGAGATTCCATGAAATACTCATTTCGGGTATTTCTTTCATTTAGATAACGAAGTTTGGGAGGATCCATATTCGGAGAACCATTACGAGTAAAGAATCTTTAGCAAAGATGGCCGAGTGAATTTATTTTCTACCTTTTACGTACTTATTTGTACTTATAGCTAGAGGCACTAGAAGTAGGAAAAGATGAAAATAAATTATGCATGATAATATTAGTTGAAAAAATGCTAAGCATACCGAGACATAAATTGTTGTTAATTAAATTGCGTTTTATTATTATTATGCTGAAGTGTCTGCAAATTTTATGATCGCCTTAAATTACCTTAATTACATATTTCGAGTTATATACTAATTGATTCATGCATATCACGTAGTTAATTTCATTTCATTAGCTACTATACTCAATGGAATAAGAGTATAGTAGTAGGGTTTACAAGAGCCATAAGTCTGCAAGATGGGCGAATAGGAGCCAGAAATAAACTATATAAGTTGGATTTCAAAGATGGGTTTTAAAGAGCCCGAAACACCTAACCACCGAATGGAGGGATAAATCCATTCAAAACATATGATTTCTAGTGGATCATATGTATTGCTTGTCCACTTGCTTGATGCATTCATATGCTTGTTTAATAACTTGTTTGAAATTATTGATATGAGTACATTAATTCAGGAATATTCTCACTAATCTAGTTATGCTTATACTCCGATAGACTTTTATTGTAACAGAACCAACATCTCTTATGCCAAGGACTTCATATACCTGAGAGGGATTGTGTTTTGGGGAGCTTCTGGAAATCCTTTGAAGATCTTAGGCTAGATATCCTTTAATATCTTTTGGTTTTAGTATTGTTTCCTTGTGTAAAAGACTAAGCTAGTATTATGTTGTTTGGAGATTTATAAGGAAAAGCCCTTAAGATGATGTAAGGACCATATTCTTATAATGTTGAAATTAGATGGTTATCTAGATTTCTTATATGTTGTATTTACTATCTCGAACTATACATCCCACCGGTGTCTCCTATTGTTGTGATAGATGCCTTACATATGGTGTTGAAACTTTCGCATGACTTCAGGCAGTCCTTCTTAAGTTTTAATACTGTATGTGGCAGACTGCTATGTCTAGAGTACCCTTTGGGGCGTGACAGTTTAAGTGGTATCGGAGCATCAAAGTTAGGGAAGAAAACCATAAGCTTAGGAATGGAAGTGTTAGAGGCATGATAAGCTTAGGAATAAATCATGGGAGTGTTAGGGGGATTCTTGTGAAGTTATTAGTATTTAGATGAAATATTAGTAGATGAAAAGATAGATAGATTTTTCATCATAGGATAAAGGAACCGTAAATATAGTGAGGAGAAAACCTAAGAATCCTATGAAACAACCCTATCTAATAAGACAAAAACAACTTAGGAAGTTCTAGAACCGTAGCAAGTGGGATATTATGGTACCGAGTGGGAAAATCGCGTATTTTACGATCTCACCAAAAACATAAGTGTAGAACTAGTTTTTTGCTTTGAATGAATTCCCAAACTGTTTTTAATCACTAGAAAATTCCCTGCTTTTTTTATTAAAGAAACCAATAAAAGACTATATGATATAGTTTTAACCATGAGTACATGCGTCGATGTGCCAAAAGACGAGGATCCTGCATCTATTGTCAAAAGACAAAGCAGAAGCTTCAAGAAGAAAAGTCGTAACCAAGCACGAGTTCGTGAGCACAAGGAGAGGATGTTGAGTCAAGGAGAAAGCATTGCATTTACTCAAAGCATTCGGGGTTAGGTGTTTCAGGTCCATACGACTATAGATTTCAATTTTTCTCATTTATTAAGTGATTGTTTTAGGTGCCCACCCACTCGTTAATCATGTAGTTGATTTAAGTTCCTACTTATCACACCCAAATGGGTACCCTAAATACGACAGTCCGCCACACTCAATATTAAAGCTTAAGTATGACTACCTCTATCATCTCATAAGCTTTGATATCAGGTGTAAGCTATACATTCACGATCATAGAGGACCAACTTTGAAATAAGTTTTTTAAGAATACATTCATATAGCAGTGTAAGAATGGAAATCATAACATAATAACTTGAAATAGGAAACATATATAAAGGTCTTACATCATCAAAGGGGCATTCTCCCGCTAAAAGATATAGTTCATCATAGTCTAGAGAAGCTTAATCAAAATGATTGTAAGGAGATTTACTTAGAAGTCTAAATCTACATCTAGGCTTTAACTTCTTCCAAAAACTCCTTAATCCAAAAGGTAATACCTGAGAGAAATACCCCCGGGGCTTCAACCATAAATGGGGAAACTGCAAGAGATATCTATAAGGGGTAAGCTTTTTCGCTTAGTGAGAATTAAATCCATAAGTAAAGTACTCGACAATCAATGATCACCCAAGTTATTTAATCAAGCATATGAAATGCAAGCAATCATGTGAGCAAACAATACATACGATTTTTCGGGAATCATATGTTTGAATGAATTTACCCCTCCATTCCGTGGTTAGGTGTTTCGGGCAATGAAGTCATAGTTCGCAAATGTTATTTTTGTAGTTTTGTACAAATTCGTACTAATCACTAAAATGTAGTTGATTCGAGTGCCCACATACCATTTAATTATAGATAATTTAAGTCATAGATTATGATTTCGAGCCATCGATCTCATTACTATGCCCTTGTCCCACAAAAGGTATAGTAATGAATGCAATGTGACTCACTATCACAACGTGTCATGCATGAATCATTTAATTTAAGTAATCAAGTTATAGCATTAATCATTTTATAAGTGACCATAGAATTTGTAGACAATCAATATTAACTAAATCACACAATGATTAGTTAACAATTCCCACCTCGATATACTTATCATAATTTCAACCATGTAAGTAAAACACATGTGCTTTCATATTTTATCTTCTCCTACAATCTAGTGCTATTAAACTATAAGAAAATACATAACTACAATTGCGATAATTTAAACTCACTCAGCCATATCAGAAGCTCCTTAGTCGAAATAGTCCTCCGAGTAAAATAACTCGGACTCCACGTCACCTATATAAAAGAAATAACCGAAATGAGTATTTCCTGGAAGATCTGTCACGCCCCAAAGAGTGCCCTACACGTGACAGTCCGCCACACTCAATATTTGAACTCAAGTAAGATAACCTTAGTCTTCCTGTGAGTTCAAACATCGAGTGTAAGGCTCACTATCAACATACAAAGACCATACTTTACTTCATAGTAGTTTAAGGAGACATACATAGCAACAAGAATGCAAATCATGACCGTCTCATAGAAAACTATTCTATTACATAAACTAGGGGGCATACCCCCGTTAACAATGCTAGGAATTCTCAGGCTCACAAAATTCCCTTGTATTATCCTTCAGGCACTGGTTCAGGGAAACAGGATTAGAGATCCATTTCTACTTTTAGGTCCCGGCCTTATTAAAAGCTCCTTAACATCTAAGACCTGTACCTGATGTCCACTGGTCCTCGGAGATAGTCAAAGGTATTCATACTGCAACAGGAAACTATTGGGGTATAAGCTACACTAGCTTAATGAGTGAAAACTTCCATATCACAATTAAGACAAATCATTCGAGCAAGTGATTATTCAAGCAAATGAAATGCATCAAACAAATGAGTTCAACAAACATATGACCAGCCGGAAATCATATGTGGATGGACTAGCGCCCTCCATCCTGGGTAAGTAAATTAACGAATCCTGCGGTGCAACGCAGTTTAAGCTCACGGTCAACTGAACAATATTTCGTTTTATGGATCACGATTAACCAACAAATGTTAATACTCCATCCCCATCGTGATATGAATGAGTTCAATTATATTTGAAGTCCAATAATCGGTTAACCAGATTCTTTTAGGTGGCCAGGCAATATTCGCAGGCAACCAATTCTAGCTCATCTCTACACAAGCAATAACTTATCACCCGGCTTCGATATTCTTTACTTTCAACTTCACACATCAACAGCAAATAATCATAATACCCAACTAACCCCATCATGCATAATCATTCTTTTTATCTTTACTTAGCAACTAGTGCAACTATCATTACAATCACAAGCAATAATTGAAATCGGAAAAGATACTCACTCGGCCATGGTACGCTGGTCTCTTAATAATAGTAGTCGAGAGGTAGGGTATCATCGTTCTCGAGATCACCTATCAAATAAGAATAACCTAATAGGAATCTCATCACTTAACTAATTCAAGCTATGCATGTCACGCCCCATAGGGTATCCTAAACCTAACAGCCCGCCACATGCTATAAAAGACTCTCGAATTTCTATCCGAGCCCTTCGGGAGTCTTGTATAGATGTAAAGCGTCCCTTTACAACAATAGAATACTCAATCGATGGAGTTAAGAAGTTTAATGTGGCATTCATTAGCCATAGATAATAAACCAAAACACATATTTAAACTTTACAAAATCTAAGGGGCATTCCCCCATAAAATAATATCAAGTCCATTACAGTCATCCAAAGTCCTTTAGTTTCCAACGGAAGTCTAAACAAAAGCAAAGTAAACTTCTATGGGAAACTCCTATCTCCGGTACCTGAGCTATGGCTTGCCTCGGCCTAAGCCAAATGAACTCGTGCTGCAACAAATAAAAGCTATGGGGGCATAAGCTAACTAGCTTAGTGAGTAAGAACTTCCATATCACAATTAATACAATTCACTCAAACAAGTGATTATTCACGCAAATGTAAGCATCAGACAAATGAGTTCAACAAACATATGACCAGCCGAAAATCATATGCGGATGGACTTACGCCCTCCATCCTGGGTTAGCAGATTAACGAATCCTACGGTACGACGCCGTTTAAGCTCACGGTCAACTGAATAATAATTCGTTTTATGGATCACGATTAACCAACATATTCGTTTTATGGATCACGATTAACCAACATATTCATTTTATGGATCACGAAAAACCAACCAATGCTAATGCTCCATCCCCGTCGTGATATGAATGAGTCCAATTATAATTGAAGCCAAATATGGTTAATTCAATTCTTTTAGGTGACCAACAATTATTCACAGACAACCAATATAAAATTCTAGCTAAACAAGCAATAGCTTAACACCCGGTTTCGATATTCCTTAAATTCAATTTCACATATCAACAACAGACAAGTATATAATTCCCATATACCCCATCATACATTTCCATTTTTATCTTTGCCTACACCACTAGTGCCACTAACAATATAATCACAAACATTAATTGAAAGTGGAAGTAGTACTCACTCGGCCATGGTTCGCTGGTCTTTCAGTAATAGTAATCGGGTGGTAAGGTATCGTCTTGCTCGGGATCACCTACCAAATAAGAATAATCCTAATAAGAATCTCATCATTTAATTATTCCAAGCTATGCATCTAAACTAGATGAATTCGGAATTCGTGCTATTTGCGGAAGTTCTAACTTAAAACGGTCATAACTTGGTCATTTTAACTCGGAATTTCGCAAATTTTATATCGATCTCCACCTACTTCGAAAGATCTATCTATTTCTAATATTATTTTCAAGTTTTGAAAACAGTAAGTTCAAGGAACAGTAGGATCAGATCTGTTTCGTAAAATCTCCGATTCCGAAAAATTGTTTTGCATTTGATAAAAATGTTCCTAGTTGATGATTCATGTATAGATGGTATATGAATGAGTTCCTAATATGGCTATCATGTAGTGAACTCAATATATGCATGGTTTTGATGATCTTTGATGATGGACTCTTATGATCTCTTAATTATTAAGAATTTCCTTAATGACTACTTATAAAAAGCTATTATTTCCAATCTTACATTCCCTAGGGTTTTCATAATTTTCTTCTTGAAATTTGCTTGTTATCCAACTAAAAATAAGTTCCCAATATCTATACTTATTATGACCTTCATTTATACATAAAAATCCACATTTTTCATTGGGTAACTATGTTTTTGAACAAGCTACTTATAAAAATCCGAATTTTGTAAATTCTATTTTCTTGCATTTTCTTTATGAGAAAACTTGTTTTAAGGCATCAAAAATTGAAGCTTCAATATATCCATTACCTAAGGACTCGAATTGACCCATAAAACATGCCATCTAAGCTTGGACACTAAGTGTTTATGTGGGCATCATCCAAAAATACGAATTTGACTATAATTTACTATCTCAATATTTTTCATCCTAACTCCACTACTTGTCTTACATTTTTCTCATGCCTAAACTCATATAAACTTATGAAAATCATTCCTTAAGGGAATCTATCACATATACCTTCCATTTTTTATGAAAAATATGAGTTTTAAAGTGGTTTTGGTGGTTTTCAACATAGGGTTTCAAAATCATCCGAATTTTCAACTAAGCTTTTCCAACAAATATTTTCTTTTTCAAGTTCCTTGTCTTCTATACATGAAGATCTACCATCTAACATATCTATACATAGGCAAGGCTACATTTTTATGATCATCCATGCATGAAAATTAAAATAACCATATGAACATAAATGTAGATGAAGATGTGAATGTCTAAACACTAGATCTACTAAATATCATGCATGATTAATGAGTTTCATGGCATGAACATGAATATCTATGCATGATCCCTACTTTACATGCATGAACACAACACTATCTTCAACAAAAACTCATTTAAACTCTAGATCCACTTCTTGTGATGGCTTGATATTCTTGTACATGTGTTTTCATGTCCCTGGCATTTGATCATTGGGATTAAATGGAAAACCACACAAGAATAGCTTTGCCATTACAAGATTTGGGAGGAATAAGGCTTGAATCAACATACCAATGGAGATTAGAGGTGGAAATGAAGAGGAAATGAGTTGTGTGTGTGAATGTAAGAGGGGGGGGGGGGGGGGGGGGGGGGGGGAGTTCACGGCACCAAGGGGGGAGAGAAAGAGAGGTTTTTACTTTAGTAAAAATTGGAACAAGTGAAAAATGAGAGAGAGGAGAGAAAAAGAAGCTTATATATTACATGCATTAGGGTTTTAGTCGAATAAAATTGAGTCAAATAAAACAAATGAGAGGGAAAAATGGGGGGGGGGGGGGGGCGGCGCCGCCGGCCATGGGGGAAAGGGGTTGTGTGTGTGTGTGTTTGAAATTTGATAATTTGTATTTTATGTAATTAAATGTAATAATTAGATAGGAAAAAAAATTCTTGGAAATGAAAATTGAAATGAGTAGTTGTAAGGATGTAAGAATAGGTATAGGTAGTGTGTAGTGTAGGTTGTACTTGTGAATAGTAGACAAGACATCTACTTTACCGGTTGTAACGAAAACATGGGAAAAAGCTATAACTGTAATTTTTATAGCCCGGAAAATTATAAAATTGATATTTTTGGAATCCTTATAAAATTACGGTTCTAATGAATATCCCGAAACATTTTTCTGAGTTCGTGGTCCCGAGGCACGCTTTTCTGTAATTGAGCTCGGGAAGGCCCGGAATTGAAAAATTCCCAAATTTAAAACTTTCAAAGGTCTAAAATATACTTTGGAACAATAATTCATATTCATTTACTTTATAAAACTTCTTTTACTATGAAACCGAAGGAAGGTCGGATTTAGGGTTCCTAGGCTTCTCTCACTAGACTTAAACTGGACTGGATTAGGGTTTCGCTTTTCAACTCCCGAGGTTTTCTTAACTACTGAGAATACCAGGGTTTACAACCTCTCCACCTTAAACAGAGTTTTGTCTCCAAAACTGAACTGACGTACCTTGTCTTTCAAATAGCTCGGGGTACTTCCTTCGGATTTCCTCCTCAGCTTCCCAAGTTGCTTCCTCAAAAGCATGATTTCTCCATAATACTTTAACGTAATGGATATCCTTGTTTCGTAGCCTTTGAGTTTTCTCATCCAATATCTCTACGGGATGTTCTTCATATGTCAAGTTTTCTTTCAGCTGAATCAATTCCAATTCTAGAATCCTTTCCGGGTCGGCAACATACTTTCTCGATACTGACACATGAAATACGTTGTGGATCCTGGATAAATTTGGTGGCAAGGCTAGTCGATACGCCAAATCCCCGACTCTTTCCAAGATTTCAAAAGGTCCAATGTATCTCGGGCTTAACTTCCCTTGTGTACGCATCCTCCTAATACTTTTAATCGGGTTTATCTTTAGGTACACATGATCACCCACCTTGAATTCAAGTTCTCTTCTTTTCAGATCTGCCCAGCTCTTTTGCATGTCTTGAGCCTCTTTCATTTTCCACTGGATCACCCTCACTTTATCGGTGGCTTCTTGTACCAATTATGGCCCAATAGCTACCTTTTCCACTTCATCCCAAAACAGAGGGGATCTGCAACGTCGTCCATATAGTGCTTCATACGGTGGCATCTGAATAATTGAGTGATAGCTGTTATTGTAGGCAAACTCAATTAGACGTACATGACTATCCCAACTCCTTTAAATTCCAAGGCACACACTCTCAACATGTCTTCCAGGGTTTGGATCATCCGCTCAGACTGTCCATCGGTCTGAGGGTGATAAGCCGTACTAAAATGCAACTTAGTGCCCAAACTCTTTTGCAGGCTTGTCCAAAACTTGGACACAAATCTTGGGTCTCTATCTGAAATAATCCCTACAGGTATGCCATGTAGCCGTACAATCTCCCGATGTAGATCTTGGCTAATTTTTCCATCAAATAAGTCATATTTATGGGTAAGAAGTGCGCCGACTTGGTTAACCGGTCCACTATTACCCATACCGCATCACAACCTGAAGGAGTCTTGGGAAAACCACACACAAAATCCATAGATACCTCATCCCACTTCCACTCAGGAATGGGTAAAGGCTTCAGCAATCCACCGGTCTTTGGTGCTCTACCTTCACCTGTTGGCAAACCGGACATTTCATTACATAATCTGCCACATCTCACTTCATGCCGTTCCACCAATAGCAGCTTTTCAGATCTTGGTACATCTTGGTACCTCCCAGATGCACGGTGTATCCAGAGTTGTGAGCTTCACTCATTATTTCCTTCCTCAACTCCTCGTCCTCTGGTACACACAACCTTCCTTTCATTCGGATCACATCCTCATCATCTATAGAAAAATCAAGGTACTTTCCTACTTGGGTTTCCCTTTTGATCTTTTGTATCACTTCGTCATACCTTTGGGCTTCTTTGATCCTTTCTATTAGGGTCGGTTCCAGTGCTAGGTTGGCTATCTCAAGCTCCGCACTTCTATCTATGAATTCGATCCTTAACTTTTCAAAATCCTTAATCAGATCCTTTTGACTTGTGATCAAGGCAGCTACCTCCCCATAATTTTTCCGACTTAAGGCATCTGCGACGGCATTAACCTTCCCGGGACAGTAATTTATTCCCAGGTCATGATCCGTGTATATCTCACACCTCTGTCCATATAAATAATGTCTCCATAGCTTTAAAGCGAAGACAACTGCAGCCAATTCCAAATCATGTGTAGGATAGTTCTGTTCATGGGGTCTCAATTGCCGATAAGCATATGCAATAACTTTCCCTTCCTGCATCAATACACATCCAAGGCCATTCATTGAGGCATCGCTATGCACTGTATAGGACTTTTCTGGGTCCGGTAAAACTAAGATCGGTGCCGATACCAATCGTCCTTTCAATTCCTGGAAGCTCTGTTCCCTCTTGTCTGTCCAAACAAATTTCTCATTCTTTTGAGTCAATTGAGTCAGTGGCTTGGCTATCTTAGAGAAATCCTTCACAAACTTGCGATAGTAGCTAGCTAATCCCAAGAAACTTCTTACTTCAGTAACCGTTTGCGGCGGGTTCCATTCTACTACCACCTTGATCTTTTCAGGGTCAACTGATATCCCCTCACCGGTTACCACATGTCCAAGAAAAGATATTCTGTCCAGCCAAAAATAACATTTGGACAATTTGGTACAGCTTGTTGTCCCTTAAGGTTTGTAACACCAAACGAAGATGTTCCTCGTGTTGCTCTTTGGTCTTCGAATATATTAGAATGTCGTCTATGAAAACTATCACACATTTATCCAAAAGTGGCTTATAAACTCTATTCATAAGGTCCATAAATGCGGTTGGTGCATTAGTCAGCCCGAACGACATCACTAGAAACTCCTAGTGTCCATAACGAGTATGAAAAGCCGTCTTTAGTATATCCTCAGGCTTTATTCTCAACTGATGGTATCCTGAACGCAAATCAATGCGTGAAAACACACAAGCCCCTTACAGTTGATCGAACAAATCATCAATTCTTGGAAGAGGGTATCGATTCTTGATAGTTACCTTATTCAACTCACGATAATCATTACATAGTCTCATCGATCCATCCTTCTTCTTTACAAACAGAACAGGTGCGCCCCATGTCAACACACTTGGTCTTATGAATTTTTGATCCAGAAGTTCTTGTAATTGTGCCTTTAGCTCTTTCAACTCAGCGAGTGCCATCCGGTATGGTGCTTTGGATATCGATTCGGTGTTTGGAGCTAAAACAATCTCAAAATCAATTTCTCTTTTTGGCGGAATCCTGGCAAAATTTCTGGAAACACATCCAAATATTCATTTACCACTGGTATATCCCTTTCTTCATGGGTTTCCTCTTCATTCAAGGCACCTTCAATCGGTATTATCTCTTCATCCTCCATCATCAATTCAAATGAGTTTAGCCCAAACCTTCTCGGGACTAGGGTTTCTCCCACAAATTCTACTCTTTCCCCCAATTGATCATAGAAACTCACTGTCTTCTTTTGACAATCCACTATTGCTTTCACCTTACTTAGCCAACTCATTCCGAGGATAACTTCGTATTTATTCATCTCCAACATTATTAAATCACTTTTGGAGTGGTGTCCATGAACTTCCAACGGACAATCCTTTATCAATTCTCGGGTTGACACAACGCTCCCGGTAGGTGTCTTAATCCTCAAACTAGCAGTAGTTGTGGCTATAGGTAATTCAAGTTGATTAGCCAAACTAGTGGTGATGAATGAATGTGTCGCTCCCATGTCAAATAAAACATATGCCTCTACGCTATTCACCCGAATGTGTCCTGAGGTCAACAAACATCCATCACTCATCAATCCTACATCACTCTCAAAGCTACCTACCTAGGGTCCTTACTTCCAGCTTTCCCATAACATATATAATTTCATCCAGACATCAATTGAAATAAATAAATCGAAGTTTAACTTGAGAAGGTTTCTGTTACTAACCTGTCACCAGGCTGCCATCAGCGCCTTCGCTTTGATCCAAAGCTGCCAATTCCACTTCCTCCTCCTCATCTTCCTCTACCATCCACTGGCCTTCGAAGTTATATAACCTCATCCCGTGCATTGCCGATGCTGCACGGCTCCCACTTATATAACCTCATCGTGCATTGCCGATGCTGCGCGGCTCCCACTTTTATTTCCCGACCTCAAGAGGTTGGTATTGCTCGAAGTCCCAAAGGGTCGAGCGGCTACACTTTTCCGTTGGGAACATTCAGAGGCTAAGTGCCCCTTCTCCTTGCAAATAAAGCAAGTCACGGCCAGCTTCTTTGGGCACGTTAAACCATATGGCCACATTGCCACAGAAATAACTTTTGTTCTTCAACAATGGGCATTGCCTAGGAGCATGCGTCCCCTTACAATTCCAGCATGTGACATTGGCCTTAAACTGGGTCGGCTTACTACTAGACTCATCCTTGAACCCTTGGTACGGTCTGTACCTTTTTCCCTTGAACCTTGAACTCGAGGCGTCAAATGGCCTTTTTCCAAATACCCTCTTGTAGGTTCTTGGTATTTCCTTTTTCTGGCCCCTTCAATCACTTGGGCTTTCTCTACCATCTCAGGGTATGTCCTTACCCAAACTCTTCTAATTTGATCTGCAACTCCTCGTCTAAGCCACCCAAAAATACTTGCTTCTTCAGCTCTTCACTATCCCTGAAAGACTCAGGTGCATATTGCAGTAGGTGGATGAACTCAGTCTCATATTGCTCCACAGTTCTTCCCTTTTGTTTCACGTGGAGAAAGTCAGCACTATACTTTACCCTCAAGCTGGATGGAAAGTAATTATCCAGAAATTCCCGACGAAAGGATTCCCATGTAACCGGGGAAGGCAAGCTTCTCCTCTTAGAGTCCCACCAGACCCTCGCATTATACCTCAACATATATGTTCCATATTCCATTTGTAAGTAAGGTGGAATTTCATATGCAGCAAAAGATCGCTCAATTTGAGCTAACCAGTCCTTGGCTTCATCTGGTTTTGTCACGCCCCAGCGGGTACCCTAAACGTGACAGCCCGCCGTACGCAATATTAAAACTTAAGAATGACTACCTCAGTCACTCGAAAGCTTCCATATCGGTACAAGGCGTACATTCACAACAAAGGGAGACCGGTGGAGTAATGCATTTTAAGACATTGGCAGCGGAACATGCAAAATAACACTTAATATATTTCATTGAAATAAAAGTCTTACAGCTTCTAAGGGGCATTCCCCCGATAATTCATAATAACATGGTTCTAAATATAACATAACTAAAGCTAGAAGATTTTAGAAGAAATCTACTCTATAACTTCAAAATAGATTCCTCCAAAAGCTTCTCAAAATAAGGATTCTACCCGGGAAATCAAGGTGGTCTCGGGTGCAAAAGATAATCCTGCAATATCAAAAGTCTATAGGAGTATAAGCATGACTAGCTTAGTGAGATATTCCTTACGCAATAGTACTCATAACAACAATCAAACAAGTTTATTAATCAAGCATATGAATGCAACAACCATATGATCAAACATTACATACGACTATCCGGTTTCGTATGTTTGATGGATTTACCCCTCCATCGGTGGTTAGGGAATGCTTTGAACTGGGTCCCGAACAACCTTAAGTTTGCGCGCGTCTTGGGGTTCCAACGAACCGTACTACTAGTCCCCGGGCCTTCCATGCCCAAAGCGATCGATCCGGCTCGGCTACACCTTGAGGCCGTATTCCCCGTACGTCCTAACCCTCAAGATGTAGCTAGGCAGCTTACCTTTCCGGTCCCACGCTGAGGAGTAGTAGCAAAACTTCGAAATGATATTCTAAGTGATATGCATGAGCAATTTATTATATGGGATTTCAATATGGCATTAAATCATTTAAAGCGATCAAACAATATTTGCACACATAACAATACATACATGGAAACATTTATATCAATCACAAATCGGGTTCCGATATACTTATCGTTCATTGATCGCACACAATGAATCACATACATAATTCCCATAATATCCCACATGCATATCAATTTTATCTTTTCCTACATCTAGTGCTCTATTCTACAAGCACATGCGCGAATACATAAGCGTAAAGGAAACTCACTCGTCCATAGCGCTCTAGGAGTCGAAGTAATCCTCGGGGAAGACAAGATCGTGATCCTCGACACCTAAACAAAAGAAATACCCAACATGAGTATTTCATCCAAGATCTATTCAAGTTCTATACTTCTATCTTAAAGAATTCGTAAAAATCGTATGGAATGGAAATTCCAACTTAAAATGGCCATAACTTGCTCATTTTAACTCGGAATTCCGCATATTATATACCGATTTCTACCTACTCGAAAAGATCTATCTATTTCTAAGGTTATTTTCATCAAAAGAAGTTATTTGGGTCTCGGAATAGTAGCGTACAGATTTGATACGAATTTTCCAAACTTTAAAACTAGAGTTTTCAATCTTTCTTCACTCAAGGGCTTTTGTACAAAAATATAGATATATTGTATGGTTGAAAAATCCCTTGAATACTCATATGTACTCAAACCATAAGCATGAATTTAGTGGTATTGTCTCAACAATGTTCTTGTAGTACAATATGTTTTGAAAGTGAGATAAGCTTAATTTTTGTAAAGAAATTAGTTTTGTTAAGAAAATTTCTTATTTTACTAAAGGTGAGTATCTCTTTCTTTTAACTCCATTTCTTAAATAAAAGTAGTTTTAATCTCTTTCAAATTTCTACTACTTTATTTCTAATGTTTTGGAAAACATAATCTTTCTAAATACTTCATGGTTATATCCACTTTTAAAAGAAATCATCTTATAAGTAAATTTTGAAAAACTTATCTTAGACTTTAGTGTGGTGGAAAACTTGACAATTGAATTTAAGAAATCCTTTGTTTAGGTCTAAAGAAACTTTCTTATTTCTTTGAAAAGAGAATTTATAATAACTTTACTTTATGTATTTCTTGGTGAAAACCACATATTATTACTAAAACTTGAGCTAGCTTATCTAACTTTAGAAGAATATTTGTTTAAGATAAATTTCAAACCTTTAAGGAAAATAACTTCTTATGTGACAAAATTTATATTTAAAAAGAGTTCTTATTCTTATTTTAAGAAAACTCATTTCTATTATGATTGAGACAATAACAACATATTCATGCATGAATGAGAATAATATAACATAAAATACATAAATAAAATAAGAGCATAAAAGTAAAGTCAAGTATTGGGAACCTTAGCTTCATCAAGGTATCCCGGGACTAAGAATGGACTAGTCCTCAAAGAAAAGAAAAGCAAAGAAATAAAATTGTTTTGACTTGATATGGACAAGTCTAAGACTAGAAAGACTAGTCTTAATATTGCATAAAACAAGTAAATAAATAAATTGCAAGACTTGAAAATAAATAAATAAAACAAGTGAGCTTATATGCTCTAAATAAATATATACATATACATAATACTATATAAGTTAGGTTAGAAACAATAATAACATAATATAACATAAAGAAATAAAAAAGAACATGAACAAAAACAAAACATGAATAAATTGTTGCTTCTTTAACTCAATGAGTCTAAGAAACATACACTAAACTCATGTTAAGTTATATGAACATGATGAGAATATGAGAAACTTTTACCTAAAGTTTATGTGGTGGTTGAAGAAGAAAAGAATGGGTTGTTGTATTATGTGGGACTTGGTTTTCTAAAGAAAAGAAGAGACTTGAGAGAGATTTGGGAGAGGAATTTTGTGGAGTGATTTTGGGAGAGTTTTAGTATGAATTTTTGTTGTGTGAAAGAATGGAAGAGGAAGGGGGTATTTATAGATTTTTGGAGTGGAAATTAGATGTAATTAAATAAATTGGAAAAGAAAAAAATGGAGAGGGGAAGAGGCCCGGTTTTGCTTGTATAGGGGGGGAAATTGATTTTTTTGTTTGTTTTGTAATAAAAGAAGTAATGTGTAAGGTGTGATGTGATTAAAGTTGTATGGGGAAGGTAAATTGTAAGTATAGGTATGGTAGAGTGTAAGAATAGAGTGTAAGAAAAAGTAGAGATAGGTGAATAGTAATGAATAGTAGAAAAGTACTATGAATAGTAGACTAGACAATTAAAATACCGGTAGTAAAGAAAATACGCGTAAAAGCCTATATCTGTTATTTTTAGATACCGAAAAATTCTAAAACTGATATTTTTGAAAACCTTATATTTTTACGAATCTATTGGTGTTGTCGGAATATTTTTGCTATCGGTGCTCCGGGGCACGGTTTTTCGAAAACTGATCCCGATCGGATCCGAAGGACACTAGAAAAATTCGAATCTATATTTTTAGGCTTCCCTATATTATTACGAACCGTTTTCCACAATTATTTCAATTTCGTTTTCTAGGGTTTAAGAACACGGGATTGCCGGATCTAGATTCACTAGACTAATCATAACTAGGTTAACTTTAGGGTTTCGTTTCAACTTCCGGTTCTTAGGGTTTGCTAATATTATCGAAAAATCTAGGGTTTTACAGGTTTACCGAACGCTCCATCGAAATACCGGTTACTCTTGATGAAATCCAGTAAGGAGCTTCGGTGGGGTCTTCTGTATGGTGGGGGTGGTGGCAAAGGCACATTATAGGAATGCTCCTCTTGTGGAGCAGGTGCTTCGGCAGTCACTTCCCTGTGATCTGCGGGTGGTGGATGTGGAGCAGAATCCCGGACACTTTGTCCTTGGTGTAGGTTCTGAACCGGGTTTTGATTCTGGATGAATGTATTCAAAAGCTTGGCTAATTGTCCAATCTCATTTAACACATCACCCTGTTGATTCTGAGGCACAACTCCTTGAGGATTAAGTGGAGGTGCGGTCGATTGGTCGGCTTTGTTCGGGATAGACCCCTGTTCCCGATTCCGAATCCGTCGGTTTCGTCTGTTTATACATTGTTTAGTAAATTTTAGTATTCTTAGGAGGTTTTAGATTTTGAAGGAACTTAATTTAATTACAATATTCAAAATTTGCGAAAATTTGGAAATCAAACTTAAAAAGAAATGGAATTTCATAATTTCATATAATCATAAGGAGAACAAAAGAACTCATACATAAGGTAACAAGTTGAAATCTCATAATAATAGCGTGAATGAATGAATGCTCATGCAATTTATATGCGGTTAATGTTCTTTATGTCCCATGTCTAGCATGCATGCTTTTCACAACTCCTTTCCTTTGAATTAAACATGATCCTTCATTACCTTAGCGAGCCATACAAAATATTACATCAAGATTTTTGTCCCCAAAATTTGGCTAACTATACCCTAATTTTGATTCTAAACATTTTCCCTATTCCCGAAAGCATAACAAAATACAGGGAAAAAGAAGCAATAAAGTACTAGCTATCCTGAAATCCTAAGGCAAATTGGCATCCCACATTGCCTACTACAAAATAAGAAAAATCAGGACTTCATTGGGACTTCATGGGTTATGTCACGCCCCGAGGGGTACCCTAAACGTGGCAGTCCGCCGTACACAATACTAAAGCCTAAGATGACTACCTTAGTCACGCAAAGGCTTCCATATCATGTACAAGGCGTACATCACAACCAATGGGACGCATCGGAGTAGCGCAATTTACATTGATAATAAATAAGTAACAAGGCAAGGAGAATACTTAATGTAAAACATAAGCATATCACAATTCAATTCTTAAGGAATATTCTTCTATTAGCTTCAAATAAATGTACGTCCCTAATCATATAGGTTACCAAATATAAAGAACATCGTATGATTCCATATCCTTAATTATCCGTCCATGACTTCCTTAATGTCATGATCCTCAAACTTAATCCACGAATACACCTGTTTCAACAAAATCTATAGGGGTATAAGCTACAACTAGCTTAGTGAGATATTCCTTTTCATTCGCACCATATTTTCAAACAAGTTTATTTATTTAATCACAAATATGCTATGCATACAATGCAACAATTACATGATTACGCGAATATATATATAGTTATCCGGAAACCATATATAGAACGGATTTACCCCTCCGTATCAAAGGTTAGGGAATCGGGGTTGAAGGTCCTCGACCTTCTACTGCTAGTCCCCAGGTCCTCACCTACAGCGTTCGGTTGGCTCGGCTCCGAACCTAGAGTCGCTTTCCCCGAGCGATTTGGATTCTCCAGGAAGGAACATGGCCCGTGGCACCGCACAATCACAGCCAATCCAACTCTACGCGTAGGAGTAGCAGCCTTCTGAAATAGATGTGACTCAATGGATGCTATGCGTGAACGTTTTGTTGTTCTTAGGTCAAACCTTATTAAGGTTTATTAGGGGCGATAAATCAATTTAGCAACAATAAACAATCATACAAGTAAGTAAACAAAATTATTTAAACAAGCAAATCGAAGTTGCGATATTCTTAGTTCTCAATTCACGCATAAACATAGAATCATATACAAATGCATAATCCCGAAATCCCCAAATATATTCGTTTTTATCTTTTCTTAGTATACTAATGCTACTACATTACAAGCACAAGCAAAGTAACGAATTTAGGAGGAATAACTCACTCGTCCATTTCGCTATCTTCTTAGTCGTAGAAATCTTCGGGTAGGGTATTCTCGTATCCTTCGTCACCTAGACAAAAGAAATACCCGGGATAAGTCTTTCATGGAATTTCTATTCTTGGATATTCTAAACTTTTCTTAAAATCGCGGTAAAATCGTATAAGGAGAAATTCCAACTTAAAATGGCCATAACTTGCTCATTTTAACTCGGAATTTCGCATATGATATACCGTTTTCTACCTATTCGAAAAGTTCTATCCATTTCTAAACTTTCTTGGTCATAAAAGGTCATTTGGGTTCCGAAAACGTCAGTACAGATTTAAAACGAATTTTCTAAACTTTTGCAAAATCCATTTTCTAACTCAACTCCATTTTAAAGAAAATCCTTTTGTAACAATATAAATATATATTTGATAAACACTTTTGAATATATAGGTATGCTCACTTTATATGCAAAAATCCCAATGGTAGTGTCTCAACAATTTATTTCATAAAACAATTCATTTAATCTTTAACTTTGAAATTTTCTTTTCAAGTATTTAAAGAAACTTTATATTTTTACTAGGTTGTTATAAATGAGTATATTCTTATTTTATTTTCTTCATTTCCTTTTCCAAAACAAGTAAATTTTCCTTCTAACCTTAGTTTTTCATAAATTTCTCTTCTAGTGCTAAAAGATCTATTTTTATCAAAAAGTATATTGGGTCGTTCAAAACCTTTTTATAATTTTGTATTTAGGATGGTTTTAGAAAATGAATTTTGTCTTCTTATATTCATTTCTAAAATATAAACTTTTGCTTTCCAAAACTTGTTCTTTCATTTCTTTTGAAAAGAATCATTTTTATAAAATCCATTATTATAAATCTTACCTCATTTATATTCCTTTGAAAATTAGTTCCTTCTTTTAGAAATTTGAAAATCATTATTTTTCCTAAGTGGGTTCATAACTTGATGAGTTGATTTTTTTTTTTCTTAACTTTAAAAATTAGTTTGTTCCTTAGTTTAGAAAAGAGTTTAAGTCTTAAACTTTCGATATTAACGATTTTTTTCTAAAAACTTAGATTACCATAAAATACAAGGAAAATATTTATTTATGTTTTCTTGGTAAAACTATCTTTGTTATTTAAGAAAACTTGAGAAAACTTGTATTATTCTATTTCTAGGTTGTTGATAATAACTTCATGTTTTTGTGGTAAATCATATAATTGGAAACTTAGCTTTGAGTTCATTTAGTAAAACAAGATTCTATTTTTAGACTAGTTAAGACATTAACATTATGCAAATGCAAGTATCATGAGCATATAAAATAATAAGAACATAAGAAAATACTAAAAATAATTAATGAGCAAGAAAATAAAATATCAAGCATTGGGAACCTTAGCTTCATCAAGGAATCCCGATCAAATATTGGAGCCTTAGCTTGGTCAAGGCATCCCGGGACTAAGAATGGACTAGTCCCGAAAGATTAAAGAAAATAAATGAAAGATTGTTTTGACTTGATATGGACAAGTCTAAGACTAGAAAGACTAGTCTTAATATCAACATAAAATAAATAAATTGCATAGCTATAAAATAAATAAATTGCATAGCTATAAAATAAATAAATAACAAATGAGCTTATATGCTCTAAATAAATATATATACATAATATACATAATACTATACATATAAGCAAATAATCACAATAATAATAACAACATAATAAAATAGGAAGTTTATGTACAAGAACAAAACATGAACATGTTGTTGCTTTTACTACTCATATGAGTTTCAAAACAACACCATAGTCATGTAAAGTTACATGACATGGATGAATAATAGATGAAAGAAATATTTACCTAAGGTATGTAAGAGGTATGAAGATGGTAGTGAATGTATGGTTATGTGGTTATGGAGAGATAGTAGTTGTATTACATAAAGAGAGTTTTGGTAGGAGAGATTTTCTTCTTACAAGAAGAGAGTTCTTGTAAGAGTATGGAGAGAGTGTTTAGAGAGAATTTTTGCATAAATTCTTTACTTGAGAAAGGTGTGAAGAAATGAGAAGGCGAGAGGTGATATTTATAGGAAAAGAGGAGAGGAATTAAGAGTGATTTAAATAATTGAAAAAGAAAATAAAAAGAGAGGGAAGAGAGAGAGTGATTGGATGGCAACATGAAGGGGGAGAGAGAAAAGTACAATTATGATTAATTTTTGTGTAAGAGAAGTGATATTTTGTAAGAAAGGTATGAGTAGATTTTTATGGGAAAAGAAAATGTGAATAGTGTGAATTGTGCCATTTGTAAGAGTGATTAGATATAAAGTAGAGAGAGTGAATACTAATTGATAAGATCATATTTTGTACAAATCTTGATAATCAATTGAGCTAGAATGGATATTTGTTTTGATTAAATTTTATGTTTCAGGACTAATTTGGATAAAGAAATCAAAACAAGAGACTTTGAATCAAAAATAAGCAAAATTGAAGTCAAGGCCGGCAATTCATCATTGAAAGCCACCGGCCTTTAGACGGCGTAAAATCCAAGGCCGTTGCAGCACAGCCAGCTTTGCCCAAAACAAGTTAAACAACATTCAAAGCCGCCTCAAAGCTGCCGGCATAGAAGATGAAGAAGCCAGCGTAAATGAAGGCCGGCAGCCCAGAACTAAAACATCACCAGCTTTGAAGGAGTTACACTATAAGCCGGCATGAAAGCCGCCGGCCTTAAGGCAGTGTACATGGAAGAATTGAAGAGACATGAAGACATGAAACGCTTGGAGGAAAATGAAGCAACACATCTGTTTGAATGCCTAAGCCGGTGTCAAAGCCGCCGGCTTTGGGATAGCGTTCGTTATAAATCTGCCCAACGCTTCATTTCTGACTACATACGCCGGCTAGATCTACACTCAAAGCCGCCGGCGTTGAAGCGGCCTACATTGTAACTGATATTGAAGGCTGCCAGTGCACTGCCTACGCAAAGGACAATTTGAAGATACGCCGCTTGTAAGCCGCCGGCGTAGGATCCAAAACGGCCGGCGTACATTGTGAAACAGCAAAGTTCATTAAATGTTTTTTACGAAATTTTTCCTATAAATAGGGGGTCTTCCCCTCACATTTAGAATCATCCAATCATCCAAATATCCAATACTCCAAATAGCTTTATAAAATTTGGAATAGGCATTTCATAAGAGATTTTGAAGTTATACAAGATTTGCAAGTGAAGCTTTAGTATTTTGAATTGGTGATTTCTAATCTTATTTTTTTATGCAATTCATATACTTGAATATTCTGATCATAATGAAATCATTTGCAATTTCTTATTTGATTGTTGAATCATCATCCATGAGTAGCTAAACCATTTTTTGTGGGAAGTTGATGAAGCTCTAAACATGCTAAGATGATTTTTGAATCCATGTTATAAGATATTTAGAATCATGAAATATTCATATTGAATTCTGATTATTCATCATGTTTTGGTGTATAAGAATTCTAATAACTCGGAAGGGAAATTAGTATTCACATGAATTCATAAATTGAGATTAAATTGCAATTGCGGAAGCGGCGTAGTTTAATCTAGTTTAGAAATTGTCCATGAATATTAATGCAATATTTTATGTTGATTTCTCACTAAGGAATTAGGAGATTTTAATATAAAGTATTAGTCAATTGTAGAATCGGGAGATTTATAATTGTAATTTTGATTCCACTAATGATTTATTTAACGGAAGTTATTGAATTGTTTTGTGGTTAAAAAGGTTTTCAAACTTTGTTTTTAAATCTTGATAATTTCTTATGAATGTTCATGAATTTAATTATCATTATAACATGAGTTCAAGTTGATTGGCAATAGTTTAAAGTGGATTCTACTCCTTCCCACACTTTTCTCCATATCCCTCTCTTTAAAAGCTCATTGCATTTCATATAGATAATTAGTTAGATAAGATAGTTTAACTTAATCATCTTAAAAAGATCAATTGCCTAGATATTAGTATTAGTTGATAATTGTCTAGTAGTTAGTAAATCCTCGTGGGAGCGACACTTTATTCATGCTATATTACAATAGAAGACCTAGTACGCTTGCTAGAATTATGCTTTAAATTCAATACTTATCACAGCACATCAGTAATGAATAGTAGAAAAGTATTTGAATAGTAGACTAGACAATTAAAGTACCGGTAGTAATAAAAATACACGTAATAATGCGATATCTGTATTTTTAGCTACGAAAAATTTAAAATGATATTTTAGGAATCCTTAATTTTTACGAGTCTATTGGTATAAACGGAATATTTTTAATATTCCGAGCTCCGGGACACGCTTTTCGAGAACTAGTCCCGTTTGGGTCCGAAGGTCACTCGAAATTCGCGAATCTGATATTTTTATGTTACCATACGTTATTACGAACTATTCTAGGCCATTAACTTAATTTCGTTTTCTAGGGTTTGAAAACGCAGGATTGCGGATCTTAAACACTAGGGTTCGTTGTAGGCTTGTTGACTTTTAGGGTTCCGTTTTGATTTCCGATTCTGTCGAGATATTCGTAATATCGTATAATTCTTTTGAGTTTTGACCGTTCAAAATTTATGTTTTATTTTATTTTATTTGTGATTATTTAATAGTTTTTAGTTCTCGGAATCGTTTAACCGAGTCTAGGGTTATGAGTTGACTCAGTTTGACTTTTGGTGAGAATTTGGATTTTGTGATTCTAAAATTTTACTGAAGGATTTAGGATTTTATCATCTCGTTGTTAAGCGGTACTTAGATCTATCGTTTCGATTCGCGTTTTAGGAATTGGCTAGATTATTTAATCGACGTATGGACGTTGATTATATCGGTAATTGGACTTTATATTTCGTTTCAAGGGTTCTCGTTTTCTCAAGATTGAGAAAACTCGTTTTTGTTCTTATTTGGAATTAAGTTTTAACTTGGTTCGATTTTTAGGGTTTCGTTTCCAATTTTGACTCGGTCTAGAATTTGGTCTTTATCTTGAGTCGATTTTCGGGATTTAATTTTTTGATGCTTAAACTTCTATGATTATTAAATATTCGGGGGTTTACAGGTTAGCTATCATCTCGGCCTCTACTCATCACTAGTGTCTTCGGAGGTCAAGCTAGGAGGTCGTCTCCTGCTAGAAGAACCACCGTCATCCCATCGGACAAACAAGCTAAGGTATTCCCTCGTAGTCATCCCCTGCTTCCAGCTGCTCCAAGGGCAATTCGAGACTATACGGTGCCTACTATTCAAGATCCGCCATACGAATGCCACTGTGGAGGCAAACAATTTCGAGCTTAAACCGTCCCTAATTCAAATGGTTGAATCACATCAATTTGGGGATATCCAAATGAGACGCAGATGACACATTGCCAAATTTCTTCAATACACCACATGTCAACTCAATGGTGTAAGAAACGAAGTCATCCGACTTTAGCTTTTTCCTTTCTCTCTTAGGGATAAAGCTTTGGCATGGTACAACTCCCAACCTCCAGATTCAATCACTACATGGGCTGATCTAACTAAAAAGTTTCTAAAGAGATTTTCCCTCCAGCAAGAACGCCAGATTAAGAAATGAAGTTTCCAACTTCACCAAATTCCCTGGAGAATCATTATATGATGCTTGGGAAAGATTCAAAGAGGCGGTCAAAAAATGTCCACACATGGTTTACCCGATAATCTACTAATTGAAAATTTCTACCTCAGTCTTGATGAAGCTTTAAGGTCATTAGTAGATGCTACATCGGGCGGATCACTGATGGGGAAGACATATGAGGAAGCTAGTGAGATTATTGAAGAATTAGCTTCTGCTGCTCATAATTGGAGTTGTGAAAGAACAAGATCAAAGTAGCATCATTGGAAGACAAAGAAGATATCTCACAACTCAAGGCTCAAATGGCAACCTCATCACTCAAGTAAGTAAACTCACAACTACAAATACTTCCAATAAAAAACAACAAGTGTTTTGTTGTGAGATTTGCTCAGGACCACACTCCTCTTTTGAGTGTCCACATGGATCATCTTCAAATGACGAGCAGCTAATTATGTGGGAAATTTCCAAAAGGCAATTTTGGAAACACATATCATCCGAATATGCGAAATCATCCAAATCTTTCATATCGGAATGATGCCAATGTTCTAAAGCCACCACCTGGTTTTCAAGGACAAGGATATGTGAGAAATGCCACCTCAACAGCAAATTCAAACATCCACTGATGCATTACTGAGGGATTTCATTGTACCACAACAAATTCACTCAACAATCAGAATGCAATCATTCAAGATTTGCAAGGGAAACTCCATCAACTTGCACACAAGTGAGTAATAGACCATCTGGGTCTTTACCAAGCAACACGGAGGAGAATCCCAAGTCTGTAAATGCAATCACATTGAGAAGTGGAAAGGAGATTGCTCCAGTTGAGGAAACTACTAAAGATGAAGAGGAAATTCCACCACAAACAACAAAGGGAAACGAAAGATGGAGGAAACTATTCAAAAACCACCTGAGGTGAAATCATATGTTCCTCCCGTTCCTTTTCCAGGAAGATTAAAGCAACAAAAGCTTGATGAGCAATTTTCAAAATTCCTGGATGTTTTCAAAAAGCTGCACATCAACATTCCATTCTTAGAAGTAATTCAAGGAATGCCTTCCTATGCCAAATTCATCAAGAATTGCTGTCTAACAAGAGGAAGATTGATGGAAATGTGATACTCACTGGAGAATGTTCCATGATCCTACAGAAACAAACAACCAGTCTGCCCACTAAGCTCCGAGATCAGGGAAGTTTTACTGTTCCTTGCACCATTGGTGATTGTTATTTTGATAAAGTTTTAATTGATTCTGGTGCAAGTATCAACTTAATGCCTTCATCTATTTCAAAAACTAGGATTAGGAGATTGCAAAGATACACATGTAACTTTGCAACTTGCTGATAGAAGTGTAAAATACCCTAGGGGTATTGTGGAAAATGTCCTAGTTAAAGTTGACAAATTCTTTTTCCCTGTGGATTTTGTAGTGCTTGACATGGATGAAGATAGGGAAGTTCCCATGATCTTGGGCAGACCGTTCCTTGCAACAGGAAAAGCACTAATTGATGTGGAACAAGGGCAACTTACATTACAGTGATGGATGAACAGGTTACTTTCAATGTCTATGAGGCAATGAAGAAATTTGATGATGATGCCTGTTACACCATCAATACCATTGATGAGCTGGTTTCTGAGTCGCTTGAGGAACAAACTGGTGTGGAGACTATGGAGTCTGTCTTAAGAGACGTGGACAATTGGAGTGATGATGAAGAGGAAGAAGAACAATGGAAGATGTACCAATGATCAAAACCAGATATTATGAATCTTTGGGTACAAATGAGCAAAGCAAGTTCCGTCTTTGATGCAGCCACCGACCTTGGAGCTAAACCACTTCCTGACCATCTGAAGTATGCTTTTCTTGGAATTGGCGATACTTTGCCAATCATCATTTCATCTGCATTGACAGATAGACAAGAACAACAGTTGATTGATGTGTTGAAAAAGCACAAAGAAGCAATCGGATGGACCATTGCTGATATCAAGGGTATTAGCCCTACCATTTGCACTCACAAAATCTTATGGAAGCTGAGTGTAAACCTACAGTTCAACCACAAAGGAGACTAACCCGACACTTAAAGAAGTTGTCAAGAAAGAAGTTTTGAAGCTGCTTGACGCAGGTATCATCTATCCTATCTCTGATAGTAAATGGGTTAGTCCGGTTCAAGTAGTGCCAAAGAAAGGTGGTATGACTGTAGTGAAGAATGAGCAAAATGAATTGATTCCTACTCGTACTGTGACTGGGTGGAGAGTTTGTATTGATTACAGGAAGTTGAACGATGCCACTCGAAAGGATCACTTTCCACTTCCCTTCATTGATCAGATGTTGGAGAAACTTGCAGGGCATGATTATTACTGTTTTCTTGATGGATATTCTGGATACAATCAGATCTCTATTGCACCCGATGATCAAGAGAAAACAACATTCACTTGTCCTTATGGCACATTTGCCTTTAGGAGAATGCCTTTTGGACTTTGCAATGCACCTGCTACATTTCAGAGGTGTATGATGGCTATATTCTCAGATATGCTTGAGAATTTTATCGAGATCTTATGGATGATTTTTCAGTCTTTGGAAAGTCATTCGATCTATGTCTTGAGAATTTAGCCTCGGTTCTACAAAGATGCAAAGATACCAATCTGATCCTGAATTGGGAAAAATGCCACTTCATGGTTAGAGAAGGGATAGTGTTGGGTCACAAAATTTCTCGAGAGGAATTGAAGTGGATAAAGCCAAAGTGGAGATTATTGAGAAGTTACCACCACCCACGACTGTTAAAGGAGTCAGAAGTTTTCTTGGACATGCTGGCTTCTACAGACGATTCATCAAGGACTTCTCCAAAATTTCAGACCTCTTTGCAACCTTCTGGAAAAAGATGCGGTGTTCAATTTTGACAAATGTCGCAGGCATTCAATTTATTAAAGGAAAAGCTCATTTCACACCAGTGATCATTGCGCCAGACTGGGAGCTTCCTTTCGAACTCATGTGTGATGCCAGCGACTTTGCAGTTGGAGCGGTACTTGGTCAGAGACGAGGTAAGATCTTTCATGTTATATACTATGCAAGTAGAACACTAAATGAGGCCCAGAGAAATTATGCCACTACTGAGAAAGAGCTTTTAGCTGTTATCTTTGCATGTGATAAATTTAGGCCTTATCTGATAGGTTCTAAAGTTGTAGTATACACTGACCATGCAGCTCTCAAGTATTTGTTTGCTAAAGCTGATGCAAAACCTAGGTTGATTAGATGGGTTTTACTACTGCAAGAATTTGATCTTGAAATTAAAGATAAAAAGGGAACTGAAAATGTTATTGCTGACCATTTGTCTAGACTTGAATCTGATAGTCTAGACATTCCCATCAATGAGAAGTTCCCTGATGACAATTGCATGCAGTAGAGATTCTAGATTTGCCATGGTATGCTGATATTGTGAATTATTTGGTTAGTAAGATTATCCCATATGGTTTATCATATCCTCAAAAGAAAAAGTTTTTGCATGATGTAAAATACTATTTTTGGGATGAACCATATCTGTTTAAAAAATGTGCTGACCAAATAATTAGAAGATGTGTGCCTGAATCTGATCAGCTTAGCATTTTAGAACACTGTCATTCAAGGGAAGCAGGAGGACACTTTGGTGTTCAAAGGACTGCAGCAAAAGTATTGTCATCTGGATTTTATTGGCCTAACTTGTTTCGTGACTGCAGGAATTTCATTATGTCATGTGCTCAATGTCAAAGGACAGGTAACATTTCTAAACGACATGAATTACCACAAAACAATATTCTGGTAATTGAGCTTTTGATGTTTGGGGGATTGACTTTATGGGTCCTTTTCCCTCATCTTTTTCAAATAAATACATACTTGTGGCAGTTGATTATGTTTCAAAATGGGTGGAAGCTGTTGCTTTACAAACAAATGATGCCCGAGTAGTTTTGAAATTTTTGAAAAAGAATATTTTTACCAGATTTGGTGTGCCCAGAGCTATAATTAGTGATGGGGGGTCTCATTTTTGTAACAGGCAATTTGAAAAACTTTTGGCAAAATACGGTGTTACACATAAAGTGACTACCCCCTATCATCCACAAACAAGTGGGCAAGTTGAAGTTTCTAATAGGGAGATAAAAAGAATTTTGGAAAAAACAGTTAATGCATCAAGAAAAGATTGGTCTTCAAAATTAGATGATGCATTATGGGCTTACAGGACTGCTTTTAAAACCCCTATTGGAATGTCCCCATACATGCTTGTTTTTGGTAAATCATGTCATCTTCCTGTAGAACTTGAGCACAAGGCATTTTGGGCATAAAATTCTTAACTTTGATGAAAAAGCTGCAGGTAAAAAAGATTGCTCCAATTGAATCACTGGAAGAATGGAGAAATGAGGCATTTGAAAGCGCTCGTATCTATAAGGAACGAGCAAAGAAATGGCATGATAGGAACATCATCAAACGAGAATTTTTCCTGGACAAAAAGTTTTACTTTACAATTCTCGTTTGAAGTTGTTTCCTGGAAAATTACGGTCAAGATGGTCGGGACCGTTTGAGATGCAAAGTTTTTCCATATGGAGCGGTTGAATTAAAAACTGAGGATGATCGGACTTTTAAAGTGAATGGGCAACTGCTCAAGCATTATTTTGAGGGGGAAAATCTTGACAGTACTACTACTGTCATCAATCTTAAAGAACCATGATCAGGTCAGGAAAGTCGGGCTAAGCGACTTTAAACTAAGCGCTTCTTGGGAGGCAACCCATGTCTAATTTTAGAGTAATTTTTATTTGTTTGTTTTTACTAACTTAGCTATTAGTGTGGCAGGATTTTTTAAAAAAAAAAAATTTCAAAAGGTTGAAGGCCGGCTCAGAGCTGCCAGCCTTGAGCAAGCTCTGAGAAAACAAGGAAGGCCGGCTCAAAGCCGCCGGCTTAGTGCCGGCGTAAAAGTCAGTACAGGAGTAGGTGAGCACCGCAATTTAGGCCGGCTTGGGAAAGGTCTAGGCCGCCGGCTTATATGCCGGCGTTGGAGTACAAGATTTACGCTGGCAAGGGAAGGTGAAGGCCGTCGGCTTAAGGCCGGCGTATATTGCAGATTTCTTCATTTCTGAAAATTCCCGATGAAGGCCGGCATCTGGAATTTAAAGCCGCCAGCTTTCAGTCGGCGTATCCATTTAGGCCGGCAGCGTAAATCGATAAGCGGCCAGCTTTGAGCTCTCGGTATGTAATTTTTTCACTTACACTGGCTGAAAGCCGCCGGCGTACATTGCAGAAATGCCGGCGTACATTGTGCATAAGCTTAAAAACAGGTACGAATCTCTCTCTCTTTCATTCTCTCATCCTCATTCTCTCTCAATCACTTTCAATCAAAGAACATCACTCCTAGTTCATCAATCCATTGCGTGAATCCAGCTTCCCAAGTAAGTAAATCCAGCTGATCTTTGCTCTTAATCTTTTGTTCAAATCCATTACATTACATTGTTTTTTTTTTTTTATAATCTGTCAATATGGGTTTGAATTTTGTCATTGATATAGATTTCAGTTGTTAATGAAATTGATTGCTGAGATGATGTTGATGATATTTTGAAAGTGGATTTCGGTTTTATTGTTATTCCAATTTGTGCTATGTTGATCCATGAAATGTGTTCAATTGGAAAATTAGGGTTCTTAAGATAGGGAATGTGCGAAATTTCGAAATTGGGGCTAATTGGAATTGATAATACTAGCTGCTGGATTTGTGATTCTTGTTACTGCTTAGTAACTTTGATTCTTGCATTGTGCTTAAATTTGCCCAGAATTGAAAGAGGAATTGGATATTGTACTCAGTTTTTATGACAATTTCAGTATAAAATTGATTTTGGGACAAAAAGGAAAAATTTTTGAAAATCAATTTTATTTGAAAAATTTGAAAAGTCCAACGTTCAATTCTGAGCTGGCAAGCCTAAGCTGCCAGCTTTGATAAGTAATATGCAAGTGTAAATGATCCATGCAATTCATTAGTTGATTGGTTTTAATTAGTTATATGCATTGATATTCAAAATGTTTAAAAACATGTTTTAGGCATATATTAAAATTGTGCATTCCATAATACTAATTGAATTCAAATTATTTGCAGGAATGGCCCCAAAACAAAAACGACCAAGAACGGGTGATGCTTCTACATCGGGTTCAGATACCCGAAATCTGCTGTCCAGTCAGCAGTACGCCAAGGACAGAAAGAAAAGGCTGGTCAAGAACGACTTTATAAACATCCAGTATTTAGACTGGTGCTTGTTGGATCAGTTTGATATGGTAGACAGAATTCGAGGGATTATTCAAGATCCAGCGTGGCTGAGATTATTTGACCTTCGTGAGCCTGCATACAAGAATCTGACGATAGAGTTCTTGTCCACGGTCAAAAATATCCCAGACCGTGAGGAGTCCACCTTCCAGTTCCAGGCCTATGGACAGATACGGGAAGTAAAATTGAAGCAAATAGGCCATATTATGAGACTGTATGACAGTACGGAAGAGAACAGGACTTTGCCAAACAGCTGGCCAGAGGACATGACACAGGAGGCTTACTAGGCCCACCTAGTTGGTCCTGGATCAAACGAGCACTTTGTCCCATCAAAGTCACTGGCCACGTCATTCCGTGCTGTTGAGCACAAGCTGCTTCATCACATTATTGCACACATCCTGAGCTGCAAGAAAACGAGTCACAGCAAGGTGACTACATTTGATATGTTCTACCTGTTTAGCCTTATTAGAGGTTACAGGATTGATCTTGGGGTGGAGGTAGCAAATTTTATATACCGGCAGGCTGAGGACACGAGGACCCGAGGTCTGGGTTGTGGAGGCTACATCACACGGATATTGAAGGGGATGAACATTTTCGAGCCTCCACAGGACGATGAGGTGTATGAGTGCAAGAGGATCACATCTGCACCATTTAAAGGCTGGGGATTGCTGAAAAACCCCAGGCCAGCACAGCCACCGGTATTGGAGGAGATTGAGTTCCAAGATATTTTTCCTGGAGACATTCCATTTGAGATGCCATATACATCTGCTCCACCTCCTCCTACAGGCGCTTCATCGGCATACGGTATGGACCAGCTTAGGCTGGATGTTGAAGAGCTGAAGCGTCAGAGTCAGGAGCTCAGAGATAGTCAAGAAAGGGAGAGAAAGAAGAACAAGAAATTCAGAAACACTATCTTTGATGCGCTGAAGACGGCCATCTGCTGCATTAGCCTAGAGACAGGGCTGGCATGACCTATCAGACTTCATCTGAGTCTCATCACTCAAATAGGCTCAGTTCAAAGCATACTCAGACGGTCAGCCCAGGAGACACTGTGAGACACACACCTGAGGGCAGCAGCAGACAGAGCCCGGGGCCAGAGAGCTAGAGACCCTGCTAGCTCTTATTTGCTTTTATTTGATATCTATATTATGGGCCTGTATATTTATTGAGTACCCAAGTTCCTGTGGGTGAACTCATTTCTTATTTTTCTGCTTTTATTCTGCTTTATTTGTTTTTGTTTTTTTTTTGTTTTTGTTTTTCTTTGTAGTGATTACAGGAATCGAGCAAAGCAAATATCTTGCAATGCCAAATTTTGATGATTATGAATCAACTGACTTCAGGGAAGTATCCAATTCAATTCTTATTTCTTTCCTCTGTTTTATTTGTTGAAAAACAGTAAGGTCACTGTTTGATTGAAGTGTGGGGGAAGGGATAGAATTACATGAAGTGCTGAAGTGATGAATATGATCTGTTTGCTGTTGTTTATATTGAAAAATCTTCACCTTGTATTTTTGGTTTGAAAGCAAATCATGAGGAAATTCTGCCAAAATTTTTTCAAAAATCTCTTGAAATTGGAGATAGTACAAAGCAAAGAATGAAAATCAATGAAATTGACTTGTGAAAGTATCTTACTCACCTGCTATTGTGATTGGTTTACTAAGTTAAAATTAAGTTGTAAAATCCTTAAGGAACAAGTTTACTTTATTTTTAACTTTGGAATTGGAAATTTAAGAGCTGATCGAGTGCTTTTGTTGAAAAATAAACAGGTCTACTTCTTGGAAATTTTAATTTGTATATATTCTTTGAATTTTAACACTTGGTGAAAGAGGTAGAAGAAACTTTTAAACTTAGTGATCCTTCATAAAAATAAGTCTTTGATATTGTATTGCATTCAAAAAGAAAGAAACAAGCATAGCCACTACTCCTCTGACTTGAAATTTTGAGTTATGAGTATCTGAACTTGAATGTTAAAGTGAGGAAGAGTTCTTAGGGGTATTTTGAAACCTGGTCACTTAGGTGATGAGCCTGGGATGTGCCGACTCAATGAACTCACTGTAACAAGAAGGGAAGAATGGCAAAAGTTCAATTCATGAGCTTTGAAAAACAAAAAGATGGAGGCAAAAACCTCCCAAAAAGAAAATAAATGCTTGAGAAAGAAAAAGTAAAATGAATGCAAAATATGCAAAGGAAGGAGACTTATAATAAAGAAGGAGAAATTCTAAGGAAAAAGTAGATACCACATGCTTTCATTTTGTGTTACTTAGAATATATATAAGTTAGAAATCCAAAGAAGTTTAAATGAGTATTTTTCCTTAGTGGATTGAGTATTTGCTTTTGAATTGAAAAGTTCTTTTGTTAAAAGTTGAGATTAAAACTTGTTTTGTTTGGATTAACTTCTTAATTTTTATTATAGTACTCTAATTGCAAGGAATTGGTATGGTTAGAGCTGTAGATACAAGAAAAACAAGTTAAAGAAATTGAGATTAAATTGAAAAATTGTACTATCTGAAAAGAGATTTCATTTTATTCTTCATATTTTGCTTGAGGACAAGCAAAAGTTCAAGTAGGGGAATTGATAAGATCATATTTTGTACAAATCTTGATAATCAATTGAGCTAGAATGGATATTTGTTTTGATTAAATTTTATGTTTCAGGACTAATTTGGATAAAGAAATCAAAACAAGAGACTTTGAATCAAAAATAAGCAAAATTGAAGTCAAGGCCGGCAATTCATCATTGAAAGCCCGGCCTTTAGACGGCGTAAAATCCAAGGCCGTTGCAGCACAGCCAGCTTTGCCCAAACAAGTTAAACAACATTCAAAGCCGCCTCAAAGCTGCCGGCATAGAAGATGAAGAAGCCAGCGTAAATGAAGGCCGGCAGCCCAGAACTAAAACATCACCAGCTTTGAAGGAGTTACACTATAAGCCGGCATGAAAGCCGCCGGCCTTAAGGCAGTGTACATGGAAGAATTGAAGAGACATGAAGACATGAAACGCTTGGAGGAAAATGAAGCAACACATCTGTTTGAATGCCTAAGCCGGTGTCAAAGCCGCCGGCTTTGGGATAGCGTTCGTTATAAATCTGCCCAACGCTTCATTTCTGACTACATACGCCGGCTAGATCTACACTCAAAGCCGCCGGCGTTGAAGCGGCCTACATTGTAACTGATATTGAAGGCTGCCAGTGCACTGCCTACGCAAAGGACAATTTGAAGATACGCCGCTTGTAAGCCGCCGGCGTAGGATCCAAAACGGCCGGCGTACATTGTGAAACAGCAAAGTTCATTAAATGTTTTTTACGAAATTTTTCCTATAAATAGGGGGTCTTCCCCTCACATTCAGAATCATCCAATCATCCAAATATCCAATACTCCAAATAGCTTTATAAAATTTGGAATAGGCATTTCATAAGAGATTTTGAAGTTATACAAGATTTGCAAGTGAAGCTTTAGTATTTTGAATTGGTGATTTCTAATCTTATTTTTTTATGCAATTCATATACTTGAATATTCTGATCATAATGAAATCATTTGCAATTTCTTATTTGATTGTTGAATCATCATCCATGAGTAGCTAAACCATTTTTTGTGGGAAGTTGATGAAGCTCTAAACATGCTAAGATGATTTTTGAATCCATGTTATAAGATATTTAGAATCATGAAATATTCATATTGAATTCTGATTATTCATCATGTTTTGGTGTATAAGAATTCTAATAACTCGGAAGGGAAATTAGTATTCACATGAATTCATAAATTGAGATTAAATTGCAATTGCGGAAGCGGCGTAGTTTAATCTAGTTTAGAAATTGTCCATGAATATTAATGCAATATTTTATGTTGATTTCTCACTAAGGAATTAGGAGATTTTAATATAAAGTATTAGTCAATTGTAGAATCGGGAGATTTATAATTGTAATTTTGATTCCACTAATGATTTATTTAACGGAAGTTATTGAATTGTTTTGTGGTTAAAAAGGTTTTCAAACTTTGTTTTTAAATCTTGATAATTTCTTATGAATGTTCATGAATTTAATTATCATTATAACATGAGTTCAAGTTGATTGGCAATAGTTTAAAGTGGATTCTACTCCTTCCCACACTTTTCTCCATATCCCTCTCTTTAAAAGCTCATTGCATTTCATATAGATAATTAGTTAGATAAGATAGTTTAACTTAATCATCTTAAAAAGATCAATTGCCTAGATATTAGTATTAGTTGATAATTGTCTAGTAGTTAGTAAATCCTCGTGGGAGCGACACTTTATTCATGCTATATTACAATAGAAGACCTAGTACGCTTGCTAGAATTATGCTTTAAAATTCAATACTTATCACAGCACATCAGTAATGAATAGTAGAAAAGTATTATGAATAGTAGACTAGACAATTAAAGTACCGGTAGTAATAAAAATACACGTAATAATGCGATATCTGTAATTTTTAGCTACCGAAAAATTCTAAAACTGATATTTAGGAATCCTTATATTTTTACGAGTCTATTGGTATAAACGGAATATTTTTAATATTCCGAGCTCCGGGACACGCTTTTCGAGAACTAGTCCCGTTTGGGTCCGAAGGTCACTCGAAATTCGCGAATCTGATATTTTTATGTTACCATACGTTATTACGAACTATTCTAGGCCATTAACTTAATTTCGTTTTCTAGGGTTTGAAAACGCAGGATTGCCGGATCTTAAACACTAGGGTTCGTTGTAGGCTTGTTGACTTTTAGGGTTCCGTTTTGATTTCCGATTCTGTCGAGATATTCGTAATATCGTATAATTCTTTTGAGTTTTGACCGTTTCAAAATTTATGTTTTATTTTATTTTATTTGTGATTATTTAATAGTTTTTAGTTCTCGGAATCGTTTAACCGAGTCTAGGGTTATGAGTTGACTCAGTTTGACTTTTGGTGAGAATTTGGATTTTGTGATTCTAAAATTTTACTGAAGGATTTAGGATTTTATCATCTCGTTGTTAAGCGGTACTTAGATCTATCGTTTCGATTCGCGTTTTAGGAATTGGCTAGATTATTTAATCGACGTATGGACGTTGATTATATCGGTAATTGGACTTTATATTTCGTTTCAAGGGTTCTCGTTTTCTCAAGATTGAGAAAACTCGTTTTTGTTCTTATTTGGAATTAAGTTTTAACTTGGTTCGATTTTTAGGGTTTCGTTTCCAATGTTTTGACTCGGTCTAGAATTTGGTCTTTATCTTGAGTCGATTTTCGGGATTTAATTTTTTGATGCTTAAACTTCTATGATTATTAAATATTCGGGGGTTTACAGGTTAGCTATCATCTCGGCCTCTACTCATCACTAGTGTCTTCGGAGGTCAAGCTAGGAGGTCGTCTCCTGCTAGAAGAACCACCGTCATCCCATCGGACAAACAAGCTAAGGTATTCCCTCGTAGTCATCCCCTGCTTCCTAGTAGGTCGGACTAAAGGCTCTTTGTAAACCCCGGTTTTTCAAGTAGCTAAGATAACCTTAGAACCGGAAACCAAAACCCTAAACCGGAATAGCTCAAGCCTGGAGTGAGAACTAGAAACCCTAATTCCGGCTTTTCCTCGGTTTCCAATTAATAAACTTTTCTAAGAAAATTTAATTTTGATTATAGTTCTTGAATATATTTCAAACTAAGAAAATATCTGATTTTAAGAAAATTTCAATTCCGGGTCATCCCGAGACCCATTATAGAAAAACGTGCCCCGAAACTAGAATTTCAAAAATATTCTTATGAGTACTCATTAGAACCGAAATAAAATAAGGATTTCAAAAATATATTTTTCATAATTTTCCGGTTTATGAAAAATACAGTTATAGCCTTTTTATTCGTATTTCATTACTACCGGAAATTAAATTGTCTTGTCAACTATTCTTCACTATTCATAAAGTACACCTACACTACCTATTAGCCACCCTACAAGCCTAAATCTTACTATCAATCAAGTCAAACCCATTCCTCCATAACTTTTGTCACTTCATATCTTACAAAGTGTGACAAGGAAGCAAGGATCAAATCAAGGTTACATCAAAATGAAACAAACAAGTTTTCCTCCCCCTTTCCACTCCAAACCGGCGCAAATTTGGCCCCCCCCATCCATGCTCCTTTTCAAAAATTTTTCCACTTCTTTAAGCTAAATCCACTTCCTATATATTCTACTTTTTCTCTCTCTCTCTTCATTCCCTCTTTTCTCAACTTTTAGAAAGTGGAAAACTCTCAAAAGCTCTCTCATTTTCTCTCTTGGCCGAAACCTATCAAGCCCCACACACTCACATACAACTTCTCATTTTCTCTTCTTATCTTCCATCCATCTCAAGTAAGTTATGATCTACTACTTCCAACTCATAAAACTTGTTATGGCTAAGTGATTTTTGGATATTTCAACTCTATGTTCCCATGATCTTTTAGTAGGAACAATGAGATATCTAAACAAAAATCCCGAACCATTACAAGTAGATCTATCTTTTAAAGGAGTTTCTATACCAAAAGCTTTACTTTTATCCATCAAAAAGTCTTTAAACAAAGGATCTTTTATAAAAATATGGTTTTATGTTTTCAAAACTCATTTAAGCTTTTGATAAAGTAGATCCATCATCTTGTTACTCATGAGCATGTAAGCATTTATAGTTTCATTATTATTTTGTTCATATGTGCATAAATAGTCTTTAACACTTTTGTCTTTAGTAAATGACTTTTCTATCATATAGATCTATAAATAGATGGGTCCATGAAGTCAAAAAGAAAAGTACTTTTCAAGAAAAAGACTTTTGAAAATTCGGATGACTTTGAAAACCAAGGTCAAAAACACTTTTAACAACTTCTAAACATGTTTTTCATAAGAGAAATGAAGCCTATGGATAATAGATAATGTTTAGTAGTATTTTTCATGAGTCTAAAGGAGTTTTTGCTAAAGAAAATGTTGAAAACAAGAGATGAAGTCCATAGGAGTTTTGAGTTAAAAGTTATGAAAAACCAAATTCGTAATAATTGATGAAGGGTTAGAAAACACTATTTTTCCAACTTCAAAAATGATATTTCCTCAAATAAATGAAGTCCTTAGGATATAGGCATAATAGATACTTAAAGTTTCAAGTATAAAATATATTTTCTCTAAAGGAATCAACTTAAAAATGGACTTGTGTAAATTCGGATTTTTGGAAACCCCATAGTAAAAGACCCACTTAAAAGTTTGTAAATGTAGATTTTATTAAAGAAATAAAGGCCTTAGGATATAACTAATATAAGGAACAAAATTTCTTTAAATAAAGTAGAGTTTTTCCAAAGGAAACCCATGTAAAATATAGATGTGGTCAAATGTAATAAACTCATTTACTAAATATTGAGAGGAAATGGTTTCTAAGAAAAGTTTATTTGTAAAGTCCTTTAAATCCAAAAAGTCGTAAGAACATAGACTCATTAAAGTTCACATCATGACATTCATGATAGGGAAAATCATTACCATTGCATTTAGTATCATTTTATAATTAGGAATCTCAAATGCATTCATCAAAACCGCATTTTTGGAATCAAGGAACCCTCTGTACAGATCTGATCCCTCAATTCCGAGGCTTAGATATTTTCAAAACTTGATTTAAACTTCATATTTGGAAAGCTCTTCCGAAGTAGATAGGAATCGGTATATAATTTGCGAAATTCCGACTTAAAACGACCAAGTTATGGCCATTTTAAAACGGAACTTCGGAAATGACGCGAATTCCGATTTCACTAAGTTTCCTTAGAGTTTTAGTGCCCTAAGTTGATAGAATACTTATTAGGGTAATTTCTTATATGAATAGGTGAACCCGTGGACGGTGACGAGTTACCTCCGGACTATTACTACTAGAAGACCGGAGTACCGATGGCGGAGTGAGTTTTTCTTCCCAATTCATTTATTGTATGTGCTTGTAAAGTAGTGCACTAAAATGTAGGTCAATTGAATGGAATATGAATAATGGGGATTATTGGGAAATTATATGATTGTTGTTGATATGAGAAATAAATTAAGAATATCGAAACCGGGTGATAAACTTTGATTGTATAGTTAGCTATGATGGATTGTCTGATAAATTGATTGATCGCCTGAGTAAATTGGCTTAATCAACTACTTGAGTAAATGATAATTTGACATGTGCATATCACAAGGGATAGAGCATGAGCATTTGTAGGTTAGTCGTGAACCATAAACGACATCGAATAATCGTAGGTTAGTCGTGAACCATAAACGACATCGAATAATCGTAGGTTAGTCGTGAACCATAAACGACATCGAATAATCGTAGGTTAGTCGTGAACCATAAACGACATCGAATAATCGTAGGTTAGCCGTGAGCCATAAACGGGATATTGTCGTACCGCAGGATTCGTTAATCTGCTAACCCGGGATGGAGGGCGCAATTCCATCTACATATGATTTCCGGTTGGTCATATGTATGTTGAACTCATGTGTTTGATGCATACACTTGCTTGATTAATAAATTGGTTGAATTGTTGTGCTATAAATGTTTTTGTGGGAGATTACACTCACTAAGCTAGTTAGCTTACATCCCTACAGACCATTCCTTTTGCAGCTTACGCATTTATGGCTTAGGCGAAGAGACCCGGCCGAACAGGTACCGAAGCTAGGAGTTTTCCCTAGAAGTTATAATTTTTGTATTAGACTTCCATAGAAAACTTCTAAGACTTGGATGACTGTAATGGACCGCTAATTATTCTTTTGCGGGGGAATGCCCCTTAGAATTATGTAATATTTATTTATGTTCATATTTATCCTATTACCCATGCATGCCAAATTAAGCTTTTATCTCCATTCGGACTTGTACTCTATTGTGTAAAGGTACGCCTTACATCTATATGAGACTCTCGAAAGACTAAGGTGGTAATTCGGGAATCTTATATGGCATGTGGCGGACTGTTACGTTTAGGGTACCCTATAGGGCGTGACACTCTTGGTCTTCACTTTCTTCCTCTTCCTCCGTTCCTTGCCCTTCCCTTGGGCTCACTCCATTCTCATCACCTCTTACCTCAGGTTCACTCACTTGGGTCTCCACCACTTCAGGCTCTCTCACAGGTTCTCCACCCACATTTTCAACTTCCATAGGCTCAGGGGCCACGGGTTCTACTACTGCTAGGTCAAGCATAGGTGGATTCTCACTCTCCATATAAACATCTCTCCATATCATTGGATCAAACTCGGGTTCTACCCTTCCACTATCTAGTATCTCCAACTCCCGATTAAAATCCATACAATTTGGTTGGGTTCGGATTCACTTCCGCTCCGGCTCGATGGGTGGGGTAGGGGTTCTAGGAACTACATTTTCCTCCCAATTAGGATCCTCCTCGGGGTCCTCTTCTTCTTCTTCCTCCTCTTCCTCATTCTCTTCGATCACAGGCGCACCATTCTATTGCATGCTTATGTCATGGGCTGGAGGTGTGGCTATCACACGGGGTGGAAGGATGTCTAAGTAAACCGCATGCCAAGTGATATGGTTCCATGCGTCTGTTATGTTCCAATCATGGTGGTCATACAAATTGTCATGGGCATACACATATAAGGGTCCTATAGGGATCCACACCCTAAAGTCTGGAGGGGTTCGGTTTCCCCCATTCTTCAAGATAAATGCAGCCTCCCTAGTCATGGGCTCGCGCCCATATTCTACCATGATTCTCTCCAAAGTATAAATCGTCTCCAATTTAGTCCAGCTCCTTCTCCCCATGGGATCATACCTCAACCGGTCGACCACAGCGGCCCACCTAGTGTATCTCATTCCTTCCTTCCACAATTTATACATTTCCCCTATGGTTCGGGGGTGCCTGGCTAAAGCGAAGTCTTCACACAATTCTCTCAATCTCAACCTGTACTCTACCATGGTTTCATCATTCCTCTTGGTGAAGTGCCTAGCCCACTCCCGGGTCTCACCCAAGGAGACCTACAACAACATAAGACTCCTAATCAAACTTAGCAAAGAAAACATTTTCAACTCCATTTGAACCTATTAATTAGATTTCTAAGTCCGGTTTCTTCTAATTCTATTGTCTTGTTTTATAACCTAGTGCTCTGATAACAACTTAAACTGTCATGCCCCATAGGGTATCCTAAACGTAACAGCCCGCCACATGCTATAAAAGACTCTCGAATTTCTATCCGAGCCCTTCGGGAGTCTTGTATAGATGTAAAGCGTCCCTTTACGACAATGGAATACTCAATCGATGGAGTTAAGAAGTTTAATGTGGCATTCATTAGCCATAGATAATAAACCAAAACACATATTTAAACTTTACAAAATCTAAGGGGCATTCCCCCGCAAAATAGTATCAAGTCCATTACAGTCATCCAGAGTCATTTAGTTTCCAACGGAAGTCTAAACAAAAGCAAAGTAAACTTCTATGGGAAACTCCTATCTCCGGTACCTGAGCTATGGCTTGCCTCGGCCTAAGCCAAATGAACTCGTGCTGCAACAAATAAAAGCTATGGGGGCATAAGCTAACTAGCTTAGTGAGCAAGAACTTCCATATCACAATTAATACAATTCACTCAAACAAGTGATTATTCACGCAAATGTAAGCATCAGACAAATGAGTTCAACAAACATATGACCAGCCGAAAATCATATGCGGATGGACTAAGGCCCTCCATCCCGGGTTAGCAGATTAACGAATCCTGCGGTACGACGCCGTTTAAGCTCACGGTCAACTGAATAATAATTCGTTTTATGGATCACGATTAACCAACATATTCGTTTTATGGATCACGAAAAACCAACCAATGCTAATGCTCCATCCCCGTCGTGATATGAATGAGTCCAATTATAATTGAAGCCAAATATGGTTAATTCAATTCTTTTAGGTGACCAACAATTATTCACAGACAACCAATATAAAATTCTAGCTAAACAAGCAATAACTTAACACCCGGTTTCGATATTCCTTAAATTCAATTTCACATATCAACAACAGACAAGTACATAATTCCCATATACCCCATCATACATTTCCATTTTTATCTTTGCCTACACCACTAGTGCCACTAACAATATAATCACAAACATTAATTGAGAGTGGAAGTAGTACTCACTCGGCCATGATTCGTCGGTCTTTTAGTAATAGTAATCGGGTGGTAAGGTATCGTCTTGCTCGGGATCACCTACCAAATAAGAATAATCCTAATAAGAATCTCATCATTTAATTATTCCAAGCTATGCATCTAAACTAGATGAATTCGGAATTCGTGCTATTTGCAGAAGTTCTAACTTAAAACGGTCATAACTTGGTCATTTTAACTCGGAATTTCGCAAATTTTATATCGATCTCTACCTACTTCGAAAGATCTATCTATTTCTAATATTATTTTCAAGTTTTGAAAACAGTAAGTTCACGGAACAGTAGGATCAGATCTGTTCCGTAAAATCTCCGATTCCGAAAAATTGTTTTGCATTTGATAAAAATGTTCCTAGTTGATGATTCATGTATAGATGGTATATGAATGAGTTCCTAATATGGCTATCATGTAGTGAACTCAATATATGCATGGTTTTGATGATCTTTGATGATGAACTCTTATGATTTCTTAATTATTAAGAATTTCCTTAATGACTACTTATAAAAAGCTATTATTTCCAATCTTACATTCCTTAGGGTTTTCATAATTTTCTTCTTGAAATTTGCTTGTTATCCAACTAAAAATAAGTTCCCAATATCTATACTTATTATGACCTTCATTTATGCATAAAAATCCACATTTTTCATTGGGTAACTATGTTTTTGAATAAGCTACTTATAAAAATCCGAATTTTGTAAATTCCATTTTCTTGCATTTTCTTTATGAGAAAACTTGTTTAACGCATCAAAAATTGAAGCTTCAATATATCCATTACCTAAGGACTCGAATTGACCCATAAAACATGCCATCTAAGCTTGGACACTAAGTGTTTATGTGGGCATCATCCAAAAATACGAATTTGACTATAATTTACTATCTCAATATTTTTCATCCTAACTCCACTACTTGTCTTACATTTTTCTCATGCCTAAACTCATCTAAACTTATGAAAATCATTCCTTAAGGGAATCTATCACATATACCTTCCATTTTTTATGAAAAATATGAGTTTTAAAGTGGTTTTGGTGGTTTTCAACATAGGGTTTCAAAATCATCCGAATTTTCAACTAAGCTTTTCCAACAAATATTTTCTTTTTCAAGTTCCTTGTCTTCTATACATGAAGATCTACCATCTAACATATCTATACATAGGCAAGGCTACATTTTTATGATCATCCATGCATGAAAATTAAAATAACCATATGAACATAAATGTAGATGAAGATGTGAATGTCTAAACACTAGATCTACTAAATATCATGCATGATTAATGAGTTTCATGGCATGAACATGAATATCTATGCATGATCCCTACTTTACATGCATAAACACAACACTATCTTCAACAAAAACTCATTTAAACTCTAGATCCACTTCTTGTGATGGCTTGATATTCTTGTACATGTGTTTTCATGTCCCTAGCATTTGATCATTGGGATTAAATGGAAAACCACACAAGAATAGCTTTGCCATTACAAGATTTGGGAGGAATAAGGCTTGAATCAACATACCAATGGAGATTAGAGGTGGAAATGAAGAGGAAATGAGTTGTGTGTGTGAGTGTGAGCGGGGGGCGGGAGTTCACGGCACCAAGGGGGAGAGAAAGAGAGGTTTTTACTTTAGTAAAAATTGGAACAAGTGAAAAATGAGGAGAGAGAGAGAGAGAAAAAGAAGCTTATATATTACATGCATTAGGGTTTTAGTTGAATAAAATTGAGTAAAATAAAACAAATGAGAGGGAAAAATAGGGGGGGTGTTGTTGGCGGCGCGCCGGCCATGGGGGAAAGGGGTTGTGTGTGTGTGTTTGAAATTTGATAATTTGTATTTTATGTAAATAAATGCAATAATTAGATAGGAAACAAAAATTCTTGGAAATGAAAATTGAAATGAGTAGTTGTAAGGATGTAAGAATAGGGTATAGGTAGTGTGTAGTGTAGGTTGTACTTGTGAATAGTAGACAAGACATCTACTTTACCGGTTGTAACAAAAACACGGGAAAAAGCTATAACTGTAATTTTTATAGCCCGGAAAATTATAAAATTGATATTTTTGGAATCCTTATAAAATTACAGTTCTAATGAATATCCCGGAACATTTTTCTGAGTTCGTGGTCCGAGGCACGCTTTTCCTTAATTGAGCTCAGGAAGGCCCGGAATTGAAAAATTCCCGAATTTAAGACTTTCAAAGGTCTAAAATATACTTTGGAACAATAATTCATATTCATTTACTTTATAAAACTTCTTTTATTATGAAACCGAAGGAAAGCTGGATTTAGGGTTCCTAGGCTTCTCTCACTAGACTTAACATAGACTGGATTAGGGTTTCGCTTTTCAACTCCCGAGGTTTTCTTAACTACTGAGAATACCGGGGTTTACAATGCATCTAAATTAATCAAAGTCGTGATTCTCGCTACTTGCGGAAGTTCCAACTTAAAACGGCCATAACTTAGCCATTTTAACTCGGAATTTCGCAAATTTTATATCGATTTCTATCTACTTCGAAAGATCTATCTATTTCTAATATTATTTTAAAGTTTTGAAAACATTAAGGTCATGGAACAGTGGGATCAGATCTGTTTTATAACTTTCCCTTTTCCGAAAAATTGTTTCGCATTTAGTAAAAATGTTTCTAGTTGATGATTCATGTATAGATGGAATGTGAATGAATTCCTAATATGAATGTCATGTAATGAGTCCAATATATGCATGATCTTGATGATTTTTGATAATGAACTCTTAAGAATTCTAATTATCATAAGACTCCATAATGGTCATTTCCTAAAAATCTATCTTTCCAATTTTTGCATTCCCTAGGGTTTCAAGATCTTATTCTTAGAATTCATTTACTATCTAAATAAAAATGAGTCCTTAACATCTATACTATCCATGACCTTCATTTATGAATAAAAATCCACATTTTTCACTTGGCAAATATGTTTTTAAACAAGCTTTTCACAAAAATCCGAATTTTGTAAATTTTCTTTTCTTGCATTTTTCCTATGAGAAAACTTGTTTAATGCACCAAAATTTGAAGCTTTATTATATCTATTGCCTAAGGACTTCATTTCACTCATAAAACTTGCAATTTGAGCTTGAATACTAGGTGCTTATGTAAGCATTACTCCAAAATACGAATTTAACAAATTAACTACTATCTCAAAATTTTCCATTCTAACTCCACTACTTTTATTACCTATTACTCATACCTAAACTCATCCAAACTTGTAAAAATCATTCCTTAAAGATACCTATTACATAAACCTTTCATTTTTCATGAAAAATATGAGTTTCAAAGTGGTTTTAGTGGCTTTTGAAATAGGGTCACAAAATCATCCGAATTTCCATAAGACACTTTTAGCAAAAATCTTTTCTTTTTCAAGTTTCTTGTCTCCTATACATGAAGATCTATCATCTAACACATCTATACGCATGCAAGGCTAAGCTTTTATGATCATTAATGCATGAAAGCTCAAAATAACCTTATGAACATAAATGTAGATGAAGGTATAAGTGTTTAAACACTAGATCTATCATATATAGTGCATGAATCATGAGTTTCATCGCATAAATATAACTTTCCATGCAAGATCCCTACTTTACATGCATGAACATAACATTATCTCAACAAAAACTCTTTTAACACTAGATCCACTTCTTGTGATGGCTTGATATTCTTGTATTAGTGTTTTCATGTCCCTAGCACATGCTCATTGGGATTAAAAGTGGCAAACACTCAAGAATGGTCTTGCCATTACAAGATTTAGGAATAACAAAGCTTGGAATCCTCATCTAATGGATGATTTGAAGAAAAAAAGAAGATGAAATAAATTTGTGGAGGTGTGTGTGTGTGTGTGTCACGGTAACCATAGGAGAAAGAAGAGAGAGTTTTTAACCTTTGCAAAATTTAGAAGAGTGAAAATGAGGAGAGAGAGAGAAAATGAGTTTATATATTATAGGTATTAGGGTTTAGGTAAGTTAAAAGGAGTAAAAATAAATCAAATTGAGGGAAATTGGGGAGGGGGTGTGCCGGCCAAGTGTGTCGGAGGGAGAGAGGGAATTGAATGTTTTATAAAATTTGTAATTTATGTAATAAAATGTAATAAATGTAATAATTAATTGGGAAACAAAATTTCTTGGAAAAGAAAATTGTAATGAGTAGTTTTATGTAAGAATAGGGTATGGGTAGTGTGTAGTGTAGGTTATACTTGTGAATAGTAGACAAGACATCTACTTTACCGGTTGTAAAGAAAATACGGGAGAAAGGCTATAACTGTAATTTTTATAGCCCGAAAAATTATAAAATTTATATTTTTGAAATCCTTATAAAATTTCGGTTCTAATGAATATTCCGGAATATTTTTCTGAGTTTCTAGTCCCGGGGCACGTTTTTTCATAATTTGGCTCGGGAAGGCCCGGTATAGAAAATTTCCCAAATTTAAAACTTTCTAAGGTTTAAAATATACTCTAGAACAATAATTCATATTCATTTACTTTATAAAACTTCTTTTGTTATGAAACCGAAGGAAAGCCGGATCTAAGGTTTCTAAGCTCCTCTCACTAAGCTTAAACTAGACCGATATAGGGTTTTGTTCTCCGGTTTCCGAAGTTTATTCGATTACTAGAAAAACTAGGGTATACATTATAAGAATAATAATAAAATCTGTGTAATGAATAATAGTAAATCGTACTGAAAGACTCGCTAATTACCGGTAGCAATGAAACACAAATAAATTTGTAAAATCAAGTAATTCTAGCTATTGAAAATTTATAAAACTAATATTTTAAAGATCCTTATAAAAATACGAGTCTAATGGCATTAATAACGTATTTTTAATACTTCGAATCTTAGGGCGTGCTTTTCGAAGTTGGCACCTGACCGGATTGGAATAGATCAAAAATTCGTTAATCTCATCCTTTAAAGCATCCTAGGCTTAATACGACCCAATTACACCTTTTCCTCTTATTCCGACTCCTTGTTTTAGGAATACGGGATTGCCGGAACTAGGTTACGGAGTTTCTTGGGATTTTCGGGGACTTAGGTTTCCCGGTTGACTTTCTGGTTTACACCTTTGCCAATTTGGAAACTGATATTCTATACTTATATGACACATCTGATTGGTGAGATTTATTTTAAGGTCGATTTCCATAAGTATTTAATATCTCACAGCGTTCTCGGAATTCTTTGGATTGAGTTTTATTCCCGAAGGTTAATCACTATTTACTTCTTAATAGTTTGTTTTAGGGCTCTATTTTATTCGAATTAATAAGTTGGAGCTAAATATAAAATTTGTCGTACGTAGAGGTTTTAGATTGGAAGTATATTGAGTTACTATTTCTGAGGACTCTTATTTTCTCACGATTCAGAAATTTCTGGATTCGTTCGGGATTTGGGACTTATCGAAGTTCGGTTTTAATTCGGAGTGATTTTCAGGGTTTTATTTTCAAAGTTCATCTTCAGAATTATTTACTAAAATTTTCTAGGTCTTACAAGATCTACTTAAACTTGCAACTCTATTCAACTAAGTTTGTCAAAATTCACATAGAGTGAAATTCCAACTTAAAATGGTCATAACTTGCTCATTTTAACTCGAAACTTCGCATATTATATACCGATTTCTACCTATTCAAAAAGATCTATCTATTTCTAAGGTTATTTTCTACATAAAAGGTAATTTGGGTTGCTAAATAGGTCGGTACAGATTCAAAACGAATTTTCCAGATTTTGCAAAACAATATTTCTAACTCAACTCATTCAAAAAAATCTTTTAGCAAAATATAGATATATATATATATATATATATATGATTAAAAAATCCTTTAAGTGTATATATAGACTCACTTTATATGCAAAAATTATAATGGTAGTATCTTAACAATTATTTTCATAAAACAATTCATCTTGAAATGTTAAAACTTAAACTCAACAAATCCCTTTTCAAAATAATTTGAAAAAACTTTATATTTTCTTAGGTTATTATAAATAAGTATGTTCTTATTTTGTTTTCCAAAACAAATAAATTTTCCTCTTAACTTTGGTCTTTTACCATTTTCACTTCTAGTGATAAAAGAATAAAGTTATCAAAAGATTTATTAAGTTGTTGATAACTTATAAATTTGGCTTTAGAATGGTTTTTGGAAAATGAGTTTTTTCTTCTTATATTCTTGTTTATTAACTCTTTCAAAAATAAATTCTTGTTTCTAATACTTGGTCTTTTATTTCCTCTACAAGTTTTATTTGGAAAGAAATTATTTTTATTGTGAAAATCCTTTGTTTTTGGTTTTATCATATTTGTATTCTTGTTATTTCTTTTAAAATAGGTTCCTTCTTTGAAAACTTATAAATCATTTTTTTTCTAACTGGGTTTATAAATTTATGGGTTAATTTGATCTTAACTTTGAAAACTAGTTTACCTCTTGGTTTTGTTATGGAGTTGAAAGGACTTTAATTCTTGTGAAAACTTTGAATACCAATAATTTATTTTTACTAAGACTTAGGTTACCATATTATAAAAAAAAGGTGTTTATTTTTTATATTTCCTTGGTAAAACTATTCTTATTATTATTTGATAAGACTTTGAGAGACTTGTGAAAATGTTGTAACAACCCATTTTTATATTGTTGATAATAACTCCTTTTATTTAATGATAAGTTACATAATAGAAAATTTAGTTTCAAGTTCCTTTATTAAAGAAATATTTCTACTTTAAATTTAGTTGAGACAATATCATTATGTAGATGCATGCATCATGAGCATGTAGTATGTAGATAGTGAAAATATAAGATAAGAAGCAAGATAATATTAATAAGCAATGTAGCAATAATAAGCAAGATATTATAGTCAAGCATTGGAAACCTTAGCTTTATCAAGGTAACTCAATCAAGCATTGAGAGCCTTAGCTTCATCAAGGCAACTCGGTTAAGTATTAGGAGCGTTAGCTTCATCAAGACATCTGGGACTATGTTCCAAAAAAAAAAAACAAAAGAAAAGAAAAGGTAATAATAAACTTATTAGTGATTTAGTGAGCATTTAGGCTTTAGAAAATATAGATATATTTATATAGATAGTAGCATATAAAGAAGTTAGGCTAGAAGCATGATAATAACAATAATAAGATCATAATAATAACATAATGGCAAAACAACATAATATGAAATTTATTCATGAATAAAAACAAAACATAAATATAGTATTGCTTCTATAACATTAGAATGTTTAAGAAACATACACCATGGTCATGTTAAGTTACATGAGATGGTAAAAAAAAAATAGATAAGAACTTTTACCTAAGAAAATAATATAGAAGTAGTAGAAGAAGAAAAGCTTGGATAGTGTTTATGTATGTAGGAATTGTGTAGAAAGACTGGGTAGTGAAGAAAGAAAAGAGAAATTTTGGTAGAGAGTGTTTGAGAAGAAAATTTGGGAGAGTTTTAGTAAGGTGAATGAGTGTGTGAAAGAATTGGAGGGAGTGTAAACCCCCAAATTTACGGAATCAGTTTAGCATAAAAACCTAAACCGGAAGTCAAACGAAACCCTAAAGGTCAACAAAACCCTAGTTTACCGTATCAAACTAAATCCGGCATTGCCGTTTTCCTTGGCCCTGAAAAACGAAGTTGGATTTATTAGCTAAAATAGTCCATAATAACCATAGGTTTTATAAAAGTTTCAGTTTCGCGAAATTCGGGTGTCCTTCGAACCCGATCGGACACAGTTCTCGAAAAACGTGTCCGGAAGACCGGAATAGTAAAAATATTCCGAATACACCGTTAGACTCGTAAAAATATAAGTTTTCCAAAAATATCAGTTTCGCAATTTTTCGGTAAGTAAAAATAACAGATATAGCTATTATACGCGTATTTTCTTACTACCGGTACTTTAATTGTCATATCTACTTTACATTACACTATTCATTACTATTCTACACTATTCTTTTATCTCTACTTTTTCTTACACCTATTCTTACACTCTCCATAACCTATAAACTTAACTTTTTACCTTTCCCATAACTTTATATCACATCTACCTTACATATTACATCTTTTATCTTTCTAAAAAGTCAAAAAATAAAACACACTCCCTCACTACACTCAATGGCCGGCGCTACCCCCCCTCACATGCCCATCAATTTGTTTTAATTTTACTTTATTTTAATCACACAAAAATCACTCCTCAATTTCCTATAAATACCCCCCTTCTCTTTCACTTCTTTCACACCACTCTTACACTAAAATTACTCTCTCAAAATCTCTCAAGAATTCTCTCCAAGAAGTTCTTACAAGAAAAGCTCTCTTTATTCTTTCTTTAAGTAAGCTTTCCTCAAGAAAATCCTCCAAGCTTTCTTCATGTTCATCTACTTAGTATGAGCTTAGTGTGTGTTTTCTAAAACCATGAAGGTTAAGAAAGCAACAATAGGTTCATACTTTTTTTTTGTTCATAATCATAATTCCTTTATGTTCATGTTTCCTTTATATTCATTTATGTTTCTATTATGTTCATTTATGCTTCTTTTATGTTCATAACTATCTACTATATCTATATAGCTATATATACTATTTAAAGCATATAAGCTCATGATCTTGCAATTTATTTACCTTTCATGCAATTTATTTACTTCAATGCATTTTATTTATTCCAAGTTGTTTTTAAGACTAGTCTCTAGTCTTAGACTTGTCTCATCAAGTCAAAACAAGCTTTTCTTCAATTTATATGGGACTAGTTTACTTCTTAGTCCCGGGAGCCTTGAAAAAGCTAAGACTCCAATACTTGACTTTATTATTATGCTTTATGTTATTTTGGTTATTATTATTCTCATAATCATGTTCATTTAGATTGTTGTCCATAATTTTATTTAAACAAAAAGAAGAATTTTGTCACTTAGAAATAAGTTTATGTAAAGTATAGAATCTATAAAGCAACACAAAATAAACTCATTCCTTTTCATGTTACAAAAAGAACCCACTATAATTTTATAAATTACTTTTACTTTAAAAAGCCACTTAGATCCTTATTATCCCACCTTGTTTTTCAAAAGAAAATATTTTGTTGACAAAAATGGTTCTTTTCATAAGAAAGAAAATAAGATATATGACTAAAGAAATTTTTAAGTAAGGACCTTTGCAAACCAATAAGCAAAGAAAATTTATGGTTTGAAAATAATAAAGTTATTTCTTTTCAAGTTACAAGAAAAAGTTAATAAGATTATAGAAATTAGTTTTTCTACAAAAAGTCCATAATTGTTCCACATTGTTTTTATGAAGAAAACCAATTTCCATGCATGGATGATTATTTTTGAAAAATATGAGACATAAGAAAAAGAATGAGAAATATCAAGTAAGGATTTTTGCAAAACAAGTAAATAAAGGAATTTACACAAGAAAAATGAAGAATAGCATATTTCCTAGAAAACTTCAAATATAGTATTAATGTAACTTAGAAAGTAGAAAATTTTATTTTCAAAGGTCACTTAGAAAAAGATAAATAAAACCAACATAAAATGTTTTTAGAAAATAAAGAAAACAAGGTATTCATTTCAAAGAAATTTGCGAAAACAATTTCCGAAAAACTTCAAACCAACATTGTTTTACCTAAATAAATTGGACAACAAGACACTTGAGCATGCTTAAATATGAGTTATATAGTTATAAAAAGAGAATTTTTCAACTATATAGATAACTAAGTAATTATCAAACAAATTGTGATTCCTTAAACCAAAGTTGTTTTTACTTGGAAATCCGTGGTGAATTTTCTCGTTACTTTTTCAGAGCCTATATGGCCTTGTTTGTTGAATGTAATTTTGGAAATGGGTAGATCTTTTCGAGTAGGTAGAAATCGGCATATTATATGCGCGATTCCGAGTTAAAATGACCAAGTTATGGCCATTTTAAGTTGGAATATTCTTCTATACGAACTTTAACGTTCTTTGACATTGTTTTGTCAAAATTCAAGAAAATCATCAAGAAAAACTCATTGTGGGTATTTTCTTTGGCTAGGTGACCCCGATGAAGGATTCCTTTACCCTGAGAACTATTACGATTAAGTGGAGTGTGTGAACAACTCATCCGCTTAGAGGAATAGACGACAATGGCATCGTGAGTTTATTCCCCGTTATTTTTCATACTCCTGATTGTGCTTGTAAAATTAGTTGCACTAGAATTTAAGAAAAATCAAAAGGAAGTGTATGATAATATGTTGAAAGAATACTAAGTATATCGAAACTCGATTTGTTGTAATAAAGTTGTATGTGAATTAATATCTTGAAATGTTTGAAATTGATTGATCACTTGAAAGAAGTTAAATGTAACTACTAGACTTTAATTACAGAAATTATTCATGCACTTCATATGTTGAGTCACATTGCATTCACTACTATACAATTGGTGGGACAAGTGTATAATAGTGGTGGTAGACATAACGGTATATCATGTAAAGTGGCGAGTAGGAGCCTGTAAAAACTACAAAAATTGGTGGCTAGTAGGAGCCTGTAATAACTACATGATTTGATGGCGTATAGGAGCCCGTAAGATCTATAAAAGTGTTTTTAAAAGTTGTGGCTGTAATTGGCCTAAATACCCAACCCCGAATTAAGGGCGTAATTCATTCAACATATGATTCCCGGAAAGTCATATGTCTTGTATGCTCACGTGGTTGTTGCATTTCATATGTTTGAATAATAAACTTGATTGATAATTTTCTTCGAGTATGAATTTTGGGATTTATTCACTAAGCTTATTAGCTTATACCCCGATAGATATCTTTTGCAGTTTCCTTACTTATGGTTAAGGCCACGTGGACCATGCGGGCAGGTAATCCCTTTTGAACATTAGAAATCTGGATAAATGTAGCTTAGTATTAGCATGTTAATATGTATATAATAGATTAGTAATTTAGGGAGTTGTCCCTCAGTTTGTAAAGTCTTTGCCATAAACGAATAATTATTGTGATTCTTCTTTTCTTAATATGTTTTTATATCTCCTTAAGCTTCATAATTCCATATGTGGTCCTCTAAAATTGTGAAAGTAAGCCTTACACTTAATATAAAAGCTTTTGGAAATGACTAAGGTTGTCATACTTAAGCTTTAATATTGAGTGTGGCGGACTGTCACGTTTAGGGTACCCATTGGGGCGTGACAGTTTAAGTTGGTATCAGAGCATGGTTTAAGAACCTAGGAATCATAATTATAGAAATGGACTTAAGAAGAATTGACTTAGATAGAAGCAAGAAAACCTAGATGAAATAGAATGGGTAGAATAAGTCTCCTAATATCTTTCTTTTACGTAGATCACCATAGATGAGGCCCGTCTCCAAGCCAAGAACTTTCGAAAAGGACCCTTCGAAACACCAGAAGATTACCGATTGAGACTTAGAGTCCTGTGTGAAGAGTTTGCCCTAGCAGGACAGCCTAAGACCGTCCGAGAAATGTTCCAAATATGGAAGAAAGGAATGATACAAACAGAATGGAGGGAAGTGGTACAGACCATTCACAACTGTCCTATAGGAAAGAAACTGACCGAGTTGGAAATGATATACGTCGTGGAACGTATAGCGGCCATTGCTGAAGATAGACCTATGTTGAAGGAAGCCACATTTGTTCTTAGGAGAGACGGGGGACGAACTTCACCAGATTTCCAGACATGGAGGAAAATTGGACCTATGTTCGTTTACGCCCACGACAACTTGATGGATCACCTTGAATGGATGAAGGCGGACATCAATGACATCTTCCATTGGCATGGAGTGTACCAGGAGGTACTACGACCACCAACCCAAGTACCTACGGAGCCGCCTACCTTTATGGGAATCCAACTAAGGAGGAACGAGCCCCTACGCCTGCGGGATGACGGATCAATAATAAGGGAAGAGCCTATGGAAGAAGATGAAGAGAGTGAAGATTCGGAGGAAGACCCGGAAGAAGAGAATGAAGCAGGAACAGAAGAAGGAAACCAGACCACTGTTGGAGAGGAAGAACCCCGTAATAGCACTGAGGAAAGGATTATCCGCTACTTAATGGGACGATAGACTCAGGGAAGGCAAGAACTAAACTCGGCCATGAATACAGATAATGCTCCACCCAATGAGAACAATAGCATGGAGACGGATGGAGCCGTTACTTGGAGAACCATTCATGACATAGTACCAGAGATGACTAGAGATGAGCTAACCGACGTACACGAAAGATCCAGAGAGGCAGCCCGGAAGAGGAGGAAATATTTCAGCCAATTCATGAGGGACTGGAACCCAGGATCATCCAGCAGCAACCCAGGAGATGCGCCAGAAGAATGAAGAAAGGAGGGAAGGAAGGGAGCATATCCCTAGAAGTCCAGCTTAGATTTTGTACTCATAGACTAGATCCATGATCTTAGTCTATCTTTTAATTTTCGGAACAATGTTTGTTATTTCTATGTGATTTTCTTTTATGATTTATCTTATTTCGGATTTCATGTATGAACTTTATTTCTATGATAATGCTCTAAGTTTGATTTCAGAAATTGTTTTGATTTAAATTTTGTTAGCTTTTGTGCATATTTAACTTTCCGTTATATTCACCAATTTCCGGAAAAAAATTTAATTAAGTTATCAAAACTTTACAAACTTGACTTAGAAAAGTTTAAAACAGCCGAAATAGGAGTAGACGAAGAAGGGAACAAAGCGCCTCTAACCAACCAGACGTAGAAGCAGATCAACCTACTGTCCAAGGAGCCGCCGCACCCTAAATGAACTTACACGCCACGTTAGGACACCTAACCCACGTATTAGAAGAAATTAGGCAAAATATGCCAGCACAAGCACCCGTACCAGAGGCAACACCAGCAACAGCATCAGCGACAGCCCCAGTATCTATACCAACCTCACCACCACAACAAGCTTCAACAGAGGCATCTGTGCATAGGAACATGCATAGCCAAAGTACACCCCTACCTCCATCTCCACCGCCAAAACCATACAAAAGCATGTTACCTAACTTCATCAAAAGTAACCGCTTCTTTGAAGGAGCTTATGACAAGCCAGAAGAGGCAGAAGATTGGTTATCTCAAATAGAGATGTCTTTTGATGCATATGAAGTTCCGCCCCATTTGCAAATCAAGTATGGAACATTCATGCTTCGTCTAAACGCTAGGATATGGTGGGAGTCAAGGAAAAGAGATCTAATGACTCCAATCACTTGGGAGATGTTTAGACAGGAGTTTTTGGAGAATTATTTCCTAGGAAGGTTACGAGTAAGGTATAGCGCGGACTTCTTGCAAATTGCTCAAAAGGGAAGAACAATCGAACAATATGAAACTGAGTTCAGTAGATTGTTGCAATATGCACCGGACTCCTACAAGTACAGTGAAGAATTGAAAAGACAAGTCTTTATAGGAGGATTGGATGAAGACCTAAGAATGAGATTGGAAGAATTTGACATAAAGAATTTTCGAGAATTAGTGGAAAGAGCCCGAATAGTAGAAGGAGTAAGGAAAAGGAGAGAAAGAATAGAAGAAATGCCCCCAGCTATTTGGAAAGTGTTTCTTCTGTGGAAATACAAACCATAAGATGTCAAAATGCCCAAACAGAAGGATAGATGCTTGCTATGTTTGCAATCAGAAAGGACATTTTGCCAACAACTGTCCTTAAGGAAGGAATATTCTGTCAAGATCATCAGGGGAAGTTGTACCTATAAGAATGGAAAAGGAAAATAGAAGTGGAAGTAAAAGCAGACCAGGATCTACTGCTCCGGCAATTCGAAATTTACAACTTGGAGGGACGATGGATAAGTGAAGAAGTGAACAAAGAAAATGGAAACTTGACTACCTTGGAGTGCATTAGAGGCTGTAACAGCGATGTGGGAACCAGTCAATCCCCAACCTTCTTTTATTGATGTTGTTTCCATGTTTCAAGTAACGGAGAAGTGTACAATTTTCTTTTTGTGGATGAATAGGAGTGATAATCCCCTATTGTGTACATAAGAAGTTTAGTAAATTAGAATGTTGTGCTCTCTTGAAATTCAAAGTGTTACATCCTTTCGGTATATCTAGACTACCAATGACAAATGATCAACCTAGTTTAAGATAATGCGAAAGAATGATGAAACCCGAGAAACTTGGTCAATCTTTCAACAAAGACGTAAGGACATGAGGTCACCTATGACTCTAAGGAATAATGGAATTAAGTAATCTTTTGAATAAGATGTATACCTCTCAAATAAGATCCCAATAAAAAGAAACAAGGAGAACATAGGGCTTACAAAAAGAAAATAGTTGGCAAAGGATTTGCTAACATAAGAAAAGAACAGACACATTCTTTCAAGTTGATAAAGGAAGTAAATAGCAAAAGAGTGAGGAGAAATTGACCTTTGGAGACATTCATAAGTTCCAATAAGAAGTTTTGAAAAGAATTCTGAATACAGATATTCACTCAGAGAAACACGGAAAAATAGACTAATGAGGAAGTTGGAGAAACAACAAACCAGAAAAATCGAGACCTTACGAAATGAAGTATGCCATCACGAAATATACCCATCCAGCTTATAATGGAGAAAACCCTAAGCCAAAGTGTTAACTTCTGGAAGGGAACAAAGTGAAAATCTTTTAAGGAGCAAACACGTGTCTCTCAAGATTAAGATCACGATACCACCAACAAAGGATCAAATCAAGAAGGAATGACCCTCAAATTCTTCATAACCCCACAAGTTTTAATAACGCCTTCTGGACTCAAGAATAGTGATATAGCCTGAAAAAGGAAAGAGGTAATCAAAGGATGTAATCTTAAGTATAGGAAATTAATAAAAAGGGAGTTGAGAAGTCGAACCTTGAAGTTCACAACAAGGTTTAAAAGAGGAACCACGTCGGTAGGATATTGAGATCAACCGTATAAAAATAATAAAAGAGCTTAGATACGAAGGATAAAGAAGGGATATAGGAAGAAAGATGTATTAAAGGAAGCTAAAAACGATGATTTAGCATAACTAAGGACAAGGAAGTTAGTAAGAATGAATCATGAGTACGGATCATAAGTTGGGATCAACAACATATCCAAGAAGAACTCCGATATACCAAAGTTCAAGGGACATTAGAAGAAATGAAATATGGATAAAGGAATAAAAACACCAAAGGATGAAAAGGTTTATGAAATTCAATGAAGATGGAATTAACCTTCTCAAGATTTTGAATTTCTCACAAAACGATAACAAGAAGGCAAGGATGCTTACGGTATAAAATTGAGTAACTAACAAAGATGGTTCGTTTCATAATCGGTTAATATAACGCTCTCTAAAGGGAAAAGAGATGAAAGCAAAAGAGATCAGTCAGAGATATGACAAACCTAGACGCAAGAATGGGAACGAAGAGGAACTAATAAAGAATTTTGGACCCCTGATACTACAAACGATCAAGGAAAATCATTCAAATACCTTGGAGGAACAATCAAGAGCATCTCGTGAGATGATAAAGGCACAAGATAGACGAAATAAGATGAATAAAAAAAGAAGGACCTTAAAAAAATCTCAAAATGAGAATCAGAGAGTTTAAAGATAGGAAGTAATCATAAGACGAGAAGGAAGTTGATTATTACATAAACATATTGGAGATGTGCAACAATTCCCCATCTAACAAATGGTTAAGGAATCAAGTTATAGGGATAAAAGTTAATGTTTTTAAAGGAGAATCTACCTTATGAAGATATACCCAATACCGATATTTAGCCACAAGAGTTCAGAGGATAAGAAATGAGGAAATCAATTAAAGAGATCTTTTTGAAGAAGGACGCATAACCCAAGTAACCAAGTTTGGTTAAAGCCACAAGTAGGAATTCCCAAGTTTTGAGGACAAAACTTTCTTTAAGGGGGGTAGGTTGTAAACCCCAAATTTTCGGAATCAGTTTAGCATAAAACCCTAAACCGGAAGTCAAACGGAACCCTAAAGGTCAACAAAACCCTAGTTTACCGTATCAAACTAAATCCGGCATTGCCGTTTTCTTTGGCCCTGAAAAACGAAGTTGGATTTATTAGCTAAAATTCGTAATAACCATAGGTTTATAAAAGTTTCAGTTTCGCGAAATTCGGGTGTCCTTCGAACCCGATCGGACACAGTTCTCGAAAAACGTGTCCGGAAGACCGGAATAGTAAAAATATTCCGAATACACCGTTAGACTCGTAAAAATATAAGTTTTCCAAAAATATCAGTTTCAATTTTTCGGTAAGTAAAATAACAGATATAGCTATTATACGCGTATTTTCTTACTACCGGTACTTTAATTGTCATATCTACTTTACATTACACTATTCATTACTATTCTACACTATTCTTTTATCTCTACTTTTTCTTACACCTATTCTTACACTCTACATAACCTAAACTTAATTTTACCTTTCATAACTTTATATCACATCTACTTACATATTACATCTTTTATCTTTCAAAAAGTCAAAAAATAAACACACCCCTCACTACACTCAATGGCCGGCGCCTCCCCCCTCATGCCCATCAATTTGTTTAATTTTACTTTATTTTAATCACACAAAATCACTCCTCAATTTCCTATAAATACCCCCCTCTTCTCTTTCACTTCTTTCACACCACTCTACACTAAAATTACTCTCTCAAAATCTCTCAGAATTCTCTCCAAGAGTTCTTACAAGAAAAGCTCTTTAGTCTTTCTTTAGTAAGCTTTCATCAAGAAATCCTCAAGCTTCTTCATGTTCATCTACTTAGTATGACTTAGTGTGTGTTTTCTAAAACCATGAAGGTTAAGAAAGCAACAATAGGTTCATAATTTTTTTTTGTTCATAATCATAATTCCTTTTGTTCATGTTTCCTTTATATTCATTTATGTTTCTCTTATGTTCATTTATGTCTTTTTATGTTCATAACTAACTATATCTTTATATAGCTATATATACTATTTAGAGCATATAAGCTCAGATCTTGCAATTTATTTACCTTTCATGCAATTTATTTACTTCAATGTATTTATTTATTCCAAGTTGGTTTTTAAGACTAGTCTCTAGTCTTAGACTTGTCCTCATCAAGTCAAAACAAGCTTTTCTTTCTTTCAAATTAAATGGGACTAGTTTACTTCTTAGTCCCGGGAGCCTTGAAAAAGCTAAGACTCCAATACTTGACTTTATTATTATGCTTTATGTTATTTTGGTTATTATTATTCTCATAATCATGTTCATTTAGATTGTTGTCCATAATTTTATTTAAACAAAAAGAAGAATTTTGTCACTTAGAAATAAGTTTATGTAAAGTATAGAATCTATAAAGCAACACAAAATAAACTCATTCCTTTTCATGTTACAAAAAGAACCCACTATAATTTTATAAATTACTTTTACTTTAAAAAGCCACTTAGATCCTTATTATCCCACCTTGTTTTCAAAAGAAAATAATTTTGTTGACAAAAATGGTTCTTTTCATAAGAAAGAAAATAAGATGGATGACTAAGGAAATTTTTAAGTAAGGACCTTTGCAAACCAAAGGCAAAGAAAATTTATGGTTTGAAAATAATAAAGTTATTTCTTTTCAAGTTACAAGAAAAAGTTAATAAGATTATAGAAATTAGTTTTTCTACAAAAAGTCCTTAATTGTTCCACATTGTTTTTATGAAGAAAACCAATTTCCATGCATGGATGATTATTTTTGAAAAATATGAGACATAAGAAAAAAAATGAGAAATATCAAGTAAGGATTTTTGCAAAACAAGTAAATAAAGGAATTTACACAAGAAAAATGAAGAATAGCATATTTCTTAGAAAACTTCAAATATAGTATTAATGTAACTTAGAAAGTAGAAAATTTTATTTTCAAAGGTCACTTAGAAAAAGATAAATAAAACCAACATAAAACGTTTTTAGAAAATAAAGAAAACAAGGTATTCATTTCAAAGAAATTTGCAAAAACAATTTCCGAAAAGCTTCAAACCAACATTGTTTTACCTAAATAAATTGGACAACAAGACACTTGAGCATGCTTAAATATGAGTTATATAGTTATAAAAAGAGAATTTTTCAACTATATAGATGACTAAGTAATTATCAAACAAGTTGTGATTCCTTAAACCAAAGTTGTTTTTACTTGGAAATCCGTGGTGAATTTTTTCGTTACTTTTTCAGAGCCTATATGGCCTTGTTTGTTGAATGTAATTTTAGAAATGGGTAGATCTTTTCGAGTAGGTAGAAATCAGCATATTATATGCGCGATTCCGAGTTAAAATGACCAAGTTATGGCCATTTTAAGTTGGAACATTCTTCTATACGAACTTTAACGTTCTTTGACATTGTTTTGTCAAAATTCAAGAAAATCATCAAGAAAAACTCATTGTGGGTATTTTCTTTGGCTAGGTGACCCCGAAGAAGGATTCCTTTACCCTGAGAACTATTACGATTAAGTGGAGTGTGTGAACAACTCATCCGCTTAGAGGAATAGACGACAATGGCATCGTGAGTTTATTCCCTGTTATTTTTCATACTCTGATTGTGCTTGTAAAATTAGTTGCACTAGAATTTAAGAAAAATCAAAAGGAAGTGTATGATAATATTGAAAGAATACTAAGTATATCGAAACTCGATTTGTTGTAATAAAGTTGTATGTAATTAATATCTTGAAATGTTTGAAATTGATTGATCACTTGAAAGTTAAATGTAACTACTAGACTTTAATTAAAGAAATTATTCATGCACTTCATATGTTGAGTCACATTGCATTCACTACTATACAATTGGTGGGACAAGTGTATAATAGTAGTGGTAGACATAACCGGTATATCATGTAAAGTGGCGAGTAGGAGCTTGTAAAAACTACAAAAATTGGTGGCTAGTAGGAGCCTATAATAACTACATGATTTGATGGCGTATAGGAGCCGGTAAGATCTATAAAAGTGTTTTTAAAAGTTGTGGCTATAATTGGCCTGAATACCCAACCCCGAATGAAAGGCGTAATTCATTCAACATATGATTCCCGGAAAGTCATATGTCTTGTATGCTCACGTGGTTGTTGCATTTCATATGTTTGAATAATAAAATTGATTGATAATTTTCTTCGAGTATGAATTTTGGGATTTACTCACTAAGCTTATTAGCTTATACCCCGATAGATATCTTTTGCAGTTTCCTTACTTATGGTTAAGGCCACGTGGACCATGCGGGCAGGTAATCCCTTTTGAACATTAGAAATTTGGATAAAGTGTAGCTTAGTATTAGCATGTTAATATGTATATAATAGATTAGTAATTTAGGGAGTTGTCCCTCAGTTTGTAAAGTCTTTGCCATAAACGAATAATTATTGTGATTCTTCTTTTCTTAATATGTTTTTATATCTCCTTAAGCTTCATAATTCCATATATGGTCCTCTAAAATTGTGAAAGTAAGCCTTACACTTAATATAAAAGCTTTTGGAAATGACTAAGGTTGTCATACTTAAGCTTTAATATTGAGTGTGGTGGACTGTCACGTTTAGGGTACCCATTGGGGCGTGACAGGGAGAGGGGGTATTTATAGAATTTTTAGAGTGATTATTGAGTTAATTGAATAAATTGAAAAAGAAAAATAAAATATGTGTATGTATGGGAGTGGGGTGCCGGCGTGATTGAGAGCGGGAGAGAGAGAGGTTGTTTTGTTTTATACTTTTGTTAATTAAAAGTAATAAAATATAAAGTTTGATGTGAATGAAGATGTATAGGAAAAGTAAAAAGTAGATAATAGATATGGTATAGTGTAGAAATAGGTGTAGAAAAAGTAGAGATATGTGAATAGTAATGAATAGTATAGAATAGTACTATAAAGAGTAGATAAGACAAATTAATACCATTAGTAATGAAAATACGCGTAACTAAGCTATATCTGATATTTTTAGATACCGAAAAATTATAAAATGGATATTTTTGAAATCCTTGTATTTTTACGAGTTTATTGGTAGTATCCGAATATTTTTGTCGTCGGGGGTATCGAGGTACGGTTTGTGGAAACTAATCCCATTCGGATCCGAAAGACATCAAAAATTATCGAATCTAATATTTTTGTGCATCCTTACATTATTATGAACTATTATCCACTACTATCTCAATTTCGTTGTTTCGAGATTAGGAACACGAGGTTGCAGGATCTAATCTATTAGGGCTTGATACATATCTGTTGACCTTAGAATTTCCAGTTGACTTTCAGTTTAGGGTTTGAAGATAACCATAGCATAAAATCTAGAGGATTACACTACTCCACTTCCATTTTAATTTAGGTGACCTCGCATCGATAACCGAGTTTTCAGACCCACCCGTCGCCTAGCTATTATGCCTTTTGCCCACAGAGATATAACAACGAATGTAATGTGACTCAATATATGTTATGCATGGACAATTTAATTATATGGTCATGGCATATTATTTAAGTGAATTATAGGCAATCATAGAGATTTCAGACAATTTAATTCTATACTAAATCATACAAATATTTATAGCAATACTCATTACGATATTCTTATCATCAATTCAACAAAGTAGAATTCATATGCGCATTCCCATTTTATCTTGTCCTAATTCTAATGCCACTATTATTACACGCAAAATTATAAGCATGTAATTTAAAGAAAGTGAACTCACTTTACCATGGAGCAAAATTCCTCTTAATTGTAATAATCCTTGGGAAGGTCTAGTCCGTCTCCCAAGTCTTCTATCAAAAGGAAAACCTCTAATGAGTATTTCTATGAAGTTTAAATGAACTTATAAATTCTATTCTAACAAGTTCGTCAAAGTTTACCTAGGATGATATTCCAACTTAAAAATGACCATAACTCGATCATTTTAACTCAGAATTTCGCAATTAAGCTATTGATTTCTATCTACTTGGAAAGAGCTATTTATTTATGAGGCTATTTTTAAATTTTGAAAACTTTTAGGTCTTAGAAAGCTCATATCAAATCTAATCAGTAGCTAGAATTCGCATTTCTGAAATTGTTTTGTGAAATTTGCATTGTTCCTACCAAGTATATTATATGTGCATGTAATATTTACAAGTTAGCCTCATGAATGACATGATATGAGCCATTTATATGCATATTTTTTATGGTACTTGGTTTCAAAGAATTTTTAGAAAACTTTTACTTTGCAAAAATTTTTAAGAACACTTGGTTGAGAAAAACTAGCTTTGTTTCTTTGAAAATCATCCTTATTTTCACTAAGATAAAGCCTTCATGACTTATATGTCTAATACCTTCATTATCTTAATAAACTTTTTCATTTAGGAGTTGGAAAATATATGTTTAAATAGAAGTTTCGCCTAGTTACAAATTTTACAAAATTTTAAGGAATGAAAACATTATTTGATCTATGTTTTGAAACTTTTCCCTCATTTTAAAAATATACTTAGATAAAATCCATTTATTATTATCAAAATTAAGTCTTTATTGCCTATATACTGTAAAGCTTCTATATTCCTATTAAAATTTACATTTGGTATTTGAAAATAGATGTTTAAGTGGGGGTCATTTCTAGATCCGAATTTTGAAATTTGTTTTTGAGGTTATTTCTTGGGTAAAATTCATTTAATCTTTCTAAGATTAAATCTTAATCAAAAATACTCCTTAAGGCTTTCATTTCTTTAATAAAACTCTTATTTTAGGGTTGAACAATATGTGTTTAGTTAGCATTTTACACTAGTTACGAATTTCAAGTTCTTATTAGGGTTGAAACAAGTTCTAACTTAACTTTTTATAACCTTTTTCTTATTTTGAAAATTTCTTTTACTAAATCTAAGCTTAACTCATCAAAATCATTCTTTTATGATACCTATTCCCTAAGCTCTTCATATTCAGTGTAAAAACTTCATTTTGGAGTTCGAAAATAGGTTTTCTAAGTAGGGATCTTTTTCCATCCGAATTTCCAAAAATCTTTTTTGTTGAAACAAAGATAGATCTTGAACTTTTTAACATATTCTCACTATTATCATGCTCCTACAAGTCTTTTAGGTACATTAGACAAAAATCTATGGCATTTATGTGCTCAATACAATTAGATCTACTATACTATTCATGTCATGGATACAAATGCAAAATGAACATTATGTAGATGAGGTCAAAGAAAGAATATATGTACAAAATATCCATAAGAATAATATAAACAATAATATAGCAAAATAATAGCAAAACAACTTAAATATAGAGATCCACAACATTGTGATGGCAAGAATATTATGCTTAAGTGTTTCCACATCCCTAGCATAAAACTCATGGGGATTTTTGTGGAACCACACATGTATGATATTGTCATTACATGTTTTTATTGTGGTAGGGTCAAGATGTACTACCTATTAAAGGTTTGGAACTAGAAAACTTGAAGGAAAAAGAAGAGTGTGTGTGTGTGTGTGTGTGCGTGCGTTGGGGGGAGGAGGGGTGGGAGAGGTGGTTCATGGCAATAGAAGAAAAAGAGAGGAGAGAAAACTTTTCCAAAAATTTGATTTGTAAGAAAGAGAAAGAAAGGTGTAAAGTGTGAGGCTTAAAGGTGTTTGTATAGGAAAAGAAATTAGGGTTTATGTGATTAATTAATTGAAAAAAAATCAACAAATGAGAGAGAGAGAAAAAAAAGGAGGGAGGGGGGTCAGTTTTGGGGGGTTTAAGGGGGAGAGAGAGAGAGAGGTTTGATTATTTTGTGCAATAAAATTCAAATTTAATAAGTAATTTAAGTAATAAAATGTATTGGAAAAGTAAATTTGTAATGAAAATGTTGTAAGATTGTGAGAATAGGTTGTAAGGATATAAGAATAGGGTATAGGTGGTTGTACTTGTGAATATTGTGATTAGAAATAAAAAAGTAGACTAGACAATTAAATTACAGGTAGTAAAAAAAATACAAGTACAATCACAATATCATATATTTCTAGTTACCGAAAAATTATATAACTGATATATTTGGAAATCTTATGAAATTACGAGTCTAACAGTACTAATGGTATATTCTTAGTATCTTGAGCCTTGGGACACGCTTTTCAAAGTCTGTACTGATCGGATTCGAAATAGGCAAAAAATTTACCAATCTAATATTTTTAAGCATCCTAATATTATTATGAACCAATCTACACTCTTCACTCATATTTCGACTTCTTGGTTTAATATCACAGGATTATCGGATCTAAACTGCTAGGGTTCCTAATGATTTGTTAACATAGGGTTTCTGGTTGACTTTTCGGTTTAGGGTTTAAGCTTGAAATTATCCTAAAAATTAGGGGTTTACAAAAACTCCTTTGTATTTATTTTTGAAGAATTAGTTTATGAACTAAAATATATATTTTGATGGGGGTATGCCCCCTTTAATTTATGTAAGACTCCTTATATTATTAACTAAGTTGTAATGTTATGATTTCTATTCTTAATCTTTATTATGCATATCTCCTTAAGCTACGTATTTCAAAGTATGGTTCTCTATAATCATGAAAGTACGCTTTACATCCGGTATCGAAGCTTTCACATGACTAAAGTAGTCATACTTAAGTTTTAATATTGAATATGGTGAGCTGTCACGTTGAGGATACCCTTTGAGGCATAACAGATACATATACTATTCCTATCCAAAAGCAATCCAACTTGGTTTTTTGGTCAATCAGATTATTTCCATAGGTGGTTACACCATATTTTGCCAGGATATTCATTCGAGAAAGAGAAGAGAGCATCACCAAAACTTTGAATAGTAATAGTACACATATTTATGTTATTCCATTAATTTGAATTTTGAAAAGTGAAATTTTATGAGGGTAGGAATTAACATTTATAGAAAGCGGCTTTGTTTTTCATCTATATCTGTATCTATATCGAAACAATATGTATATATGTCTGATTTATATCTATATTTTATCAATATTTGATATATTTGATATTTTTATGAGAACTATCAACTTTTTTTTATCTGTATATATTTTTTCATAAATAATTTGTTAAAAAAAGTTTTAAAAAAATATCTGTATCTGCTGAAAAAAGGTAGCCAATCAGACCGATATATGCATTGCTTTTTCTTGGTCTGCTGTACAGATTGAATCCTTGTGGTCCATTGAATTTTTTCATTTGATTTTATATACCATATAATCATCACGGTTTTTCCTATCGAGACATTTTTCCCGAATAATAGCTGTAATTGTATACAAAGACATTCACTCTAGTACACAGCCACAGTGACCTCAGAGGCAAAAGAGGAAGAGAAAGAATAATTCTGAGAGATGCTTTTGGCTTTTCCTTACTGGAATCTTGCAAAATGGTGCCGCTGGGCTTCTTACAAGCTAAGGCTATTAATGCTCCTCTGAGCCTGAGGTCCCTATATTTCTTATATTTGGTCCTTTTCATTTGCTGGCACGCCTTGCATGTTTTATATATTTTCGATAATTCGTCCTTAGTTTAAATTTTATTATTACTTATTATGTAATAAACTCTTTAAAAAAAAAACTAAAACTGTTGTAGTTTAGGGTCTGTTTTGGTTGTCTTATTTTCACTTGTAACTTATCTATATCTAATTTGTCTATAACTAAAAATATATTTTTTTCATCTGTATATGTTTCTTAATAAACATCTATTTGAAAATGATAAAAAAAAAGATGTAAAAAAGACTAGAAAAAAAAAAATAAAACAAATAGACCCTTAGTGGTATGTTGATCACATATCAGATTGGACATCCCTCTCCAAAGTTGTAATATGTATTGAAAAAAGAAAAAGAAAAGAAAAAACTATTTTAGAAAGATATTTGAAGAATACTTAATTTTAAAAAATATGTTTTATAGTTTGAGTATATTTTATTTATCAAAATATCTCAATAAAATTTAAGTTGAATGGTTTTTTTCTTCATCTTAAACATTTTAAGAAAATTTCACAGGTTTAAAACTAGAATTATTTTAAGGAAACTAGTATAAATGTTATTTCTTTTTAATGTTATTTTGCTTTTAAGTATTTGTAAAATCAACTTTTTTTCTTTGATGGTATTTTAGTGTTTAATTTTTCAGTCTTTTGGCACTTTTAGTGATTCCTTGTTGAGTTTGATGCCATTGAATTCAAGGGTACTAGAAAAAATTAAGGTTTGAGTTTTTGTGTTGAGTTTTTAAAGTAGTATGTTTAATCTTCTAATGGTATATTTATTGTATTGTCGATTTTGAGCATGTTGTATTTGTTAGTTATAAGTACAAAATAATATATCTATTAGTTAAAAATATAGTTTATATGTTTTTGTTACCATCAATATTATCTGCTAATATCACGCTTATTTATCAACATATTAAGTCATATGTTATAATCTCTTCTTTCTTAATAATATATGAGTAATATTCTATACACAATTTGTTAACTACGTTTACCCAAGATAATAACTATTTTAATATATTTACTTTCTAGAATACTATGAACTATTTAAATTACCACAGGATCTGTACATATTTGCATGCTTTATCAATGAATAAATGTATCGATATAAGATACAAGAAATGTTATAAACAGATAGAGCTAAGGGTTTAGGTTTGCATATTCAACTTCTTAGAAACGAATCTATTTAAACATGGATATGAAATGTAGTACAGTAACAGTAACACAAATTGTGAGTGCTATTTCTAATACAAACGTAGTAGAAATTATATATATATATATATATATATAAATATGCAAATGAAAGCTAATCCAGGCTTATGCTATATAAACAAAACATATTTTTTCAGAGGACAAGTATTAAGAACGGCCCAATTAAATAAACTCTGGACCATAACTAACCAACCCAACCCAAAAAGCACAAGCAAAGAAAACCCCTAAATTGGTTCTGTCGTGCTCATGTGCGTGGTGATATAATATAATATAATGTGTATTAAATTGGGCGTGGGACCTTCTCGATAGCCACCCACTATGAGAAATTGAATTCTTTTGGTGAAAAGGTGCGCATGGGGAAAGAAGAGAAGGACACTACAATGTTAAAGGTGATTTTGACCCTAATTCTTATATTTCAACTTTGGGTTTTTTGGTTTTTTTTGTTTCTTTCTATTCACTTTACGTGGTCCCGACACAAGACTCTCGTAAATGAAAACCTAACCCATTTGAGTAATCTATTATGTTTAGACAATAGCTTGTGTTTTTATTTACTAAGCAGATGAATTATAGTTTTGTTGTTAAGCAGATTACCTTGAAACAAGGAAACATGAGAAATCAGTTCTTTTAATATCTTTAACGATTGATTACTTTAGTAAGCACATATGTATGGTTTGTTGCTTTATTTTGTTAAATTATTACACAAAAATAATTTTCAAGCATTATTTTTCAAATTTGAGTTTTATATCTTTAATGAATTTGAGTTTTATCTAGAACGACAATTTCCCTAAAATTAATTTTCAAACATTCATCCCATTAAACGATAGCTCATTATCGGAGCATGGATAAGATACTAGATAGAAGATTTTTAGATTTTTATTTTTATTTTTATATTGATTACCCAGTAATAAAAACCAAAATTAAAAAAAAAAAACAATGAGAGAAATTTTTGCTAGTAATATGCCTTAGGTCGTATGGATTCTATATCATTTAAATATTTATTATTTTATAATATAAGTCATTTTCTTTATCAAGGTTGTTATTGGCCTTTTTGCTTTGGTGAAAATTATTCCTTAAATAAATTCGTTATTCCTTATGTTACTAAAGTATATGACTTTAATAGTAAAACCATAAGACAAGAAATAACTTTATTATAAATCATCCTTAGTTGTTCATTATATAGAATACTAATGAATTAAAACTAGTATGTTGGTTGAATGATAATCATGTTTTACTGATCATAGATATGAGATATTGATTTAGCACATGGATATATGTAAGAATACATTAGATTGGAATGACCAAATATGAGAATGCTATACGGATCAAGGGAATAAGAATTTCTCATTGTCGTGTTAGTTTAGTCCTTTGACCTGATGACACCATGGATTCCTACATAACACTTTCCATGTTTTCATTTTGTTCTTCATTATCTTTAATTAGATAATTATAAGACTGTAATTGGACATAGAATAAGTCATGTAGAGGAATGTCAGTGGTTGTGAAGGAATTTGTTCCTCTCATTAATTTGAGAGAGATATCTTTTGGGTCTCTTGATGAGTAAGACTGATTAATGCATGGTCATGCTTGAATGAATCGATAAGGAGTTATCAATGTCATTCGTATAAATCAGTCATATTTTAGATTCAAGAAATATGTGATTAAATAATATAAGAGTGTATGAATCCACCTTATGTTTAATTACAAGATATCGTGTAACAAAAGGACTAAATAACTGACTGTTAATAGGTAAAGTCGGATCACCAATCTTCACTTATTTTAGGTAGACATAATGTCTTACTAGAGACCAATAATATCTTGTAAGTCTAAACAGTGTTTTAAGACTACTGCTAACATTAAGTGAACCTACATGGTCACACGTAAAGAATGAATCGATTGAATCATGAGGTATTTTAGATAACAATATCAAGAATTATATAATTATATATTATTCTTAATCAGATTAAGAATCATAAATAAGTATTAAATAAAATTGTTATTTTTATAAGACACATGTCGTCTTAATGGAGAAAAACCCTAATATAGGTAACCAACAAACACATCTTCTTATAAATAGAAGGTAATGGTCACTTCTAGGTTTTAAAGACGCTTGCCGTCACATTAGAATTACAGAGAAATTCTGTAACTCAAAACGTGAGAGATCCTATTAAGAGAGATTCTCAAAATTCTGAGTTGTTCCAATGTGCTAGCATATGCATAGAGGTCATATTGGAAATTCATTCATGTGATACAGTAGAGGGTGTTTGCATTAGCAATATCTCATATTCGAATTTCCGAATTTTGAAAGCATCAAAGGGTAATTTCATCCACTTTAATTTGATTGAATCGCATAGATTCGAAATTAAGGATTTTGTTTTCGTTTTTATTTTTAAAAAATTATTTCCGCTGCTCGTTGATCCCTAAATTCACAACAATTTCTTCATCTAACATTTAAATAAAAGCCGAAGTGAAAAAAGAAATTTTAGATATCACCTATTGCGTAATACATATACATGTTATATAATTACCAATAAAATATTATCATATATATGTATATACATATAGTGTATTAAATATACAGATAGTTATTATTTTAAAAATTACTGATTACACTGCAGCACATGTTACTTACATGTAAAGAGTATACATTGTCAAATAAAAATATTTTTTCCAGCTTGGGGACATCTGTTAATGTTTATCGTGAAAATTTTGAACTTTAATTATGATCTTACAGTTGTGAAAGCTTTGTATATGAGTTAGTTGATGTTGTTGGATGGAATAGAAGGAAGCATCAGCCACTATGGTCATGCTTTTTTTATTTCAGTAGGGTTTTGTAATCAAGTAGAGGATGAAAGAAGAAATTCATGGTGCTTTTCGTAAGTTAAGAAGTCTTTCTGTTTTTGCCATTTTGTCTGTGAGAAATGGTTGGTCTGGCTTTCGCCTTTGGGTTAATATTAAAATGAGGCACGGCACGGCAAGTAATGAGTCATGACAGCGCCAACAGGACTTGGTTGAAATTTTCCTCCAACATGCTCGAGTGGACATCATTGCCCTCTTGACCTCATCACAGCCACAGGGACGTCCTGTGGAAGTTTTGAGATTCTACTCCATGTCTACTCCATTGTCATACATTAATATTATCCTAATAATCTCAAACGACATATAAGGTTAATAGATTTTCTCAAAGGCAGCTAATGGTGAAAGGTAAAATTCGTGTCCAAATTTAGTAGGTCGGAATAATTTATAATAAATTCAAAATGATAAATTAATTTTCATGTTTAGATGTGTATATGGAATGGGGTGATAAACTATTTCCTATATTTATAAAAAATATCCATAGCAATAAATATAAATTATGAATATGTATTAAGATAAAAAGAATAATTATAATATATATGTAATTAACAAAATTAGAATGGATCACAATTCTACTTTGAGAAGCTAAAATCAAATCATCCTTGTAAGCTGGAATCGCCAACTCCAGAAAATCATGATAGAAAATGAAATCGACTTAAGAGCCGCGATTGGATTTTGAAATTAATTCCTGCATATTCCAAGCATAACGGGTTTACCATTTACCATTGCATCCATCGTTATTTACGTCAAAACAACATTTTAATAATTTATACAACCTCAATCATTAATTTCGAAGTTGATAAAAAATTAAGCCTATGGAAATGAATAGGATCAGAATCCACAAATAGATATTATCCTGGTTCCAGAACCGAATCCAGTTCCGGGTCTTGAGAATGAGGAGCCGAAATCGGAACCATCTTCCACGGTCCCGGTCCGGTTCTATGGAATTGCCAGTTCCCCGTTTAGGTTTTAGAATCTCGAAATCGTCTTTTTCTTAAGTAAAAGAATAAATTTTATAGTTTAACAAAATAAATTTTAAATTCAAAATAATTAATTATTGGATCTAAAAATATTAAATTATTTAGCCAAAATTTCTAAAAAAAAAATTAGAGAACACAACTAATATCAATTATAATTAGTAATATGAGATCGCGAAATATTCTAGAGGATAACAAGAAAATTATAATACAAAAAATATCCTCATGTTATTAAAGAATGAATTTTGCATTTAGGAAAAGTTTATATAAATTAAATTATTTATAATTTTAAGTTATGTTTATTTGTATTATTGATAACAAAATATTAAATATTATAAATAGATAATAAATTTTACTATTCATATGAAATTGTGTAAACACTAATAATAATTTTTTTTACATAATTCTTTTCTTTTTTTTTTTAATGGAACTGGCTGGAACCACCAGTTCCATCCGGTTCTAGACCTAGAATCGTCTAGGAACCGAAAAAACCAGCAACTTCTTAGCTGGTTCTAGAACCATCTAATCGGTCCGGAGACGATTTCGGTTCGGTTCCTGATTTGGAACCAAACCATGCTTATACCTATTCACAAATTTTATTTTTCTTTTAGCAAAAGTAGAAAAACACATTCCCAAATTGTTTTCCATGTAACTAATACATCTTTAAAAAAAATGCATTGCTTATCCTTGGTGATTTATCAAAATGCTAAAATTTTTCAACTAATAAGTAATTCCATTTTTTTTTTTATTTTGTTTAAACCCAAGTCTCAAATTAATGTACTAAAATCGCTTACGACTATATCGTTGTTAATCATGGGATAACAATACAATTGAAAACAAAAGACTTAAAGTAACCCAGCTTAAAAAGGACATGAGTTCTCCATATTTGCCATATACTTGGATTAGTATTACGCATAATCATAATTAAGATGGATATACTTATTGCTATCACCACGATTTTGGGGGAATTCGGTCCTTATCATTATCTTATGTCGCGGAAAGATAGGGATCAATGATGTAATTTTTTTAAATGATAATGAATTAGATGCAGTTTGTTTGCCTGTCATAGCCAATATTTTTTAATCTGCCAGATGGCAGACATGATTGGCTTTTTTCTTTTTCTATTTTTTTTCCCGTTGGATTTTGTTAACAATAGAGAAAAATCAAGAAAGAAATCTAGAAAGAATTTTTTTATATTTTATGATTGGAAAAGAAATAAATCAATACAAATCATATTAATATTCTATATATTTTTTCATTCGAATGAAAAATTAATAAATAAAAATTATATCACAGCTCTAGCACATTCCTCAAATATAGTAATTCTATACAGTCTTATACATTTAACAAAGCAAACAAGCCGTTAAAAATGAGAGAATTTGAAAGGGGAAAATTTTAGTTTTTCTTTTTTCGATAAAAGTATGAAAAAAAAAAAAGAAAAGAAAAGATGGAATGTGTTTAATAGGAAATGTTTTCCAAGGTCAATTTTCTCCCCCTATGCAGAAGATGAAAGCAAAAAATCAACTAAATGTATAGTCAATTTCAATGTTTTACAAAGCTTAAACATATGTATATGCCAAAAAGAAAACTTAAAAAATACATATAATTAACTCTCCCTCTACTTTTTCTTTTTTTCTCTCTTTCTAATCCTTTATTATTCCGATGAAAAGCTCTATCTTATTTTTCCTTTTTTGTGTTTTTTTTCTCCCCTCCCCTAGCTTTTTTCCTTTTTACTTATGTTATCTTTCAAAACATAAGGAACCGATGAACTTTGATAATATTAAGTATCAAGGATATCCCTAAAGTAGGAATACTTTTTCTCCATTCGACTTTAAGACGGTTATGAGGACGGGGGGACTTTCGAAAGTGAAATCGAATGTGGAAGAAAACTTTACTTGCAATTTAAGATTCGAAAAAGGTAAGCCTTTTCCACTATCTACTAAGTTTCTAACCACTGCATTTCAATTTATTCCGCGATTTGTTGCACAATTTCCTAGATCATATCCCCGATTGCTTCTTTCCTCCTAGCCTTTTTTTGAAACGAGGTGAAGTGGAAAAAAGATGGAGGGGAAGAATCGACAAAAATAAAAATAAATTCTATTGTTTGAAAAGAAAAATGTTTAGTGAAATATAATTATTACTTTACCCAATTTATCCTACTCAATCCAACCATTAAACCGGAAACAAACATCAATATGGCCTTGTACAGTAATAATATTACACATTACATAATAACCATAACAAATGCTCAACTGTGAAAATAAAAATTTTGAACTTCTGTTAAGGTAATAAGATTGAATAAAATAAATAAAAAAAAAGAAAAGAAAAGCTTCTATAAAAAAAAACTATTCCATTTATGAGTGCCTAGAGACACTTGATGAAAGACTTAAAAAGAAAATTTTTCCATTTTTAATATTGGTTGAGATATATATATATATATATATATATATATATTCCAAAAGACAACTCTTTTAACAACTTTTAACACTGTGTGGTATATATTAAACATGTTATAGAAGCATATCAAAGTCAAGTCTTGAAGGCATGGGACTCTCCGGAAAGATAGTCTTTGCACTAACATTTTAAAGGAATGATGTGGGATATTTGAGAGTTTAGTAGAAGATCTTATCATAAGCATTTTCAAATCCTTCTCCATTTAACCATTTATCAACTATCAAACCTCACATCCGCCCTTCGTATTACAATTTACAAGATCATAAAAATTAAAAAATAAAAATAAAAAATTTAATAAATAGGTTGAGGCTAAGTTAGGTAGTCTTATCTGCCCTTATTAAACTAGTTTTCTTTCCTAATACCTTGCCGTTGAACAAGATTTTATGTAGTATAAATTAAAAGAAGGGTCCTAAGGAGTGGATGGTGATTAAAATTGACCTTGAGAAGACATATTATAGATGAAAGTAGGCTTCAGAAAATAATAAAGCAAGAGAGTGAAATAATATATTTATATATGTAAAATGAATATATATATATATATATATGTGTGTGTGTGTGCCCCCAGAAAGCAATAACTCGAGTATTGACAACGCCTAACACGTATTACGTGCTATCTCGCTTAGCAAAAGGCCGCCAGTTGCTCGATGGTGACGCAATAGATGATCATTACCTAACTTCATTATAAGCTCAGTGACTTAGGGGCCATACGTACAATGGAGTCGTAGTACTCACTAACATTAAGGGTCTTGTGCACGAACTTCTCGTGAGCTTAGCTAGCTAAGGTTTTCACAAGTGGATCTACGGACGTTAGTTAAGGATTTCATTAAGATGGACTAAAGGTCATGTTATAGTTGTTAGACTAGAGATGTCACTTCTTATACAACTTGGGTATCGATAATAAACTCTAAAATCCCAAGTTTCAATCCAACATTAAGGGAGTTAAACTCTAAACTCCATGCTAGTCATCGAATGACCTATGTAATGTTTGCATTCATATAGTTACTCATACAAAATCTATATTTGACAACTTGTTTGTGCTTGTTATATTTGAGTGTATATCCTACTTTATTGAATTGTTTTTCACCTCTCCGTAAATAATTCATATTTCAAATCTAGTTTACCACAATAGTGTAAAGAGACTACCACTTCTAAACTGTTTGAACTCTATTTGAGTTCAAGCTTAAAAGAAAAGAATGAGACGAAACTTGAAAATTTTTCTTTTGTTAATCAATGTTTATTGTTAACTTACCATTTGCATTGGTAGTTGGATCACTACATTCACATGAGACTTATTTATCTTACTTTGGAGAAAAGTAAATTGATTTTGTTAATAGAGCTCATTTAAATGCTTCATGAATAGGTGACAAGATCTAAAATTCTTTAATTGGGATTTCATATTTTTTTTGAAACCATACACCAAGGGCTTTCATAATTAAAATACCATATGGGGCATGACATCTAGGTTGCACATAGATTAAGCTAATGTAAATCAGTCTCATGAACCAACAACAACCATTGGCAAATGAAGTTCCATACTAATTCATGGTTATTTATAGTATGGCAAGGTCAGATGATCCTTGTAACATGGTAATTAAAACTACAATTTTAAAAAGAGTAAGATAATTTTATTTACCTATTGGTTTAAAAATAAATAAAAGGGTAAGATAATTTTAGTTTTTCCTTATGTTGTTTTTAAACCACTAGCCGAAGAACAATAGTAATATTCATCCATATGGAATTGATGCTCTGTTCATACCTATTAATAGGTCATTCTAGACATGAACTTCTTAGGCTCAAACTAACCTAATTAGGTCATAAGACAAATCTTAGGCCAAATCTGACCTATTTTGAACTTGGGTCAACCGTATAAGATGAATGAGTAGACACTCCAGAGTGCCCCTTAAAGAGCTTCAACCTATTAGATGAGCGTTGCATTAATTGAGCAATTGGTAAATGTATTTAGCTCACTATTCTACTGATGCGGACGACAAGCTATTACACTGCCTGTCTTGATCAGCTACACCACTGGCCTTGACCAACCTTTAAGCCGGCCTACTTTGTCGGATATGTCATAGTATTTATTTGTATTTAGTATCTCTTTTTTTTATATTTATATTTATTATTTGTCTTTATTATTAGTTAATATTACATTTATTAATAAAAACTCATATTATATTTTCACTATTGAAACCTTGAATTCGAGAGAAATCTCTCTGGACATTGCATTAAGTGCAATTGTTGTGTGTTTGAGATTCACTCATTAAGTGTTCTCATTCTATCCATGCTAACTCACTATGTCTTCTACAATCTCAAAAATTGTCACAACGGGAAGATATGCTTTCCTAATATATTGGAATTCACTTTCTTAATATATCGAAATACACTTGCCTATTATGATGATCCACTTTCTGATTCTACCACAACCTCCTCTCCTATATGTAGGCACCTCAACCCTATGGTAACCATTGCGTTACTGGATTCATTCCTTTGATTCTAACTTAAACATCAAAGTAATCCCATTAGACAACCCTTAATTGTTTTGCTAACAATCCTCTTATCTTAAAGACCCAAATTTCCTTATGAGGATCTTGCAAATCCAAATCTTTACCAGCTAAAGATTAAGACAAACACTATCTAACTCCGTGTTGTTCACCATAAATATGTTGTAAGATGTTAATTCTAGGTCTACCATAAAGCAGTGAGATTCAACAAGAGATTGGAGGAAGATAAAATTCTAATTCGTGTCCATATCAATATGAAGTTATTAACCTAGTCCAATGGAACCTTATTCTTAAACAAATATAAGTTTGATTATTTTAAATCAGCTAGTTGCATATTTAAATTCAACATTAAGCCAAAGGAGGAGCTTGTTAGTCTTGATTCATATACAGCTTCAACCCACATTTATTCGAGTCGTTCACTTTATACACTTTATAAAATATGAATAATACAAATAAGTGAAAATCGTAAGTAATAGATAAAAAGAATTTGAGCAAATTACACTACAAGGTTACAATGTTTGGAATAAGTTCATTTAAGGTCACAACATTTAGAGAAATAGAACAATTGAGGTCACAATGACATATGTCAACACAGAAAATATTTAAAATTAAAATTCAGAAAATCTAATACGTTATGACACATGTCAATGATAACCTAAATCGACCTACTTCTCAAAACATTATGACCTAAATTGACTTACTCCTTTAAATGTTGTGACTTCTTTTTAACCACTCAAAATGTTATAACCTTAAATGAACTTACCTCTAAACATTGTAACTTTCTAGTGTAATTTACCCAAAAAAAATTGCCTATCCATTTATTTATCCCTTGGAGTCAACTATTGTTAGTGTTCAATCCAAGTTTTACAATCTTTTACTTTGATTAATTGGATTTATTGGTAATCATATTACCAATCAAATTTGCCAATTAAAGCAGGTATATAAAGGCCAACAAGGTCCCAAATTACAACCAAAGATACACGATATGAATAATAAGATAGTACTTTGTGATCATCACACTAAACAATGGTGCCAACTAAATGTTGGTGGCAAAATTATAAAGCATTATTGAAAGAAATTTCAAAGATCTATCGCTTTACCTTGGAATTTGAAGTATATAAGTGGAAGTGGAGTGAAAATACCTTAAGGAAGATATGTCAAATTTACTTTATGAAATTTTACAAAAATTCAATTTAACATATGAATTTTAAAGTAGATAACTTAATATCCAATAATTTTTTATGGCTTTTTTTACTATTTCAAAAACACTATTTATTTTGTTTCCTAACGTGAAAGAGACAATCCATTATTATTACTCAATGTTAGAGAAAAGTAGTAAAATTTTAATAATATAATACCTCTTCCATGTTGCTAGCAAATGGCATTAAGTTGATAATAAATGTAGCTAAAAAAGTTTAATTAGATATTAAATTTATTATTTTAAAATTTCAATATAATATTGTATTTTTGTATAAAATTCAAATACTAATTTGAAATTTAATATATTCTAAATAAACTGAGGAATGTGAGTATAGATATCATAGAATTTTAATGGACCCGTCCTATTGGTTATTTAATGATTACAATGTTAAAATATTTATATATTACTTACCATTAAGTATATATCTACTCTCACGAACTAGAAGACTATATACCATGCTGAACAATATTTTTTCCATGTCCTCAAGGAATCAATTCCATGCTGGGTGTAAGAAAAAGATCGGAAAACATATTGAAAACCGAATGCAATTATCTTGGGTTTCCTATATGAAGCATTTCTCATCTTTCAACTTTTAAAAATTTCATACTTAATATGTATTGTGTCCAATTGAATCATTATATCTTCGTAAAAATTGAAGTTCGAACTATCCCTTGATTGGTTACACAATTTACTCGTATTCTTGGTAAAGCAATCTCACCACGCTTGCATAAACAAATGTTTTCTAGCATAATGCTTTCTGGCATGATCCACTTTCTTACAGTCGGGTGTCAATGAGCTGCTTCTGTAGTGGGTGTGGCCCATGCATCAACATAGAGAGAGAGAGAGAGAGAGAGAGAGATAGTGTGTCTCGTGAATATCTAAGCTTACGCATGAAGACAACAAAATGCAGTTCCCACATACAGCATATTCGGACAAAACAAAAGGTTTGTGGTGGGACAACAACAAGTGATTAACAGGAATCAATTGGTAGGATTTTCTGTGCATTTGCAGGAAGAAGTGGGAGCAAGAAGATATGTAAGAAAATCAAATAAAATGGTATTATTCCATCAATGCATAATGTGAGGGAGGACTTGTATGGATATAGGTAATGATCATCCCGATTGACTAGAGCTAGAGCTATAATATATATAGGCCTACGTTTAGGGTTTGCTACTTTATCCTCATCCCCAATGTGTATATTTTTCTATTTCATTAGGGTTCCAAATTGAGTCTTTCTCCACACATGTAATACAGTTAAATTAGCATGGGTACCTTCTTAGTGGAGTAAAAAATATGCCATTCTTTCTGTAGGAATCCAAATGGAAAAGAGGGAAGCGAAAATCATAACTTGATACGTGATTCTATTAGCTAATTGTAGGGAAAAGGGAAAAAAAAAAAAAGATAAATTAGACGGATACTCATTGAAAACTATTAAAATTGTAGAACTCCTATTTTTATTAAAAATCTGCATTTACACCCAGACAGATTTAGTTCTCATTTATTTGAACCAATTACTATATATGCGTACACCAAATTTGATTTTAGATGATAAAATATAAAATAATAAATGCCACATCAAATTTTTTTACATTAACGTGGCAAATGACATATTCTATAAATCAATTGGTTGGATCTAAATATGTGGATTAAGGAAAAAAAAATGGTAACTTTTAAAAAAAAAATTACAAACAAGAAAAAATTCTAGAAATAGGCAACTTAAACTCATCTCTTGAAGATATGAGATTGTAAGTAGTCAACCTATCTCTTCAAGAGACGAGGTTCTTGTAAAATACAACAACCTTGTCTCTTGAAGAGAAAAGAACAGAATAAATCCTGTCTCTTAAAGAAACAAGGTTGCTGTAAAATACAATCTTATCTCTGTAGTCACTTATGACCTCATCTCTTCATCATAGTGATATTTTTATAATTTTTAAATATATATATATATTAATTTCCTTTTCACTAAATATGCTATTGGAAAAAAAAACAAAACAAAACAAAACAAAAGGAAAAATATATTTAATCTAAAAGAAGAAAATATGATGTCACCTATAATAATTAAAAAAAAAGATTTTCGGTGTTTTGGGGTCCATGAAATATTGATGATAAACCTATAAATATTTATTTTAAAATATAAGTGATTTAATCTAAAAAGAGAAAAGAAAAATATTACTGTATATGTTAAAATAAAAGATCTCTTTTGCAATGATTTAAGAGATCCTTCTATTGTCAACTACAATCAATCAATTATTGAGTTGTTAAGAATGGTAAGAAAGAAACAATTTAATAATAAGAGCATCTTTATGGGATCCTATGTGAAGAACCTCACTTTTTGAGGTCTTATGGAATATAGGAGGCCCTTAAAACTTTTTAAGGTCATCTACTAAGGACTCAAAAGAAGCAAAGTCCTTCATTTTTTTTTTTTTTATGGTTCTTTATTTTGTGAAGTAATTTATGTAAAGGTATATGATATTTGCAAAAGCCTAAAGAAATATGAAGAAATTTGTGTAAAGAATGTTAGGGATAAAGAATAATGAGAATCCTTAAGGGGAAAAGAGGTCCTCGATATATTGATGTAACATAGGTCCTACATGATGTGGATACTCTAACAAAGTGTTTGGTACAGGGGAATGAAAAGGGAATGATTGTGGAGAGAAGGAAATTATAGGAATTAAATTCCATTCCCCTGTTCATTTTGAAAGAAAAAGATAAGGAAAAGGAAAATGGATGTAATATTTTTCATTGGCCCCATCATTTTTTTTGTTCCCTCCAAAATGGAAAGAATTAGGACAGAAAGGGAAAAAAATTTTGGAATTACTCTTGTATCCTTCTTTTTAAAATAATTTATTATCTCATACAAGTGATTAACCATTATGACTTGTTTTGTCTTTTATAATAACTAATATTCCATCCATTTTATTTCCCTTCGTTATCCAAACACGTAGAATGATTCAAATTATCCAACAATTCATCTTCTCCATTTTCTTCTTTTTCTAAATCTTTCTATCATGCCAAACAAAGAGTAAGTGATTGAATCCAAGAGAAAGGAAAAACAAAAGCTTTACATATGATTAAAAAAAGAAAAAGATGTCTTTTGCAATTCAATTCGATTTGATTTGGTCCAATTTGATGAATAGTGAAAAATTATAACGACAAAGTCTCTTAAAATATATATGTATATATATATATATTGAACTTTTTGCTTCGGTCAAAACATAACATGGGAACATGGGATCATATTTTAATTTTTTATCATACATGTACATGTATAGCCAATGCATTAAAATAAGCGGGGCTTACATCATTCAATTGGGGTAAATGCAATTGACAAATTGAACGTCATGCAATTTTAATAATATAAACATTAACATATACAAAGAAAAGTGAACAATAAAGTTATATGATTTTCATAAATACAAACAAACTATACCACATATTGTTGCATTTATGATATGATCAATAGATCCATTCAACGGATAGGATTGAAAACTCTACTATATATCCGATCTCATAAGTGCAAAGTTTATAAATTTAGAGCAAAAACTTATTTTATGACTCTTTAAAACCATCTTATAATGAAAATATTCAATAAACATAATAAGTCATGCGTCTAAATGATATTCGATAAATACAAACGTGATGGTTTTTATAAAACTATCTACATAAAAGAAAAAAAAAATCTAATTATTTTGTCATATCATGTCCAATGAATCTCTCTTATAACATGTGGCTACCACTACAATTCATAACCCCCTAATTCAAATTTACTTTGTTTTCTACCTAGACTTTCGACAAGCAATTTTAAAATTAATTCAACATTTGTCATCCACTTTATACCAAGTTTACGGCATCTATTCTTATAGCAATATTTGCTAATATTATATACTGATTCAATAATTTATCAATAAGTATACCACGGCTACTACAGAAATGTTCACAATGAGTGATAGTTGAATATGTAATGAAGATACCATAAACCGAATATTTGCATGTATAGACACCCCAACTTTTTTTTCTATTGGATTTCCATGGAGTTTCAGGATTTATAAAGATCAAATCTTTTACAATGGAATTCAAAAGAAAACCCTAATTCAGTATCTATGTGTTTTTTATTAAATTAAAACAAAACAAATATTTCAAATTTATACCTGAACCTTGAAGCTTAAAATCAATTGGCAAATCGAATCTATAGGTAGGGATATAAGCGGGCAGGTTTTTATAGGATACCCGATCCACCCAACCCGATAAATACCTTATAGGATATTACTTTATAGAATTTGGGATGGGTTTTGGAATTAATAATAAAACCCTATAGGGTTTTGAGATGGGTTTTGGGACAAACATAAAACCCGTTGGAAAACCCGAACCCGTTTAAATATATATAAATATATATATTATGTTCAGCTTCAATCTCTGAAATTAACCAATTATGCTCAATTAATTGTAAAGCTATTTTTTTTCATTTTTATTAAATCATTTAGAAAAAGTAAAAAATCCTAGGACGGTAGACTAATACTCTATGGTCTCCACTTTCAGTCTTGGTCTTAGCTCGCTCTCGTCAAATCCAAGCCTCTCACTCCCATTGCTGCGTTGTTTCATTTAATGATTTTTTTTCTCATGAAAATGATTGGGATTTTATAAAGAGGATTGCATGAGTAATGATAAGATTTTTTTCTTGGCCTATAAAGTTGGAACGAATCGAAAATAGAAAAAGATGAAAAAAAACATTTATAATGACGTTTTTAAATATTTTATTATGTAATGATTCTAACTTTATATGGGGTTTCGGGTTTGGGTTTGAGTACCCTATAAGGTTTGTTTAACGGGTTTTGGGTTCATGGACAAAAACCCTATAGGGTTTAGGTGGGTTTTGCGAATCCTATGGGTATCGGGTTTTGGGTTTAGGTTCGAGTACCCTATAGGGTTTGTCTAACGGGTTTTGGGAATTCTATCGGGTATCGGGTTCGAGTTCGGGTTTTAGTATACCCATCTCAAACCCGTCCCGATTACATTCCTATCTATAGGTATCGCGAATGCGCAATTCCCTCTACGATATCCATATAAATGAACACTACTTCAAAAGAATCCCTCACGTGCTAGTGTTATCTAGGACACTTCTAGATCTAATCGGGAAAATTTTATTCACGACTCTCATATTTCTCTCTTTTAGGGTTTATAGAATTTCTCTGCCGGTCTAATGTTGACAACACATGTTATTGACCCCAAAAGAAACCTCTTATGTCTTGTTTGTAATAATGTTAATATGAATAATGATATTAGTGCCCCTAATCTTATTAGGGATAAATTAATTATAAATTAATTTATTAACATAAGAATTTATAGTCTAATTAGGAATTATTATTGTTCTTAACAAAATATATTTATTTATTATTCTTAACAAACTAAGATTAATGATAAATAAATTTATTATTCTCGCTGAACTTATTTAAATTTCATCCATGATCCTTTTTGTTCATTCTTTTATGCGTGTCCCTATAGTTTCACTTAATGTTAGCCATTGACCTAAAACCATTTTTGTCAACAAAACATAAGCTTCCTCTAGCAAGACATTATGTTTACTCAAACTAAGTGAATATCAGTGATCCAATTTTTACCTGATCTATAACTTATGCCATTATCCTTTTGTCGCATGATATCTAGATTAAACATAAGGCATGAATAGTGTCATCCTTATATCATTCAATCTTATCATTTCTCGACCTTCAAGTGAACTGACAAAACAAATGAAATTGATCACACTATTAATTCATTTGAGTACGGCCATGCATTTCTCAGTTTTACTTATTAGGGGGCTCAAAGATATTTCTCTCATAATGAGAGAGACAAATCTAGGGGTGTTCACAGTTCGGTTAACCGGTCCGTGGCCCTATTTTTTTATCATAACTATAATGATCGATTTTTAATATCCTGATCCTAAACAGATCCATTATGAATGGTTAACCGACCGTTTTTTTGGGTTAATTTTTTCGGTTTTCGGTTTTTAACCATTTAACATAATGGTTATGCAAATTTTTCAATTAACCATATTTTTCAATATGTCCATAAAAAAATTAGAGTTTTTTTTGTATAACTATATTAAAAAGTATAAATTAAGAATGTAAGACATGTAGAATAGTTGTTATTATATATCGGTGCCATCAAGATAATCATCATAATAGTCTTTTACTCATATGTTCTTATCAACCTTGATCGATTGAGCTCAATACAAAATCTCAATCAAACACCACTATTCCAATTTTCAAACATATATGCATTTGTTTCTTCTTATCTGAATCATTTATTTTAACATAATTCATATTGATAAAACTATAAAAATAATTATATGGGTATATTATAAATTATATATATTTATAATTACGGATCGGCTAACCGAATCCATCGGTTTTTGGTATCTAAAAACCGAAACCGAAAACCGAAAAAATTAAAAATAATAATCCTAAACCGAAACCAATGGATTGATTAACCCTTTTTTTCGGATTAGATTTCAGGTTTCGGTTCGATGGATAAACATTCGGTTTTTTTGCACACCCTTGGACAAATCCCATGTTAATCACTCTACTTCCTCTACATGATTCACAATATGCTCAATCTCAACCTTTATTATTATCCGGTTAAAGACAACATTTGATTGAGTGAAATTATAATGTTACTCATGTTAGAACCTATGGTGATTTTAAGTCTAAGGATCGGATATGCTGCCATTGTTATTGTGAGAATCACTTATGACACTAATTCATGTATTAATTTCATAATGGGTCAGTCCAATACATAGTCCTTTGATATGTGCTTATGAGTTTGATTTGTATTCCTATACAAATAGATATCTCTCGTGATTATCAAACAAAAACTCACACTATATTTAATTCATTACCATTCCCACAATAATGAGCATCTAGGGACATTTAGAATAATTAAATTATTTATGGATCCTATTATAAAGTAAATATACAAACAATATAATAGAAATGTCTCTATATCAATAATATATATATATATATATGACAAATTCTAGTAATTGACCCAGGGCACAATCACTAACAATCTCCCACTTGCACTAGGTTCAATAATACATGTATCTAATACCCATTGACCTAGTATGATGATCATGCTTTTCCTGCGCAAGAGGCTTAGTAAGTAGATCAGCAACATTATCATCAGTTGAAACTTTGCATATTTTAACATCTCCTCTCTTGATGATGTCTCGAATGAGATGATAGCGTTTGAGTATGTGTTTAGATTACTGATGTAATATGGGTTCCTTAGCTTGTGCAATAGCACTATTATTGTCATTTGTCACAATGAAGGTTTATTGGATTCCCAATGCTAAGAACAACACCCCGTTTTGTGATGAACTTCCTTATCCAAACTGCCTCTTTAGTTGCATCTGATGCTGCTATGTACTCAGCTTCTGATGTAGAATCCACTATAGTGCTTTACTTTGAACTTTTTCAGGTTACCGCACCTTTATTCAAGGAAAAAAAATATCCAGATTGCGATCTAAATTCATCCTTATCAGATTGGAAACTTGCATCTATGTAACCATTTACAACTAGCTCATCTTCTAATCTGTGATATATCAAGAATGTATCTTTAGTTCTTCTTAAGTACTTAAGAATATTCTTGACTACTATCCAATGAGGTTCACCGAGATCTGCTTAGTATCTACTAGCTATGCTTAATGCATATGACACATCTAGTGAGTGCATAACATGACATACATGATTGATCCAATAGCCGAAGCATGAGGAATCTTACTCATGTGATCTTGCTTATCATTTTTCGTTAGACATTGAGTCTTGCTTAGATTTATACCATGTGATATTGGCAAAAATCCCCTTTTGGAATCTTGCATACTGAACCTATTCAATAACTTATCTATGTATGCACTCTGACTTAGGCTAATGAGCTTTCCGGATCTATCCCTATAGATCTTGATGCCTATGTAAACCCCAAAAAATTTTCATAATTCTTAGGAAATAATCCTAGAAGTTAACATTAAAAATTTAAATCCCAAAAATCAACCCAAATTAAAACCGGATTCTAAATCAAGATTCTTAGTCTTGAGGAAAAGAGAAGCCTTGAAACAAAATATAAAATCCAACTATCGGTTGGATCAACATCCGTATGCCAATCAAAGGATCTACCCAATTCTTAAAACACAAACGATGTATCCAAATAATGCTCAACAACGAAATGATAAGACCTTAAATTCTTCGAAAAAATTTTAGAATAAGAAACTTCAATTTTCACCAAAAGTCAAACTGAGTTAACTCATAACCCTAGACTCGGTTAAACGATCCCGAGAACTAAAAACTATTAAATAATCACAAATAAAATAAGATAAACCATAGATATCGAGCTAAAAATATAGACCGATCAAAACTCGAAAATTATACGATCTTACGAATATCTCGACAAAACCGGAAGTCAAACCAGAACCCTAAAAGTCAACAAAGCCTATAACAAACCTTAGCGTTTAAAATTCGGCAATCCCGCAATCTCAAACCCTAGAAAACGAAATTAAGTTAATGGCCTAAAATAGTTCTTAATAATATAGGGTAACATAAAAATATCAGATTCGCAAATTTCGAGTATCCTTCAGACTTAAACGAGATCAATTCTCAAAAAGCATGCCCCGGAGCTCGGAACACTAAAAATATTTCTTTAACACCAAAAGACTCGTAATTAAATAAGGTTTTCAAAAATATCAGTTTTAGAATTTTTCGGTAGCTAAAAATAACAGATATAGCTCGATTACGGGTATTTTTATTACTACCGGTATTTTATATGTCTAATCTACTATTCAATACTATTCCTACTATTCATTACTATTTTCACTATCTCTACTTTTTCTTACACCTATTTCTTACATCTACATACCTATTTTCTTACTTTTTATATTTCCAATACAACTTTAATCACATCAAACTTTACACATTACTTCTTTTATTATACAACAAATAAAATAAAACAATTTCTCCCCCCCTACAAGTACCAAACCGGCGCCACTCTCTCTCTCTCCTTCTCAATTATTTTTCTTTTTCAATTTATTTTATTATATCTAAAATTCACTCCAAAAATTCTATAAATACCCCTTCCTCTTTCATTCTTTCACACAATTCATTTCACTACCAAAACTCTCTCAAAATCTCTCCACAAATCCTCTTTTCAAGAATTCTCTCTACCAAAACTCTCTTAAACCAATTCCTCACAAAAATCATTCCTCATACATAAACTATCTGCCACATATCACTACTCACATAATACCCTTTTCATCTACCATCTTCATATCACATAAACCTTAAGTAAAAATTCTCATATTCACTTATCATGTTCATATAACTTAACATGAGTTTAGTGTATATTTCTTAGACTCATGAGAGTTAAAGAAGCAACAATTTATTCATGTTTTGTTTTTGTTCATGTTTCTACTCTCTTCTTCATGTTAATATTATGTTGTTATTATTGTTGTTATTATTTGCTTCTAATCTAACTTATATAAAGTATTATGTATATTATGTATATATATTTATTTAGAGCATATAAGCTCATTTGTTATTTATTTACTTTCAAGTTATACAATTTATTTATTTTATGCAATTATTAAGACTAGTCTTTCTAGTCTTAGACTTGTTCATATCAAGTCAAAACAATCTTTTATTTATTTTCTTTAATCTTTCGGGACTAGTCTGTTCTTAGTCCCAGGACGACTTGATGAAGCTAAGGCTCTAAACTTGATGGGATACCTTGATGAAGCTAAGGTTCCCAATACTTGATATTTTATTCTCTTGCTTATTATTTGTTTCTAGTATTTTCTTATGTTCTTATTACTTTATATGCTCATGATACTTGCATCTACATAATGTTAATGTATCAACTAATCTAAAAATATAATTTTACTTTACTAAAGGAACTTAAAACCGAATTTTCTATTATGTGATTTGTCACAAAATAATGAAGTTATTATCAATAACATAAAAATAAAGTAATACAAGTTTTCTCAAAGTTTTCTTACATAACAAAGATAGTTTACTAAGGAAACATAAGAAATAAATATTTTCTTTATATATTATAGTAACTAAGTTTTAGTAGAATAATTTATTAAAATCAAAAGTTTTATAAAAAGTTTAAGATTTAAACTCTTTTTCGCTTCATAACAAAACTAAGAAATAAACTAGTTTTCAAAGTTAAAATGAATTCAACCCATAAAGTTATAAACCCAATTAGAAAAATAGTGATTTTCGAATTTTTAAAAAGGAACTCATTTTCAAAGAATATGAATAAGATAATGGATTTTATCAACAAAGAGAATTCTTTTTAAAGAAAATAAAAAGAACAAGTTTTAGGAAATAAAAACTTATATTTTAAATAATAGAGACAAGACTCAATTCCTAAAACCATTCTAAATTCGTAAAGCGGTTTTCAACAACTTAATATACTTTTTATAAATTTGATCACTAGAAGTAAAAATTTATGCAAGACTAAAGGTTAAATGAAAATTTACTTGTTATTGGAAAAAAAAAAGGAAGAAATAAAATAAGAATATACTCATTTATAATAACCAATGAAAATATAAAGTTTCTTCCAAACACTTGAAAAAGAAAATTATCAAGATAAGTTTTCACACTTTGAAAAGAATGGTTTTATGAAATAAATTGTTGAGACACTACCATTAGAAATTTTGCATATAAAGTGAGCTTACCTATATACTCAAAGTATTTATCAAAATATATATCTATATAAATATTGTTACAAAAGGATTTTCTTTAAAATGAAATTGAGTTAGAAATGGATTTACAAAAGTTTAGAAATAATTCGTTTTAAATCTGTACCCAACATTTTTGGAACCCAAATGACCTTTTATGACAAAGATAAGTTTAGAAATGGATAGATCTTTTCGAATAGGTAGAAAACGGTATATTATATGCGGAATTCCGAGTTAAAATGAGCAAGTTATGGCAATTTTAAGTTGGAATTTCCTCTTATACAATTTTAACCCAATTTTAAGAAAAGTTTAGAATCTTCAAGAATAGAAATTTCATGAAAGACTCATCCCGGGTAGTTCTATTGTCTAGGTGACGAAGGATACGAAAATACCTTACCCGAGGATTATTACGACTAGGAAGATTGCAAAATGGACGAGTGAGTTATTCCTCCTAATTTCGTTATCTTGCTTGTGCTTGTAAAGTAGTAGTATTAGTATACTAAGAAAAGATAAAAATGGATATATATTTAGGGAATTCGGGATTATGTGTATATATGTGATTCTATGTTTATGCGTGAAATGAGAATTAAGAATATCGCAACTTCGAACTGCTTGTTTAAATAATTTTGTTTACTTAGTTGTATGACTGTTTATTGTCTGCTAAATTGATTGATCACCCCTAATAAACCTTAATAAGGTTTGGCTTAAGAAAACTAAAACACTCATACATAGCATCCATCGAGTCACATCTATTTCGGAAGGCTGCTACTCCTACGCGTAGAGTTGGATTGGCTGTGATCGTGCGGTGCCACGGGCCATGTTCCTTCCTGGAGAATCCAAATCGCTCGGGGAAAGTGACTCTAGGTTCGGAGCCAAGCCAACCGAACGCTGTAGGTGAGGACCTGGGGACTAGCAATAGAGGGTCGAGGACCTTCAACCCCGATTCTGTAACCTTTGATACGGAGGGATAAATCCGTTCTATATATGGTTTCTAGATAACTATATATATTTGCGTAATCATGTGATTGTTGCATTGTTTGCATAGCATATGCGTGAAAATCTAAATAAACTTGTTTGAATATATGGTGCGAATGAAAAGGAATATCTCACTAAGCTAGTTGTAGCTTATACCCCTATAGATTTTGTTGAAACAGGTAAACCTGTGGCTTAAATTGAGGATCATGACATTAAGGAAGTCATGGAGAGATGTTAAGCTTCTATGAAGAAAATGAAATCATAAGATGAAATAGTTTTGTAAGGTTCTTTATATGTAATGATTTATATGATCAGTGATGTATATTTATTTGAAGATAATAGAGGGAAATGCCCCTAAGAATTGAAATGTGATATGATTATATTCTATGATAAATATTCTCTTTGCCTTATTACTTATTTATTATCAATATAAATTGCGCTACTTCGATGCATTCTCTTGGTTGTGATGTACGCCTTGTGCATGATATGGAAGCCTTTACGTAACTGAGGTAGACATTCCTAGGCTTTAGTATTGTGTACGGTGAACTGTCACGTTTAGGGTACCCCTCGGGGCGTGATAGTTATCCGAAAATCATATATAGAACGGATTTACCCCTCCATGTTAAAAGTTAGGAAATTTTTTATGAAGATCCTCGACCTTCTATAAACTCCGGTTTTCCTAATAACCAAGTAAACTTTAGGAACCAAAATCCTAAACTGGATTAGCTTAAGCTTGAGAAGAGAAACCTAGGAACCCTGGATTCGGCTTTCCTTTGGTTTCAAACTAAAAGAACTTTTATAAAATAATTTAATGTGGGATTTTGTTTTAAAGTATATTTCCAACCATAAAAAGTTCTGATTTCGAAGAATTCTCTATTCCGAGCCTTCCCAAGATCCATTACGGAAAAGCGAGCCCCGAAACTAGAAATTCAAAAAAATATTCCAAAATACTCTTTAGAACCGAAATTTAATAAGGATTCAAAAAATATAAGTTTTATAATTTTTCAGTTTATAAAAATTATAGATATAGTATTTTTCTCGTGTTTTTTTTTACTACCGGTAAAGTAATTGTTTTGTTTACTATTCATTACTATTCACAAGTACAACTTACTACACTTTCAAGCCACTCCCTACTCTTACATCCTTACAAATACTCAATTACATTTTCTTTTCCAATGAAAATTTGTCTCTTAGAAATTATTACAAATTAAGACTTTTATTGCATGAATTACAAAATAAAATTGAACTAAACTCTCTCTCTCTCTCCCCCTCCATTTGTGGCCGGCGCACCCCCCTATAATTACCCTCAATTTTTTTTATTTTACTTCCTTTTTATAATACAAACAAACCCTAATTTACCTACTATATATAATCTTTTACTTTCTCTCTCTTTCATTCATTTATTTGTTTTCAAAAAAATTACACAACTCTCTCTCTTTTACCTCTCATTGCCGTGACCCGCTAGCTCACATACACACACACAAGTTCATTTCTTCTTCATTTTCCTCTCATTTCAAGCTTTAGGTGATAATTCCTAAACCGTCCTACCATTAAATCTTGTAATGACAGGATTATTCATGGGTATTTTCACATTTAGGTCTCCATAAGCACTTGATAGGGACAAAAAAATACTACTACATGAATATCAAGCCATCACAAGAATAGATCTTGTGTTTAAATGAGTTTTTGTTGGATTATCTTCATATTCATGCATATAATTGTAGATTAAAGTAGAGATCTTGCATAAAAACCCATATCATGCTTTCAAGCTTCATTTCATGCATCATAAGTAGTAGATCTAGCATTTAGATATTCATGTTATACTTGGCATTCATGATCTCATGAATATTTTGTGTTTTAATGCATTAATGCTCATAAAGGTTTTATCTTGTATATATAAATATAATAGTTAGTAGATCTTTAGTTAGATGAGACAAGAAACTAAAAAAGAAAAACTTTCGTTTGAAATGTTCAAATGAAAAATTCGCATGACTCCAAAACCATGTTTTAAAAACTCTTTTGCCAACTCCAAAACTTGTGTTTTATATGAAAAATGAAGGGTATAGGTAATAGATATCATTCAGTGATGATTTTTATAAGTTGGAAGGAGATTTGATAAGAGGAATATGCAAAACAAAGATTAGAAATAAGATAGGAAATTTTGAGCTACTACTCAACTTAAGAAATTCGTAATTTTGGGATATTGCTATAAAAACACCTATTTTCCAAACTCAAAATGAAAGTTTTAATTAAGAAATGAAGTCCTTAAGGGATAGGTATAATAAAGCCTTAAATCTCAATGTACTAAACAAGTTTTTCTTAAAGAAAACATTCAAAAACTAAATTTCCAAAAATTCGGATTTTGGAATAAATCCTATTTGAAAGCATGTTTAAAAAGTATAAAATGAGAATTTTTATGTAGAAATGAAGGTCTTAAGTAATAGATATCATGAAGACTCAATTCCAGCAAAGATAACTAGAAGTTCCTAAAAAATAATTCCAAAACAAAAGAGATTTATCAAAGTTAGGAAACTAGTTTTCTTAAAAGTAAATATTCTTGGGGTCTTGCAAAATAAAAGGCTTCTAAAAATTCATTTTAGTAAAAATTGTCAAGAGTATGCATACATTAAACTCATAACATACCATTCATGATAAGAAATCATTAATATTGCATGTATAATTGATTTATAAAGTAGAAACATTTCAAACATTTACAAAACTATTTTCGAAATTGGAAAATTGTTACTGATCAAAACTGATCCTACTGTTTTGTGACCCAAACATTTTCAAAACTTGAAAATAATATTACAAATAGATAGATCTTTTGAAGTAGATAGAAATCGATATATAACTTGCGAAATTCTGAGTTAAAATGACCAAGTTATGACCGTTTTAAGTCGGGACTTCCGCAAATGACGAGAATCACGACTAAGTTTTGATTTATAGTTTGGATTAGTTAAGTGATGGAATACTTATTAGAGTATTTCTTCCTTTTTAGGTGACCCCAAAACCGATGATTCTCTACCACCGGATTATTTTTACTAAAAGATCGGTGACCCATGGCCGAGTAAGTATCACTTCCAATTTCATTTATCGTATGTAGTTGTAATGATAGTTGCACTAGATATTTGGTAAAGATAAAATGGATATGCATGATGGGGGTGAATGGGAATTTTGTATGGTTGTTGTTGATATGAGAAATGGAATGTAAGAATATCGAAGCTGGGTGATTAACTATTGCTTGTATAGATGAATTAGGATTGGCTGTCTGCGATTATTGATTGATCACTTAAAGAATTGGTATAATTGACTATTCGGAATTGAAAATAAATATGGATTCATTCATATCATAAATGGGGATGGAGCATTAGCATTGGTTGGTTGTCTGTGATCCTAAACGGTGTAAAAGTTGGTTAATCGTGATTCACAAACGAATTTATAAGTTGGTTGACTATGATCATAAACAGCATATTTGAGTAGTACCATAGTATTCGTTAATCTGGTAACCTGGGATGGTGAGCGCAAGTCCATCCACGTATGATTTCCAGCTGGTCATATGTTTATTGATTCCATATGTTTGATGCATATCACTTGTCTGACTAATCACTTGTTTGTTTGATGTGTTATAATTGTAATCTTGGAAGTTCTCACTCACTAAGCTAGTATAGCTTAAGTCTCTACAGTTTTTACTTATTGCAGCACCGATTCATATCGCTTAGACCAAGGCAACTTACAGATCAGGTACAAGAGCTAGGTGTTTCCTCTATAAGTTATATTCAAGTTTGTTTAGACTTCTATAGGAAACCAAGAGACTCTGGATGACTGTAAAAGACCTTTTAAACAATATTCTTTTACGGGGGAATGCCCCTTAGATTTTGCAACTAATTATATACGTGTTTTGATTTATTTTCTAATGCTATTGAATACCAAATTAAACTCTTTAACTCCATCTGTTCAAGTATTCTATTGTCGTAAAGGGACGCCTTACATCTATACAAGACTTCTGAAGGACTAAGGTGGTAATCCGTGAGTCTTATATAGCATGTAGCGGACTGTTACGTTTATGGTACCCTATGAGGCATGACACCTTCTACTGCTAGTCCCTAGGCCATCACCCAAAGCATTCTGTTGGCTCGGCTCCGAACCTAGAGTCGTATTCCCCAAGCGATGTGGATTCTCTAGGAAGGAATAGGGCCTATGTCCTAGTGCGATAACATCCCATCCAACTCTACGCGTAGGAATAGCAGCCTTTCGAAAGAAATGTGACTCAATGGATGCTATGCGTAAGCGTTTTATTTTTCTTAAGCCAAACTTTATTACGGTTTATTAGGGGCAATTAAATAATTTGGTAAACAATAAGCAATCATATAAGTAAGTAGACAATATACTTAAACAAGCAATTCGAAGCTGCAATATTTTTAATTCTCATTTCATCACATAAGCATAAAATCGCATATATACACATTCCTGAATTCCCCATACATGTCCATTTTTATGTTTTCTTAGTATTCTAATGCCACTATTCTACAAGTAAAATTAAGTAACAAAATTAAGAGGAATAACTCACTCGTCCATTTCGCAATCTTCTTAGTTGTAGTAATCCTCAAGAAGGGAAACCTCATCTTCCGCATTACTTAGACAAAAGAAATACCCGAGATGAGTATTTCGTAGGATTTCTACTTAAGCTTGCTAATTCTTTTTTACTATGTTCGTCAAAAATCATGTAGAATAAAATTCCAACTTAAAATGACCATAACTTGCTTATCTCAACTCGGAATTTAACATATAATATACCGTTTCCTACATACTCGAAAAGATCTATCTATTTCTAAGGTTATTTTTGTCATAAAAAGCCATTTATGTTTGAAAATGGTAAGGTACATTTTATTATGAATTTCTAATTCCTCAAAACACAATTATTCAAACTTTATTATAATATATATATATATATATACTCATATTGTACGCAAAATTCTAATGGTATTTTTCATAAAACAATTTACCTTACAGGGTTGAAGACTTGAATCTTAACAATTTCTTTCCTAAGTGTTGTGAGAGAGCTTTATAATTTCTTGGGTTATCATAAATAAGTATATTCTTATTTTGTTTTCCAATTTCTAAAATAAATAAATTTTCTCTTAGCTTTGGCCTTCTACAAATTTTTACTTTTAGTGATAAAAATGAAGTTTTCAAGAGTTTTGTTAAGTTGTTGATAACTTATAATAATTTGAGTTGTGTATATTTTCCTTTTTAAAAAAATGGCTTTGATAAACAAGTCTTTTTCTTCTTATATTTTCGTTTTCCAACTTCTTTAAAAATAAACTTCATTTCTAAAACTTCGTCTTTTAACTCTTTGATCAATTTTACTTGAAAGGAAATCATATTTCAATATTTTCTTAAGTTTTTGATAATATGTATTATTCTCTTATAACTTGTCATGTTCATATTCCTTTTTATTTCTTTGAAAACGGTTTACCATTTAGAAACTTGGCAACTTCTACTTTTTTCTAAGTGAGTTTATAATTTAGTGAGTTGGTTTTATCTTAACTTATAAAACCTAGTTAGTTATTACTTTTTATTATGGAGTTGGTAAAATCCTACAAGAAAGCTTTTGAGAAAAATTTGCTTACCAAAGGATTATTAATACTAAGTTTTAATTAACTTTATGTGACTTATCATAATAAAAAAAATGTTTATTTTGTTAGTTAACTTCATTGAGGAAATCATTTCATTATTATATAAGAAAAGTCTTGGTGGATTTTGAAAAGAAGTTGTAGAAATAATTTTTTTTCCTATGTGAGTGATAACAAAATCTTGATTTAGTAGTAAGGATATGTATACATTAAGAGAGTTTGGTTTTATTTTCCTTCGTTAAAGAATATTTCTACTTTAAATTTTATTGAGACAATATCATTATGATGATGCATGTAGGATGAAAATGACGAAAATATAGGAAAGATATAAGACGCAAATAATAAGCAAGATAATAATATCAAGTATTAGGAACCTTAGCTTCATCAAGGTAACCCAGTCAAATATTAGGAGCCTTAGCTTCATCAAGACAATCCGAGACTAAGAATAAACTAGTCCTAAAAAGAAAAAGAAAAAGCAATAAGATTAAAAGCAAGTTAGTAAGAATTAGTGAGCATTTAGGCTCTAAGAAATATATATATATATATACATATAGATAATATAATATAGGGTTAAGTTAGGAGCATAATAATAATAATACCAACATAATATCATCATAATAATAAAATAATAAAATCGGAATTCTTGGCATGTGCAAGAACAAACATAAACATGTTGTTGCTTCTACAACTCATATGAGTTTTTAAGAAACAACACCATAGTCATGTTAAGATACATAACATGAAAAAATAAATTGTTGGAAATCTTTACCTAAATGTGTGTATCTGTTGAAGAAAGAAGGTGATGGTTATAAGAATATGCGGATAGTAATATGTGGAAGATGGTTTTTGTGTAGAGGAAAGAAAGTTGGAAAGAATTGTTTAGAGAGGATTTTTGGTAGAGAGAAATTTTGTAGAGAGAGGGTTTGTGGAGAAATTTTGAGAGAGTTTTGTTATGTAAGATGAATGTGTGAAAAAGTGGAGGGAAATAGGTATTTATAGTTGAAGATGGAGGGAAATTAAGAGTTAATTAAATAAATGAAAAAGAAAAAAGAAATTGATGACATGAAGAAGAAGAAGAATAATCAAAAATTAATTTTAAAAGAAAAATATAAGAAAAGTTTAATAATATGTGGTGTAGAATTTTATAGAAAAATAAAATTGTAAGAAATAGGTATGTAGATTGTAAGAATAGATAGTACAAAAAGTAGAGATACATTAATAGTAATGAATAGTAGAAATAGTATTATGAATAATAGACTAGACAAATTAAGACCGATAGTAAAGAAAATACGAGTAAAAATATGATATCTGATATTTTTAGTTATCAAAAAATTATGAAACTGATATTTTTTATACTTGTATTAATACAAATCTAATGGTGTCATCGGAATATTTTTACTATCCAGTATATAGGGGCACGGTTTTCAAAAATGATCCTATTCGGATCCAAAAAACACTAGAAATTGACGAATCTAATATTTTTATACTTGCCTATATTATTACGAACTATTATCAATAATTACATCAGTTCCGTTGTTTAGGGTTTAAGAGCGTAGGATTGCCAGATCTAAACGTTAGGGTTTGTTGTAGACTTTGTTGATTTTTAGGGTTCCGGTTTGACTTCCAACCTGCTGATTTATTCGTTAGATCTTAAAATTTTGAGGTTTTTTACTGTGTTATATTTTTTGTTCAACATTTATGTTTTATTTTATTTTATTTATGATTTATTTAATATTTTCCAATTCTCGGCATTGTTTAACCAAGTCTAGGGTTATGGGTTGACTCTGTTTGACTTTTAGTGGTAATTGAAATTTTTTATTCTAAAATTCACCAAATAACTTAAGGTTTTAGTATTTTGTCATCAAGCGTTATTTGGATATATCATCTTGATTTGCGTGCTAGGATCAAATAGCTTATTTAGTTGGCATACAGATGTTGAATCAAACGATTGTTAGTTTTTGTTTTGATGGTTCTCTTTTTCTTGAGGTTAAGAATTTTCGCATTTGATCTTATTTAGAATTCGGTTTTAACTTGGTCAATTTTCAGGGTCTAGGTTTTGGTGTTTAACTTCTAGGATTATTTTTTAATAATTGTGAAAATTTCAAGGGCTTACAACATTAAAATGGCTCTAAAATTGCAAAAGCAAATCACATTAATCTCAAATCTATAGCCCATACGATATACAAGATATTTGGAAAAACCTTCTTGTTAAAGATATTAAATATAAAATAAAGTATCAATCCTTTTAATTGAATTTAAAATTATCATATTATCAAAAGACTATGGTATGGTATACAAACTATAAAATAATGTCAATAGGTAGATACCATATATTATTTATTCTTGTTTTAATGAATATATATATGTGTGTGTATGTCCATCTTTTTACCCATAGAATTATGAAATGCGGTGAGAATATTCAAAATAAAATCGATGTGTGTCAGTGTATTACTTGTGCATTATTTCATGTTTTCATTTCTTATAAGAATATATATATATATATATATGTTTTTCAATAAAAGGAAAAACTAAACTTCATACTTATCATTGTATGATTAATTTTCGACTGCTTATATCTGTAAGTATTTTATGAATTGGATATTGATCAAGTATCAAAAGATATAGAACATGAATTCATTACTTTATTGTATTGATATTAATGGTTATATAAACGCAATAAGAATATATAAAGATGATATTCTGGGAGATTTGTATCTTCTCTTCATATCTCATTTTATTCTATTGATATTAATAGTTACATAGACAATAAGAATAAGGAAAATAATATGTGAAACAAGATTCTAGAAGATCTATATCTTCTCCTTCAAATCTGGATTGGCAAACTAATAACGACAAATATATCCATAAGGGCTGCATCAAATGAATCACCATGCTCAGGATTCATATTGATAATATTGATTTCACTAAAATATTGATGCAAAAGATATTGATTTCACTAAAATATAACTTCATTTATGATTAATTAGGGTTTCCTATTAAGAAAACATTACTAACATCAAATAAATATATTAACAACCACAAAGTGAATATGCATGCCATTGACACCAATTGATAAATTGAAAAATTAATAATTCAATATTACTTGATTGTCTAACATAATTTGAAATATTACAAAATCACAAATTGTAGCATATTAATTCATAAATATGAGAGATTAATACATACCTAATAATAAATCTATTGAAACAATTCACAAAAGATTAATAAAGAAAGTAATAAAATTGAATTTGAATTGATAGTGTGTATAGAAAAGTTTTACTACTCTCTTCATTTATAATGTTTTGTTTTGTTGTGTTGAAACATGAGATGAACACAACACACTCATATATGTAGAGAGTATAGACATCTTCTCACATGAGAACATATGTAACCCTACCCATCAGTAGGCTACATAAATAAAGCCCCACAAACAACAATTCAGTTAACTATATAATCAAGTAGTTAATAACCCAATAAAATAAATTGATCACATGCATGAGTTATGTCTTAAAATTGCCCAATAATAAAATAAAATTTGATATTTTATTAATCCTTATATTAACAGTTGACTTATATTAGTCTAAAAATGAAAAAAAAAAAAACTGACAATAACATGTGTTAAACACGTGATCAATTATCAGTAGGCAGATATATATATATACCTTTAATTTCTTATTTAAGTAACGCTTTTCCTATTTTTTTATATTTCACTTCAATAAACAAGATCTTCTAAACTCTTCCTACTATAAATTTTCATTAACAATCTTGATGGGTAAATTACTCCAAAATCGATACCTTTAATGTAATTTACTCCAATCTTGATATGTCTCCACCCCCTACTTCCCCTCAATTTATCATGGACAATCTCTGGATTAAATAATTATAGTGTGTATAAATATTAATCACAAGGTGAAGAATAACTAAGTTATTGATTTTTAACTCCTTACAAATATAGGTTTTTTAGTATGTATTTTGCTATTTTGAGTACTAAATCATATTTGCATTACTTTTTTTTTTAAGTTTAATTATGAATCATAACTATTATAAGTCTAGTTAGTATCTATTGGGATAAAGACACTATAGGTGTCTCAACTTTGTAATTTGGAAAAATTAGTATCCAAACTTTCAAATATCCATGTCCATATACATACATTAATCATATTCATTCAATAGTATATATTGGGATAAATGCACCATAGGAGTCTCTAGAGACACAAAAAATATGAAATTTGAAAGCTCGGACACTAATTTGTTCAAATTGCAAAGTGGAGACATATTTTGTGCTTTTATCACAATAGATATTTATAGAATGAACATAATTAACATATGTATATGGACATGGATATTATCTTATAATGATATAAACAAACATTTTTATTCTTTATAAGTGCTTATAAATTTATATTAATTAGACATGAATATATACCATGGTGATATTTATATATGAATTTTTATAATTTACCTTGTATTGGAACACATCAGGTACTACTTTTCCAGAATTTTGACATATAATATATGACAAGGAATAGCATGCCCTGCCCCACAGTATACAAGTATCTGCATCCATGATACATCGTACCTTGTATGCGAGGGTATCAAGTATCAACTGTCAAATTCAATAGTGAAGACACGGAATCAACAAAATCCAATTTCTTATGGGAAAATTAAAAAGGTAGAATGGTTTGCTGACATCCTGCAATTGTCATGATTTTGCCACGCTTTTTCTTGTAATACTTTTGTATTATTTGAACATAATTATTATTATTATTTGTTTAATTTTAAAATCTGACATTTCTTTATGTTTATTTATCTCAGACTCAGAGGAATGAAAAGAACAATAAAGTCATCATGTCAAATTTCCAGCTCCTTTCGGGAAACCAAAAGAGACTGCAAGGCCTTTTTTCTATTCTACCCAAAACGACCGAAATTTTAAGAGAGAAACGACTCAGTCTTTTACTTTTTATCTTAATCTTAATTTTTTTTAATATTTTCTTCTAGCTTTTTGGCTTCACACAGAAAACAAAGATACTACTCCTGCGCCTTTTCTTGAACAAATTCAGAACTTGAAAGCACATTCTCTCCATTCATCTTCATAGAAGGTAAAACTAAGCTTTATGAATCTACCGTCTTTACTTTTACTTTTGTTGTTTTCTTTTTCCTCGTTTTCATGAATTAATTTAACAAGTATTATGCTTAAAGAAGCCATTATGATAAAGGGAAATCTATATCATAAGCATCACGGGAATAAATTTAAATAATAATTATTTTAAGTAATAGAAAAATAGAATAATATTTCACATGATGGATCATGTAAAGAATTAACATATTTTAAATTGGTAAAAAAATGAATACACATTTTAAATAAGTAATAAATTAACACAAAATATATATATATTTCTTGTTTACATCATTTTATATAACGTTGATTTTTTTATTAATCATTGAAAATATTTGTATCTTATATGATCAATAATTTTGTGAAAATTTGATCATTTTTATAACCACCTAAAGTATTAATACTATTTGATCCCCATCTCATATTTGATATTTTCCGATGTAATTTACATTAATATCAAAATGTAAAACATCATAGTATTCTTAGTGCAAAAACAATAGTTGAGAGAGGACAAATCATATACCTAAATTGCGACAAAAAATTTAATAAGCAAATCGACATAATAACAATTAAACTTAGATGGATAAAATACTTTTAGAATAGATACGAGGGATAGAAATTTATCCTTTTACCAAACGATTTAAGAACCGAAGTAAAATCCATGCTGTAAAATACGACAAACGTAAATATGGTTGTGTTGATTATGTCTTCTCAACTAAACCTCTAAGTTTAGGACCAGCCCTTTAAGCTCCTCACACAAGAAGACAGAGTTGGCCATCATGTGACATGCAGACATGGCATCATCCAAAAGGTTACCATTTGCTGATATTCTTTACCGTAGGATTAGCACCTTACTACCTTATAAGGGCTAGAGAATCATAAGGATGTGACCATCTTAACAGGGGTCCATCTTTTCTCTATGAATAACCCTTTGGGAGGACATAGGAAAATCTCTTGGACGTCCTAAGAACTCTCACTACCTCACAACATCTCAAGCAATCTTTTAGTTGGTAATTAGAAAAAATAAATACTTTTATATTTTCCTTTTTTTTTTTTTTGGTTATACTCTCACGCTTTTGTATTTTTTCACTTCCTTAATAGTATATTTGGTTTAATGGAATGGAATAAGGTTGGAAAGAAATAACAATTCATTATTTTATATTTAAGGACATTTTTAGAACAAAACATGTTTTTTTGGCTAGGAAGAGCCATTCCTCTAGTAAAAAAAAGGAATATCGATTCCTTATTTATTCTGTATTAAATGGAATAGATATTGTTTTAATAGAATGTTTTGCAAACCAAACAAGAGAATAGATATTCCACGGTAATAAAATTGGAACACTGATTCTATTCCATTGAACTAACATATTGTAAATGTTGGAATGTGGACGAGAAGGACATTCCCATCACCCTTTGTTTAAGTTTACTTGTTTTGTAGACTCATCTTTCTCACAATACATAAGATCACACAGGCCAAACACAAGATACCCAAACCAAAATATAACAAGAAGTTAAAAACATATGACGATTGATGAAATTATCCATGTTTCAATAAAGAAGGTAAAATATGACTCACAAAAATTTTTAACATGATTTTGAAGGCTAATGAAAATTTTTTTCTTACTGGTTTTTACTTAACAATTTATATAAAAATAATTGAATTGAAAATGTCAATATTTGATATATAAAGTACCTTTTGTAGCCAAAGCAATTAAACCTCAAAGAAAGGGACGAGAAATTTTAAGTGAAAAAATAAAAATTGGCAAACATTTTTTCCTTGTTAAATCATTTGCTAACTTATTTACTTCACTAAAAACATAAGATATGGAGTTAGACTCATTATAGGTCAGTTCCAATTTGGGAACTGATCTAAATAGCCATTTACAGCTCTTAAACTTAGAAACAAATTAGTGTTGGCAGTTTGCCAATCCCTAGCATTCAGACCCTAAGCCACCATGACATAATTAGAAACATAGTGTGTAAGCATGTTAGCGCCCAGATGCTAGAGCGCATCATTGTCCCTTCAAACTCCAATCAACACAAATATATTGCAAATAATACACATCATAGAAAATATATTATACACATTTTAAGTTTAGCTTTATGCCACTTAAATGTAACTTTTCTACAACACTTATGTAATTGTGCAATGCATTATTTTACAAAATCTAATATGAACTTTTTGGTTCAATATAAACAATTATGATAAATTGAAAATAACAAATAAATAACGAACACCAAGACTTGCGTGGAAAAAAATTGCAACATAACTTCTACTAGCAACAAATAATGGGCCTACAATGTGTTTCCTTTTGAATCAAACTAGTGGACAAAAGAATTTCCTTAAAACTAGTGGATGGGAACATTTATCACAAATCCAATGAATTTTTGAAATCATTAAAATACAAGTTCAATGCTAATAATTTAGAAAGATTGGCAAAGTTATGAAGGATAACCTTATAACACTCCACACCATAAACCAAATGATTAAACTTTTGTCATTAGCATGATGCAATAAACCATCCTATTATGGATCTAGAGGTGCTTGAAACTATTTCACTTTTAATTTCATAGAGAATGAAAATGATAACCACTATTTTCGGATTTCTTTTAATCATTTCACCAACATCTTTTTCCACTATCTTCTTTTTGTACACTTAAATAAAAAAGTGCTTTTTTTCTTCTTCTTATTTCTTTCAATCTATTTCATTAGCTACTACAAGTATATTCTCTTAAATTCTTTTTGGATCCAACATTTGACGCATTCAAATGGCATATATTAGGTTCCATGGTTTTTTTTATTTTTTACTACGGGCCTACATTAATTAGACCTCAAACCTGACAAATCTCCCCTTCTAAGTTATATATGGGATTTCATCACATTAACTAACTATTAATAATAACTAGTTTATTTTAGGGATAGCTTTTAGTCATTATATTTGCACCATTGTCACAATGTGTGATGGAAATCAATTTATAGCCAATGTAGCTGAGTGATTTCACCTTGTCGATTTGAGGGCAAATTGTCAACAACCCTGGGGGTATGATGGGAATCAAACTATAGGAAATTATGGGAATCAAGTTAGATGACCTATTACTAGAGCTAGAGCTAAGGGTTTGTAAAATTTTGTTTAGCAGATATTAACCGAGAAGTCATATGAAGATGGACATAATCTCCTTAATAGTTATTTGATCCATTGTACTCACGGATAGAGTTCGTTTTGCATTCTAGTAGATGAAGAAAATAGCTTAAAGGGGAAAACAATGAATGATGTTAATCTTTCACTGCCTTCTCTAGTATCATTCATTGTTTTCCCCTTTAAGCTATTTTCCTCATCTACTAGAATGCAAACAAACTATATCCTTTTGTACAATGGATCAAATAGATATTAAGGAATTATATTCATCTTCACATGGTTTCTTGATTAATATCTACTAAACTAAATTTGCAAACCCTTAGCTATAGCTCTAGTTATAAGTCCTCTAACCTGATTCCCATAATTTCATTCCCACCATATCCTGGGGGTTGCTGATGATTTGCCCTCAAGTTGACGAGGTGGAATCACTCAGCTACATCAGTTGTAAAATGATTCTCATTAGTGTGGATCTTCTCTAACCTTAAAAACTTTGTCCGTAATTTCATGACCCTAAAAAATGGCCTCGGAGGATAAACATGTAGTTTTCATATCACATGTGCACCTATAGTGTGGAAACCGTCTTGCAAGTCAGAGTTTACAAGACTTTACCTGAAAGTTTCTTTACAAAATTTTAATATATAAATACATTTGTGTTAAATAAAAGAAATCCTATAATCCACCAAAACTGCAAAGAGTCGATATCCCCTACCAAATAATAGAATAGAACATCTTCATTTTACAAACTTTAGGCTATTATACAACTAATATAATCCATAATATAGACTTATAATACATAAAACGAAATCTCAATACAAAACAGTCTATCTACTTCTTATTTTTAACTTGCCTTCGATCTTTAAGGAATCTTTTCCACATAGTCTTAGCCCATTTCCGATGTTTTAGCCATTCCTACACAAAAACTGTAGGGACATGAGCTAAACCATAGCTTAGTGAGTAACATAACCACACTACACTTCAAAAAAATATCAAACAAGTGTTATTAACAAACTTGTGCAATGCACCACGCAATCATATAATATGTATAGTTTGGATGATCAGAACTCAAACCAATGGAGATTTATGCCCTCTATTAGGGGTCGAAGGACTAGCTCAAGTCATTCATTCCTAGGAAAACTGAGAATTAAGGAAAGGGGATTTTCCACAACATATTGCCATTTACATTTTTTTTTTTTTTTTTTTTGCTAACATAACCTCAAAGTTCTCCTTAGATAGAACTAAAGAGAGAGGATTTCTTTTATATATCATTTGTTCTCTTATATACATAATATTAACATATCCATCACGTTACCTTAGAACCTCAAAACTACCTAAGTATTAATCTCTAAAGTCAACTCCAACACGGTCGATGTCCTTCGGTGCTTGCTTAGTTCTCGTGAAGCCGACAAATCTATGATAACTTTAACCAGATTCACTAGACTCATCAAGTATCATCACATAATTGAAATATTAATACATGATGTAAATACCATGCAGATGCAAGTTATGCTTGAAATGCAATGTCTGTCAACTTTATATGATTGGATAACCAAATAATATTATGTTCATTTATTAAAGTGACCATTCGATAACAACAGCTCAATTATTTTAAACAATGTGTGATCTCTTCTAAGTTAATGGATTATCGATAAAAACAATCACTAGACAACACACGAGTATTCATTTCCCCATACAGGACCAATTAAGTTTAATTATTATGAATGCTACTATATTCCACACACAAACAAATAATAAGATTAACGTTACTACCTACCATCCAAGTCAAGCCGTATAAATCTTCTAAGGAGATCCAAAGATTATTTTATTTATCCTATAAAAAAAGATAATAAGCATTCATTACTTTTCTTAGCTATATCTATCGAACTTTGGTGTTCAAACTCATTTTTCACAAATATATACTCGAAACAACATTTTCTCTTTATTAATTAAAGGCTAACAACTTACAATCATAACTAAGCTATTTATAAGTTAAGTCTATTTTAGTTTAACTTAATCAAGTTTGTTAGACTCAACCACTTAATTCCATTATTGAATTATGTACCAAAATCTATATTAAACTCAATTTTATTACTATGTCATATTCATTTATTTCATCAAAACATTGCTATATAGTATATAAGATTTTAATCTAATTCTACTATATCTATTTTGGATTATCCTCATCCAGTTCATTTTAGAAATAATCATTTAGTTCAAGTCATTTATAATCATTAAGTCTATCTATTTATTCTACATTTCAAGTTACATCAATATAAACATACCTTAACTTAACTAAGTTGGTTAAACTTAGTAGATTTAATTCATTTTAACTCAGTAAGGTTTATTATGCCATGTTGATTTTAAGATTGCTAAGCTCATTTTATAAACTCAAGTCTATGTCAAACCAAAATAGTTACAAAAACTATTGATTCATTTACCTCATTCCTAATTATATAAGCACCACCTATCATGCCTATTATTCATCACCTATTTATTTCATTTTAGTTTAGTGAAGTTCATTGGATCAAGTGGAGCTTAGATATATTACTAATTCATTTTATATATAAGATTCATGTCAACTTAAGTCTATGTTAACTTACTTTTAACCAAGTTGATTAGAATTAATCATTTAATCAAGCTACTAAATCCTATTCACTTATCTTACTAAATCTTTATCATGTAGCTATTAGATTCTTAATTAATCTAGTTCATTTTAATCTATTTAGATTCATTAAGTCAAATTGGACTTAGGCTGGTTAACTAAATCTATTTTATGTTTGGAAATCATGTTAACTTAAATCAAATACTAAACCTATTAATTCACTTAACCTATTTTTAATTATACACTACTAATATAACATATATATTATTCATTATTCCTTTAATCTATTTATTTAAATATATATATATTATATTTTAACTAGGCGGAGACAAGGTGCACGGCTTGCTACATGTGTTGAAGATCGTGCTGGCCTGCATTGGCATGTGTATGCCCATGCACACTGGAATAACGCCAACTAGAGGCTGCAACAACCTCTTAAACCCCCCCTTTTTGGTCTACACAGGCATGAACACAGCCCATGCTGCCCTGTTTTCCCCTATCACGTGCCTTCATCCCTTTTTTTCACAACTTTACCATATTTTTACACATCTTACATCAACAACAACACCATAAAAGCAACATACACTTCATATTCACAAGTTTCAATGCTTCTAAACTCATTTTACTCTATCAAAAGATCTTTAACTACATCATGAATCCCCAACTTTACATATGCATAAACTAGTTAGATTTTAACTTTCATGCTCATATGTTACTTGTTCACAAGTTTTATCACAAACCCTACTTATTTCTAGTTCTATTTCATTATTTACATACATAACTCATAATCAAACAAAGAAAAACAAGAACTCACTAGTTTTAGGAAGAACCCAATCATCCAAACTTCATTACTACTACTACTTTTTGTTGATATTACTCCTCCATCTTGAACTACATCTTCCAACATGTTTCTATCTTCAATTTCTCTTTTAATCCTTTTTAAACTTTGAGATTTTGTGGTGGGTTTTAGAGAAAAAGAAGAGAGGAAGAGGAGAAGGATTTGAGACCGTAGAAGAGAAGAAAAGGAAAGAAGAAGAGGAAAGTGGCTGCTAAAGGAAATAAAAGGGTATAAATAGGATAAAGACAAAGGTAATTAAAGATATTCACGATTAAGGGTTTTGATTTAAGCTTTTCAGATTATTATCTTATGTACTAAAAGCAATTAGAAGAAAAGTTTAGAGTATTTATTACTAAAATCAATAACTTGAATCAAGAATCTAGTTTAGAAATTTAATTTTATAAAACTTGATATTTAGTTAAGTTTGAACTTAGAAACTGATATTTTTATATAATTAGATAAACTCAAAATTAATGAGGATTAAAAATATAGAATGTACGTTAAAATGGCTATATTTGAGCATTTTATAAATCTAAATAATTAAACTCAAGAAATTTAGATCATTTTTAAGTTAAAAGAAAAGGGGTTCCAATTGATGGTTGAAAAAGATTAGATGACTTAACTATGGAATAAAGTAAAGTTTAGAGTTTACAATTTACTTAACATTTAAATGTAAAGGAAAAGAAGTTTAGTTTGAAATTTACAAAAGATAATAAAATTTGATTTATTGGAAGAATAATTAAAGTAAATAGATACATTGAAGGAAATAGAGTTTAAATTTGGTAATTAGAAATATTTAAAAAATTTGGTTCATGAAATGGATAATTGAAATAGATAAAAGGTTGGAAAGGAGCACTTGAAATCTCAATTTCAATTAAGTCTATTTACTAATTTGATTATGTTAATCTATCAATTTATAACCTATAATTCAAATTACTTATTTTAATTAAACTATCTAAGCTTAATTATTAAATCATATTCTAAATAAAATTTAAGATTATTCATCCATTAGTAGTTGACATTATACTAGCTTTAGATTTCATAATTCAAAAGCTTTTAATCATTTTAAAATTTATTCTTTCACTCATGCTTTCATTGTTTTGTTCTAATTAATTTTGGTTAAATTTTGATATTGTTCATTTCCATTGTAATTTTGAGTTATTTGGTAATCTATTATTTGTTGAGTTTATAAGTTATATTTCTATTTTTATTATCAGGTTTGTTTGATATTTCTTGTTGTTTTCCGTTATTTAAAGAGTATTAAAACTTACTGTTATTTTATAATTATTTTCATATTTTAAGATTGTTTATCACATGTATTATGTGTTTACTTTTTTTTATTCTTTCTCATCATATTGATTTGATGTTTTCTTGTAATCTTTACTTTTATGAAACATCTTAAGATTTAAGTTGTGTAGTTTTAGTACCATTCTTTTATAATTCTTTTTTACGCATCATTTATTTATTTAATTATCCGGAATATTATATCTTATATCTTTGATTATTATTTCATCTAGTTAAACCTCATTTCATTCGTTCATGTATGTATCTTTAATTTTATCCTTTTTATATGTATGGAATTTTATCAAGAAGTTAGTTGAGAATTTTATATTAGAATATAAAAATTCAAATTGTTAATCAATTATTAAATTGTTCATATTTTAATATTCTTTTGCAAAAAAAATTTGGAGTAATTTATGTGACCTTTCTTAAAACATTTTCCAAAAAGTCTTCATTATTTATTTAATGATTATTATATTTGAGTTGTAGAAATTTGGATTATTACACTTAATACATCTTGAATTCAATGATTTCTAATGCCAATATGTTTGAGTCAAGAATTGAAAGTTGAATTTTTTATGAGATGGATAACACTTGAGATATGGCAATACGATCTCAAATTTTCTTACTTATAATTCGATCTACTAAAAATTTCTTTATCTTAAAACTTTCGCATAAGCTTTAATAAAAGCAATGTATATTCTATTTCAATTATGGATAATACAACACATTTACATAGTTAGATCACCATGACATCGCTTCCTCTCATAAGTTTTTTAGATTGCCAGATGTAGACTTTCCAGAACCAAGATCACCTACCATGTCAATATTTGTAAATCCTTTTAATACAGGTTTACCACAATATAGCTACAAATGCAATATGGAAATGATTTTAAAATAACTAAGAATATAGCTAACCATTGTTCAATGTTTTTTACCTTAATTCGAATGATAGCGAATGACAATCACAATAGCATGAGAGTATCTAGTTTAGTGCATATCATAAGATATGTTAAATCTATCCATAGCAAAAGCATGTAATATCTTCTTCAACTCTTTTTTGTTTATGTCACTTTTAGGACATTGTTAAAAAACTAAGTTTAAAGTGACCTATTAGTGGAGGGCAAATTAATCTTGCTTTACTTATGTTAAATTTTTCCAATACTCTTCCTAGATTTCTTTACTAAAATTCTGACTCTTTCTATCGTGTGTGATTCTTATACTAAGAATTCGACTTGTGAATCTGAAGTCTTTTGTAGTAGTAGATTTCATTAATGCATTTTTAGATTTTAAATTTTCTGAAAATCATGACACACAATCAACATGACATCCACATATAATAAAACTATAATAAACTTACTCACCGCTATCCAGTTTCTTTACAAACATCAATGGTCCAATTTAATCTTGATATATCCCTAGTTAATCATGAAAGAGTTAAAACTTTTATACCATTATCTTGGTGTATGTCTTAACCCATTTAAACTCTTCTTCAATTTGAAAAAAAAAAAAAAAGATTATTCTTCCTCTAGACACCAAACCCCATCAAGTTATTATTAGGAATTTCTTCCTGCAAGTTGCCATGAAAGAATATTATCTTGATATTTAATTACTCAATCTTTGAATTCAAACCGATAACCATGCCAATAACAACTCCAATGGAAGGTATCTAAGTTTTTTCCCCTCATTTTTCTTCAGTCTCTTAAATGACAATAATCATTGACCGAAACACATCTAATAGGTGCCTTACTTTTTGCACATTAAATAAAATACCCAATAACACGTGTTACCATTATAAGAAAATCAAAATGAATTCTTGTTTTACGAATAACTCAAGTAAGTGAATCTAACAAGAAAACAAATATACAAATGTAATTTTATGAATAGTGAGAATAGTACCCTTATGTGGTTTAAATTCCGTAAAAACTCAAAAGTCTTGAAAAAGGTATGTGAATGAGTAAGAAGTTCAAAGGTGATTGGCAAGGGTAGAAGTGGGCGGGTAGACCTTCCCAACATCTATTTTAGTTCCAATCTTCTTATTTTGTTTTTTGACCAAAGACTGAAGGGAGAAGGGGAAAAGGGAAAAACATGTCAAAACACCTAACACGGGTGTTTAACATGAGATCTTCATCTGTCAAACTTTAAAGACACACTCATCCACCCACTACCAATGTGAGATAAAGAATCCCATAATCGGGATTCTTAGTATGCGCTAAGTGCATCTACACGGTTTTTACGTAGATAACGATTCGAAGTGGTTTTTTATTTTTACCAAAAAGGGAAGAAGGAGTAAAGGAAAAACCCCAATCTCCCGATTTCCAAATAAACAAATCTTATACATTATTTAATATCCTTAAACTATGTATTAAAAAAGAAGGGAAGGTGATGCCAAAAAAAAGAAAAGGGGGAAGGGGAAAAAAAAAAAGGGAAAAAGGCCACACAAAAACAGAAGACATTCTTTTTTCAAATTTCCATCATTATATAATGTGTCCCAACGAGTACTTTTTACTTCGACTTTACCAACTTCGTTTCTCTTTTCTAACTTCTCTCTTTCTCCCTGTGTTCTTCACACTCCAACAAGACAACCAACAATGTGGTTTTCTAGACAATGCCTAAGAACCATCACATTAACGTTGTTCATGGTACTTCATGTACTATATTTGACAACCAAAGTGGAGTCATATCGTTCCGTTTTTGACAAAATCACCCAGTTGCCAGGACAACCTCAAGTTGGGTTCAACCAGTACTCTGGCTATGTGACTGTCGATGCCAAGAAACAAAGAGCTCTGTTCTACTACTTTGCTGAAGCAGAGATAGACCCTGCTTCAAAACCTCTTGTTCTCTGGCTTAATGGAGGTATTTGAATGTCCAACTTCAGCGTCTGAAACTCTATATCATGCATTGGCATCTCGCGTTGATTGATAGCTGGGGCATAATGTAACAAAGAAGATATTAACGAGAGCTCTCAATCACTTTGTTAACGAGAACTCTTAAAGTTTTACTCATTTAGATTAAAATATATATATATATATATATATACATATATGTTTACTCTTTTAGCTTCTTATCTGTGCTGGTACTAGACGGTCTGTTAATAGGACCAATGTAAAAATAGATAGTTCACGTGACTAATGAATGTATTTTGATTTAATATTGCAGGGCCAGGATGTTCTTCACTTGGTGTTGGGGCGTTTTCTGAAAATGGGCCATTTAGGCCAAGTGGGGAGGTATTGGTTAAAAATGAATACAGCTGGAATAGAGGTACCTACCAATCTTGCTTTGCTTTGTTGGTTTTGTTAGTTAAAATTTTTAGATACTAATATTATTTGATTTATTAATCAAATATACTTTTCTAAAATTACAGAAGCAAACATGTTGTATTTGGAATCACCTATTGGAGTTGGTTTCTCTTATTCAACTGATGCGTCCTCCTACGAAGCTGTCAATGACAAAATCACAGGCATGATTTCAGATTTCCTTCTTCTTTCCATTTTTTGAAATTTTCAAACCATGTTTCCTGCATTTTTAGTTCATACAGCAATAGTCATGAGATAAGTATGATTGAATCCAGTTTTTCATTTTTTAAATTCTAAAGGAAAGTTTTCATAGTTTGTTCATTTATTTAAAAAATTACAAAGATGGTCTTTTTCATTTTTTTTTTTTTTTTGGTTTGCTCGAATCTTTCTTCTATTTGAGTAATCCGCATTTTCAAGACACATGAAAAGTTCTCCATTTGGGGGAAAAAAAAAAACAGAGAAAAAGTTCTTTATCGTATCCATGAAAGGACTGCCTCAAAATTTTTTGGATATGGCGCTTTTATTAGTACCGATGCCACTTGCTCCATTCTAATCTGTCCACATCTTCTAAGTGGGATCCTCATATCCTGTTTCATTTGATATCAGAAGAAGTTCTTGGAAAATATGGAATAGATAAGCTACCACAACTAAAATAATAAAAAAAAAAATGAAAGTCATAATAATATAATCCAAATTAGAAATATTCCCAGATGCTAGAAAAGAACTTTGCTATATTGTGTCCACTATGACAAAGGATTAAGTTTTCTTTGTAGATTTGATAGACTTGGGTGGATACTTTGTCTTTGTAGAGGTTTTCTTGGATTTTTTTGGAAGAAGAACAGGGTTAATGTTTGGAAGGGCGTTGTCCTTCATCATGAGCTTTGGAAATTGCTTGCTGCGTTTACAATGGCTCATAGAGAGGTATTATTCTTCCAAAGGAAACCGCGTCCTTTTTGAAAAGGTCCAACAAAGTCGTGAAAGAGCCCAAGTCTCCATCTAAAGCTATCAAGCTTCCAGAGGTAGTTTTAACCTTTGTGATGGTGGAAACAGAGAAAGAGAAAACAAAGTGCATTGTGTATTGCTTGGGAATCATTCTAATTTGGATTATGCTATAAGACTTCATTTATTTTGTTTTCCCTTGGAATTTCTTTTTGCTAAAAACTTGAAATCTATTGGTACGAGATAGGACAACCGGACTTACAAGATGAATAGCTATTCTTTTCTCCTTTTTCCTTTTTTGTTTTCTTTCAATTTTCGTAAATTAAAGTAAAATTTATCTAATAATCTAACAGGTGGTCGAGTCAAATAGAAAAGTGGTAAAAATTAAAAGGCGATATTTTTCCTTGTTTATCTTCATGCTAACTTTTGGGTTTTAATTTATTTTTTTCACTTTGGATCTCTAAAGAACATTTAATGATGGTGATGAACTACCAAGTGAACTGGGACACTTTCCAGATGCTATTCCACTTAAAATGTTTGTTGTAAATTGTAGTAGTTTTGAGCTGACACAAGGTTTTGTCTTATTGTTTTTGAGCTGACAAACGGTAAATCCTTTTTGCAGACTAAACTTTGTGACATGAAACTTCTTCCTTCTTTCTTGTCTACAGCCAGGGACAATTTGGTTTTCTTAAGAAGATGGTTTGTCAAATTCCCACAGTACAAGAACAGTAGCTTATTTATCACAGGAGAGAGTTATGCGGGTGCGGTAACATAATGCTAACTTTTATCAGCCAAAATACATATAAATAATAACACGAGGACTTAATGATAATAATCGACATCCTTGCAGGTCATTATGTTCCTCAATTGGCTGAGCTAATGCTTTATTACAACAGGAAAGAAAAGCTGTTCAATTTGAGAGGCATAGCAGTGAGTATTAATCTCAAACGCAGATGAAACTTGAAGAGAATCATTAGCCATTGCAATTCTATTGTATAGATCGAGCTGTTCTATTGATCTCTAATAAGTTTTTTGGTCTTTTCAATATCTATTGTAGTTGGGCAATCCAGTTTTAGAATTTGCCACCGATTTCAATTCAAGGGCAGAGTTCTTCTGGTCTCATGGACTGATTTCAGATTCGACATACAAAATGTTCACTTCAGTTTGTAACTACTCAAGATATGTTAGCGAATATGCAAGAGGTTCCATTTCTCCTATTTGCTCAAGGGTGATGAGCCAAGTGACAAAGGAAACTAGCAAGTTTGTCGACAATTATGATGTAACACTTGATGTTTGCATCTCATCTGTAACCTCACAATCCAGACGGCTGAGTCCCCATGTAAGGCAAATACATATCTCATATGCAGTTTCTCAGTCCTTTCCCTTCGATTGATGTTATCTTGAAATTTTATTTGTCCCCCATTCACAGCAAGTTACCGAGACACTAGATGTTTGCATTGAAGACGAGACAGTCAATTATCTAAACAGAAGAGATGTGCAGGTTGCTCTTCATGCCCGTCTTGTAGGAGTCCGCAGATGGGCAGTGTGCAGCAAGTAATTCTCTTTCCTTCTATAAATTGTAAAGTATGACATGATCATGAAGTAATTCCTAACTTTAAAAATAGGAGCTTGACTAAAAGTTATCTAACAAGGTATAGATGTTGAATTTCATATAGAACACTTCCACAGTCGCAAAATTTGTAGACATTACCATTATCTGTCTTCTATGTATTTGCCAACAAGATTCCGTTTTTTGAATGACAGTATCCTAGACTATGAACTGGTTGACTTGGAAATACCTACTATCACTACGGTAGGCAACCTCATTAAAGCAGGGATTCCGGTTCTTATTTACAGGTAAAACCATAAAAGCATCTAGAAAAGAATCTTGCTTCGGCTTAGTTCATGCTATATTTCTATGAAATAATTATATTGGCAAAATAAATCATACTTGGATTACAGTGGAGATCAAGATTCAGTCGTACCCTTGACTGGCAGTCGGACTCTAGCCAACAGATTGGCGAAGGAATTGGGACTAAAGACCACAATTCCTTACAGAGTGTGGTTTGAAGGACAGCAGGTCAGTTCCATCAAGATGTGCTTGTAATTAGTCATTACAAAAAGAACCAACGTTGTGGTAAAATATCATTAGAGAGAGGGATTTTCCCATATAACTAAAACATTGTGCATCTCTTGCAAAACACCATACAATGGGGATGCAAATATCAAGAGCGACATCTTCGTGAACGCTTGGAGTGTAAAGTGCTCAAATGTGACGCTCATGGCATTACTGCTCTTCACAGTTTACTGCAAACATATGCTGTTTTTGAATATGTTTATGAAAATTATATCAAGCAATGAAATTGACTTGTTTGTGATTTTCAGGTTGGTGGGTGGACTCAAGTTTATGGGGATTTCCTTTCTTTTGCCACCATCAGAGGAGCATCACATGAAGCTCCATTTTCTCAACCTGAGAGATCGCTTGTTCTGTTTAAATCTTTTCTAGAAAGCCGACCTCTTCCTGAAGCATTTTGATCCTCTGGCCTCCTAACGCAAGAGGTTTCCAAAGTGGGACTAAAAACCTGGTTTTCAAAAGCCGAAGGCAGTTGTTAATCGCATGAGAATGAAAATTTGTTTGTTCTTTTTCCAGCTTAGGTTTGTCTGTTACTAAAATGTGTAGAGTTCTGTAAAGTTTTTATAATTAAAGGAAAAAAAGATGCAAATAAGCGGGGTGTCATTTCACTGGGGTTGTTACAATATGATACCACTTGAAAGCATGGTTATTGTGTTGCTGAATCTTAAAGCTGCTAATTCAGTACTGGATTGGTAGGATAAGAGCCTCATCACACATGTACTTGAGGTTTTGTAGTTGAAACAATTTCTGAAATATTAGGAGTGCATCTTATCTCCACAAGGCAGTTGATATGCTAGGAATGTTTTAAAAGAAGAGATCGGCTACTCTTTTATGGACAACAGAGGTTTCCATGTTGGATTGGATCATCTTGATATGGTCCACAATCAAGATCCTCCATAACCAAGTATAACAATAGATGGCTGAATGAACATCCATGATAAAAATGTCCATTGGTATATGCATAATTCCATTGCACCACACAATGGTAACTACATGCTGAAAAATAAAAGAAACAAGTGCAGGAGATGAGATTAACATTTCCAACAGAAATTACCTTAATTTCTAAGGTAGAAGAGTAATAAAGAGAAATGAGGATAGATAATAGCAAAAAATTAATCATATTGGACTAAAATTTTATTCATCGATTCAAGTATAGCCTATAGAAGTTTCTGTACGCTGAGAAATCACAACAGGAGCTTCAACTTGCATTTTCAGAAAATTGAACTCCAATGCCAATATAGGTTTTGACAACATCACTGATGTGCTTAAATTTTTGGCAATGTTCCCAACATCACTTGCAAAATCCATTGTATCCGAACTTTGATGATGTGAAGATTCTTCCCCTTCTAAATTTAATGCACGACATTGATTCGACACTCTTGCTGGAGATACAAGTCGCACTCTGTACAAAATTATGATATATGACAACATTAAATGATATGCTCAATCAAGCTTAATTAATGAGATTTCAACCCAAAGTGAACCATATTTCAGGATAATATAAAAGGAAAATCTTATATTTACATGACTTCAAAAAATAAGAGAACATGGCTTGGGAAAGAAGCATTAGATAGATTTCCTGCACCTGCATTCGATCTGACAGGAATATTTGAGGAGGCTTGGATGGTATGGAGTGCAACCACTGCAATTAGACAATGAAAGAAATTTAGCCATGCAAAACATGGATCATTCAACACACATTAAAACCAGCATTACCTATAACTTGGAAGTGACATTTTGATAGAAGGTCCAATCCACTTGCCAGCTTTTGATGAAGGCACTGCATTATCAATCTTGGAATCACAACAATGTACTTCTAATGAAATTGGTAATTGAGACTGTTTACGTCAGTAAGAAAACAAACTAAAGGTGAAAAACTTCCACTAGTATGAAATGATGACGTTGAAGACACCCCTCTTAACTTTAAATGCAAACCAAATTTAATATAACTTCTGAAAGCATGATGAACATGAATTTCATAGAAACAAAGAGAACAAGAATAAATTCAGAAGGATTACAAAACTAGTTTGCTCAGATTATAGCTCAGAAGTAATAGATGAACAGGATAAACCTTTGATTGCCTGCCACATAACATAGCTGACTCAGGAGCTAGATACTTAACAAGATTATTATGATGCATAGCTTAGTTTGAATAACAATCTGAAGAGATGCATGATATGCATGTTGTAATAGCACGGATTTGCAAACAACTTTTCTTGGCACAGGTAAACACACAATTAAGTTTAGTAAGCATTCTAAACAACAACATTTGATGCAATAATATTAATTAATGGGACAAAGGTGATGCATTGAAGTTTTGTATATTCCTCTTTTAATTGAATATTTCATGTCATATAGGATCTCAGGGCGAAAATGGATCTTGACAAGTATTGCTCTAGGTGGAGATTCTTTTCAAATGACACAACTGTGACAAGTGCTGGGACCATTTTGCTTCCATAGCCAATAGGCTCACCGAACCTTTTTCAATACCACTGAATATTACACTGAGGTGAAACTCCCATTTGTTGGTTTACAGCTCAGTCAATATTTTTTTTAAATATATATATACACACACACACACAAATATATATGGGTGGGGGCAGAAGATTCATTACTAGGGTTGCCATATTATGCTAAAAAGAGGCCAATGCTGACAATATCAAGAAACTCATTTTATAACGTACCAAGAGTTGTGAAATTGACATTGCAGATATCTGACACTCTAGGATCTCTGGTTTCTGAAACTTGAACATCAACCTGATGCTTCGGATTGTATGCACCAATGCCAAGCATGCTCAAAAACCCATTTGTTTTAATCCCTCCTTGCCTTGAAATTGGAGAGATGCTCTAAATTACAAATAAACATCAGGTACAACTCAAAACGTCTTCATTCATATATATATTTAAGCAGTGCATGCTATCATAAGAAATTAGTATTTGGTAGACATAATTATAGTTAGAAGAGCAACAACACCTCAGGCAGGGTGTGTAAATATGACAATTATAGAAGGCTGAAATTTATTATATTAAAATATTGGGTTAAACCCATTATTTGTTTGAACTTAGTGGCCCTAGGCCCTTGGTAAATTCATTCAAGATAACAATGAGATGAGTTAACCCATCTTATCTATTGATCACTAAGACAATTTGACGTCAAGTCTAAGAACCTATAAATAACAAACACCCTCATTTGATATTTTCGAAGAGATAAGAGAAAAAGTATTCTACTATATAATCTCTACTCTCAAAGATCAAATAAGCAACTCAAACAAATATGAAACTCAATCGCTGAAGAATTACAAGGTTGATGCCTGATGTTCCTTAGCTCTCTTGTTTGTCGCTTGTAGATTTGAGATATAGAGATTATTTATTCCCCTTTTTCGTCACTCTTTCCAAGTCATCCACTAAGAGTCATTTACTCATCGCTACTCAGAGCACATTTAATGTGAGACTCACATAGAACGCATGCAACCACCTCAATCGAACCTTCACATTTGTAACAATTCTCTTAGATTCCATGATAAAATCGCCAAAAGAGTAAAGGGTCTGGCTTTTCATTTGTCGGTCTTATATGTTAACTTGGATGGCCTTTGAGTCAGTCTAGATCTCTCAAAGAAGTGAAAATTATTATCATATATTACTTGTATAGTTTTTTTTACATAGGGATAAGATACTTTTTTCCGACTTTGCATCATAAATAAATAGGGTTGTAATATTGTAGATACTAATAAGTGTGTTTTATTCTCTATAATTCATCTTTCATAATTCAATAATACACACGTTCGTTGTATCTCCATTGCCAGTCATCTACCTTACCAAACATCTCACTAGACATCAATACTCTTCAACAAAAACCAATATCAGTAATTCCATCATCGAACAACGACAAAAGCAAATCTTTCATCGTTGAATGACTCCTTATTGAACATCAGCCTCACTGATAGGAGCAACTCCTTCATTAAAAATAGACATCAGCAACTTCTTCATCGTTGGACACTTGTTGAATATCGGCCTCACCAACACTGAACTCCGTCTCATGCAACACCACCGTAACACTGCACCAAACTGCCCTACCCTCTACCAATGACAACCAACCCAGCACAGCCACTTCATCATAACTCAACCACCTTAACCTCTCTTACTCACATGCTGTTCACACCTAATGCTTCCATCCATCCACACATTCTCTCTCTATAATCTCACCACTTTGCCACTAATTCCCCATTTATCAACTTCTTTACCCACTATTAAAACCTAATAGTGTTTTCAGTGTTGTCACCATCAAATTAACCAATGATAACTATCGACTTAGGTCATCCTTAATGATCTCTTTTCTCATCTCCATGAATTTATAGAAATATGATGACATAGTCACTCCACCTGCTCAGCAAACCCTCGTTCTCACTAGTGCTCTCCCAATTCCTACTTCAAAATATACACATAGGATCACTCAAAGGGTCCAATCCCACTTGGTACAATCTCTATTAACATTCTTGTAGAGATCCATAACATTTTAGCACAAATCTCCACAAGCTCAAATTTATTGCAGATCATCTATCATCGATCAACAAGGCACTCAACTCAATGGATATCATAACTCATACATTGTGCGGTCTACCTTGGGAATAAGATGCACTAGTCACCACATTGACACATCCCCATGCAAAACTGCTCTGTCATGAACACTGGCTTTAGCCATGGCATTAAAGATTCAATAGTCTCCATCCCCATAGCTCTTGTCACTCAAATGTCTTCTTCCTGCTCTAGGAGTCGTGAACGTAGTTGTGGGCGTAGGAATGGTTGCTCCAAACCCAAGGGGCAAGATCATTCTTTATTAGCCACTCAGAGTTCCTCCACATCTATCACAACACACTTATCACTCTAGTAGAGGTTCCTTTACTTCTCAACAATTTCCTCCACGAGGCTTAACCCACGGCTTAAGCTTTACTTCTAAAATCACATGTCAAACATGTGACAGGCCTAACAAGCCTAGTCATTCCGCCCTTTAAGGTTACTATTGGTTTAATGAGTCGTACACGGATATACCCCAGTCTCTTGTTGTTCTATCCCTTAGCAAGTCTCACAATACTGTCTAATAATACCATCTAATGATATTGTCTGGTATCAAGCTTCTATTGCCCTGTACCATTTGATCCCAGATGAAGGTATACACACTAATTTGAAACACTATTTCAACTTTGACAAAGTTTTTGTAGATATTGATGCATCACTATCCATATCTCATATAGGTAATCTGACTATCAACACCTATGGTAATAATCCACATCTTAAGAAGGTCTTGTTTGTCCCACTCTTGTAGTCTATTCTTTGTCATTAAGCTATATCAAAATAATGCCTATAGTGTTAGTTTTAATAACTCATTTTTCTATGTCAAGGATTCTTATACTGGTTAGACCCTCCTCCAACATTCAACTAGGTATCCTCTTCCCCATCAAGTTGCATCCAATTTAGTCTCCTCAGTCTTCTTTGAGACAACTACCCCGCGTGAAATCTAACTTTGTCATCTCTATCATCCTTCTAATGAAGTCTTCAATAAGTTGGTTCAACATCTAATTATTCAAGTCAAATCCTCCTTTGTCTACACCAATCCTTGTCACTCTTGCTTTATTGGCAAGTCCACTTGTCTCTCATTCCTTAGTCATCTCAACGGACATAGAAGCCTTTAGATTTAATTTATTATGATGTGTAGAAATCACTAGTTAGATCAAACTTGGCTTCCATTAGTATGTAAATTTTGTTGACGATTATACCAGATACTCATGGCCTTTTCAATTGCAAAATAAGAAAAAAATTGTCTTATTTTCAACACTTTAATACTTTACTTGAAAATTCCTTCTCTAATCATATCAAAACTTCTGATAGTGATGGCGATAGTGAATTCGTAAGTTAGGCTCTCACAACTTTTCTTCGTGAGAATGGCATACCCTTACAATAATCCAATTCTTACATTCCGTAACAGAATAGGGTTGTTGAGCACAGATATCATCATATCTTTGATTTTACTTGCACTATACACCTTCATGCTCATTTCCTGCCCTTATTATGAGTTGATGTTTCCTTTCTACACCATCAACTGACTTCCTTCAGCCATTATGATCACAAATCACCCTTGGAACTTCTTCACAACATGTCTCTTGAATATTAGTTCCTAAGCACTTTTGATTGTCTTTACTTTCCTCTTCTCACCCACCAAGCCTTAAACAAATTCTCACCCACTCTACTCCTTACATCTTTATTGATTATTCCGCCAATCATCATAGGAGCTATTGCTTCCTAGATCCTATTTCTAGCTAGGTTCATATCAGTCGCCATATGGTCTTCTCTTCGTCAAACTTTCCTTACAACAAACTTGTCAACTCCACCAACTCGACAAATGAGCCTACCATGTTCCCTCCTACTTTCACCTTCACAATACCTTCACATCCCTCTCTTAACCCACCTCGTATACTCCTAGCTACTACTATACCTTCCATGCTACCCACTATCCCCTCTACTTTCCTTACCACATGTGCCACTCGCTTATCAATTATCGCTTGAAACCTTTTGCACCCTCATCATTTGCCCTCTTTACACTTGTTAATCCCGCCATTTCTTTGGCTGCTCAGTTATCCTTACCCATCTTACTTTCTCCTAACACAACCTCCTCATCTATATCCATCCACTCCAAGGATCCACCTTCTAGATCCAGTATTACAAAGCCCACACAATCCTTAAATCTTCACACCTACTCTTCAACATCTAAACCATAACACTACACCATTGCTCTTCATGGCCCCGCTTAGACTACAGCCATGAAAAGAGTTTGACTAAACATGGACTCATGTTCCACTATATACACATTAAAATGTTGTTGGCAGCACTTGAAAATTTCACTTGAAATATAATACTAAGGAACAAATCGAGGAAAACAAACCTTAAATTGTTATCAAGGCTTTACGCAAAGAAAGGGTAGTGACTATAAGGAAACTTTCAACCGTATCATCAAACACACCACCATTCACTTTGTCTTGTCTCATTGCTGTCTCTTCTAGGTGGGACATTCGTTAACTAGATGTTGAATAGTGTTTTTTCACTTCATATTGTATATGAGGAAGGGCTACAATATTGTACATATAAACAAGTGTATTTCTCTCTGTGGTTCATCTTTCATAACACACAAAATAGTTACTGAAACAAAAAGGGTGTCAATGCTGCGGCAAATGGAACATTTTCCCAAGTGAATTGTACTTCCCCAGATATACTATAAAATATCAAAAACCTTGCTGAAGCCTAGTGTGCTTGCAGTTTTATAGGAGAGTATTCATCTCTCTCAAGTTTTTCAAAGGACTAACAATATATTCATCTTGGCCAACTTTCTTCAACTTTTTGTCAGTTGTGCTCGTACAAAATATTTATCTAAGGAGCACAAACAAGGAATGTATCAGCACAGCCAAGCAAATCAAATTCTGGGATAAGCAATATATTTCTGAGAGCGCTTTTTTAATACTGCCAGAAAATTCAAAATAACATTTCAAGGAAAACTTTCAAATAAAATGTGTCAAATCATAGCATCAATACTGATGACATGGCTCACCTTTGAAAATCTAGCAAGCTGACTTGGAAGCCCCACAAACTGCCAGAAATAATAAAAAACATAAGCATGTATGTTTTTTTTAGATACTTTTTGATACGTTGATCTAAAGAACATTTGCTATAGAAAGTTTCCAACTTAAAATCCAAATCAAGAAGCAAGAGAATCTTTTTTTCCAATTATCTCAATATCAAGTAACACTCACCTTTCGTCCATGATTACAAGCTTCATGACTGTTCACTAGCACCTTAGCAGCCCACCTGTTGAAAGAAAAGGAATAGACAATATTAATGTCTGTACCAAAAAAAAAAAAAGATGGAAGGTTACTTTGTAACCCATTGGTTCACTTTAAACATGGATGATAGTTTTACTATTATGTGCCTAAAGTGCCATCTAAAACAAGGGAATTCACATGCTACAGTGGTTTTTAGAGTCTAGAAAAGACTGTTGCTTCATGTGACTTGCCTGCCAGGTCCGACCTCTTCAAGGCATAAACATCATATATAACAAAAGGATAGAGTTAAACTATTGTTGGGGAAAGTGGCATGAAAATATTCACCAACAGTGATCACTTTTATAAGTGGAATATTTCCACTTGACTTTTACAACTAAATTAAGCAAAAGTAACCCCATACAAGTTGCTCTTATTATAATTGCAATAATTTTTATGTAGCAGCTATCGATGCTTACTTACTAGAACCTAGTATTGGACAAGTTCTAGATTGAGAACAAGAAATTAAGAGTTAAACAAGTAGATGCTGTCAATTTTCCAAACTTCCAGCATTCTTATGTGGTAGGTTACTCCTTGATGACGTATTTACTTTTTCACAAGAAAACCACCTTTTACTGTGCAACATTGGCCCATCAGCCCAATAAAATAGGAGGAAGATAGATGGACTTACGCGCAAGATGTGGGCGGGTTCCATACAATTCCTGCTATCACTACAAGCTATGAAGAAAAAACACTTAATACATTAGTTACATAGTAATAATTTGGAAGAAATTTATCGCCTGTCATTCCATGGTGCTTTCTTTCTTTAATGTCTTCTAGCATGCGTAAGCATAGTAGCATTTTCTATTCCAAAGAGAGATGGAAGTAGTTTGACCCCCCACATGATTCCCACATGGTTTGTTGCAAGCAAGTGATGGTGATTTAAAACACGAGCATACTAACATTAAACTAAAAGTAACTTAGAACTTTTGGGCTAAGTAAATTGAGAAAGCAACCATTCTCCTCCTAATATCTTAGTTATTGACCACCTGTGGATATAGAGACAGCATCAAGAGCTTAATAAATCATACAGCAGATAATTCTTACACAACCTCATCAAATCTTCCAGCTGGACTCTCATCGTAGCTTGCAAGGAAGAATCCACCCAAAGTATACCTACAAAGATGTAAAGTATGTTGGATATTGAAACTTTAGCACAATTACTCCACTATTCTATTTGAACAACTAGTTTAACGTGTAAATTACCCAAATGCTTCAACTAATTTGAAGTCCTTTGGGATGAATGCTCGAGCTGTTTCTGCCTTGACAAGATGGAGCTGATACAGGGCACTGCAAGCAAAGATGCAATGCATCGAGAAGGAAAAAAATAAAAATCATGAAAACCTTCGTATGCATAAATGATTTATGATTTGAGGTATACTTGCCTTCCTTGGAATATCCATGGAGGTTTTCCGTATCCTTGTGAACTTTTAGGCTCTGCATGTCCCATTTACTTTCTATAGGTTCAGCCCTTAGTTCACTGAAATTGATAAGAAATTCCTTATTCTTTTCTACTGAAGAATAAAACAAGACAACTTTTGAGGAAAAAAAGTATATAATATAATATAATATAATATCATAGTATGATTAAATCAACCTACCTGAAAGAGAAATAACGAATTCTGAAAAAAATTAATAACAAAAGTGCAAGTGGCAGTCCATAGATTGGATATTTCTATTAAAGGCGTGATGTTATATACGATGCATTGGATCTTCCAACTGTGAGAAACATTTAATATGTACAAAAGGCTCCTAAAATAATCCAACTACAGTGATGCGAGCATACAAACTATTAAGCGATTTCCTACATAAAGTGATTCTTCCTGTTGCAAAGCAAATAAGATATATCCAAATATCTCAGCAATTACAAGCAAGTTGGTGAGGAAACTATAAAAAAATTATCATCAACCGCATGTGCATAAAATAATACCTATTCTAACTCAATTTCTTAAAAAATCTGATGGACAGGTTTTCTGGATATGTGAAAACATATGTTTAAAAAGAATAAATAAATTTAAACTCTTTCTATTGGCTAATTGATAGAAAAGATCCATAAACCAAGGTTCAGCCTAGCGGTCCAGACCGAGGCAGTAGGCACTCTTTCCTACGCCTTCCCCATCTGATTTTCAAAAGGCAACTCCAGGACCGTTGATGAATGGCATACCAACCGTACACCGACCTTCCCAAGTATGATTAATCATGCACTCTGAGGTAACGAGTAACAACTGCCGCCCCAGAAGAAGAAGAAGAAAATAAAATCAATTTGACATGGTGAATTTTCATTGCAACAGATTTCACTCCCAGGTTCAAAGCAAAGACATTCATTTTGGTTGATCGTTCTGGTTATACATGGTATCCGAAAACTAATGAGAAATGGAATAACTTCAAAAACCAGCTACCACTACACATTCAATAAGCAGATATCAAACACTGTAACATAATACGAAAAATCATTGAAAAGTTCAATTTCCCAATTTGCATCCTAAATACAATACTATGAACATAAATTGTTTTATTTAACAATGCAGAGCATGGAAAGTCCACAATCATCTTATTAAGTACTAAAATCTCCATACTGGATGGAGATATGAACTTCCTCATTTCTTTGCTTATAACGTAATAAATAAGAGTAATTAAATCCTTCAAACATCATAAAATTTTTTTCTCAAAAGTCAAACAAGAGAGAGAGGGGGGGCGAGAGATAGAGAGAGAGAGGAGCTCATTATTCTACCCGTATAACTAAGTTAAACAAAACATCACCCACCATATATCCGAACCGACAAAACCAAGTGAAAAGTAGTTTAACACAAGAAAAAGAACTTATAAAAGATTGAAACTTGGAGACTCACCAAAACAAAACCCAGAAGAGAAAATTACTGATGTGAGTGTTTTTTTCCTTCTTTTTTTTTTTTTTTTTTTCTGTTTTATTGAACCACTCGAAAGAACAGTCTTGTGGCCAAATTCCCACACGCAAGAAACCAGAACAGACAGACAAGCTGTTTGTTTTGATGGAGGTGGTGTTTTTAAACATGCGGCAAGAGAAGGAGGAGAGTGGATTGGCTTTATATGTTTATGGTGTGATCATGTGTCCTGTCAGTTTTAATTACCGTGGTTTACGTATTTGGCGCCAACGGAAAGTAACTAATACCATCCTCCGGTTTACCTGTAAATTGTAACATGGCATCTTATCTGAGTTGTGATTTCTGTCCATTGGCTTTTTAAATTCTATCTCTCTCTCACTTATCTTTTTCTACATCCCACTTGTAATAAACGGGCTGATCCGGCTACTTCCGGTTAGATCCCATTTTACTAATTAACCCTTAACTCTCTAGTATATTAGATCAAACAAAACCGAGTCAGGCAATATTTATAATAAATATATAATTGAATATAAAACTTAAAAGGTAAGTCAACCTTATTTGTTTATTTATTTACGTATTACAGGAATGTAACTCGTTTAAAAACTAATATTAATATCACTCAATTATAAAATTATTAGCTTTTCTATCTAAACCATTGGCTTATGTTAATTTGTTAAATATATTTAATTTTATAACAAAATATATATTTTAGCTTATTGATACTTTTATTATAAATAAAAAATTACAAAATTAAAAATTAGAAAGAAAGACCGATGCATGAGGTGCCTCTTCCCTCGTTCTCTGGGCTTTAATATTTGTTTACTGTGTTATGATGCTACTGAAACTAAAGTGGCCTTATGAGCATGAGTGGGTTTCTTAGATCTCCATCGCCAGGTTTGGTGACGTAAACCCACGTATTGGGATCCATCATCAAATAGTTATGTCCATATTCACTCAATTTACTCCAACTTGTTTGTATTATATGGTTTCATCGGTTAGGTGCTCCTGGACATATTACATGGGTATTTTATATTTTAAATTAGGTGGATCAATTTAGGTGACACCTATCAAAAATAAAATTTTTTACATAACATGAAAGTTATTGACCGCTTTTTATGTTTAAGAAAAGTAAGGGAATGGTTCCTCTTCATCTTCAATTCTATAATTAAATTCATGAAAGTAAACTAAAACCATGTACAATTTCTACGAATACCTGATTTTCCGTTTTATTCATTAAGCCCTTCATGAAAATTTTTAAATAACCTTTTTTTCCAAATATTTTTATAAACATATATGATTGATACAACTTACTTAGGTTTTTTTTTTTTCTTCCATGAAATATTACAATTTTTACAAAAACTTGTACTTACCAGAAAAGTGGCATAGGGTAGTGTTCGTTACATATGCTATCATAAGAATTTTAGCAAAATATACAATTAATTTCCTAAATCGATTTAATACCTAAAAAAACTTTTCATACACACTATCAATATCTCTGTCAAATGAGCTAACATCATTAAAAACATTAACACATGATAGCATCATGTTAAAAAAATTAAGTTTAATATTTAAAATCTAATCGAATAAAACAAAAATCATAAATATGTATTCATCCTTCTCTCTAACCTTTTTTATTTTTACTACATTAGGAAAAAAAATTAAGCTTGTCGAACAATCTTTGCTTGGCTTAAGAGTGAGAGAGAGATATGCCCAGAAAAGGAAATAAAAAAAGGAAAGAAAACGAGGAAAAGTGGAAAAGAAGAAAATGAAACACGGACCCACATGATTCAATGCCAAATCTTGATTTTTTTTTTTTCCAGAGACTATATAAAGATGACAAAACTATCAATAAAAATTGTAAAAACAACAAATATTTACTAAAAGAATTAAGATACAAGATCCTTCATTGATATACTATGTCTAGAAACCAAAAAGCCTCATTCTAAGATATCTGCATTTTAGACAAAATGGAAAGAGAAAAAGTTGAGATTTGAGTTTTTTAAAGGTTTATAGATGACTAAATTTAATTTAAAGGGCTTTAGGTCTAATTTCGATTTGGATTCAACTCTCTGGACTAAAGTGATAGAGTTTAGAGAGTTAGACCATATGTTATTGGGACGAATATGGGAGAATTGAGATAGAAGGCTTAAAATAAGGCCATTAGAATTAACTTGCCCAATTGTCATCTTTCTCATGAAGGCTCACACACTACAAGTAATGCCCTTAATAGGCTAAGTCTATAAGAAGCCCATTTTAATATTTATTATGAGAGGAACTCATCCTAACCGTTGGTCGTCCATCTAATCTAGTAGACAGCATAGACAGCTAAGCTGCCTATAAATACCACTAATCCCTACCACATTTAAATAATAAAAAATCTTGGAAAAATGCTATTGTATTGCGGGTTTTTTGTCTTAGTGAATTAATCATGTGTCTTAATTAAAGGTGAATGTTAATTCATCATACTTAGTAGGGTTGCTGCTTTTTAGCTCTCTCACTTGTCCTACATCTTTTAAAGCCTACTAAGATTACCTACTTCTTTCTTTACTCACTTCTCTTTTGATCACCCTCATACCGTGTTGTTTTCCTAGGTCACCTATAGTACAATAGTTATGCAGTATGCACATGATCATTGTAATCGAATCCTTACACCCACAAGGTCCAAATACTAATAAAGTTGTAAACTTTTATCCCAAAACCTTCGAACAATGATGTAGCAGAAGAAGAGAGATAACTATCGCGTCTTGTTGATTTTGCAAATACTTGGAAAGCGAAGATTGAAATAATATCAAAATCCATTGAATCACTCATGATTGCTAGAAGATGATCCTATTTGGATGGTCTATTTTTTATCTGCATTTGTATCTATATCGAAACGATATGTGTAAATATATCCAATTTGTATCTATATTTTATCTATATTTGATCTTTTCATGAGAACTGCCATTTTTTTTATCTGTTTCTATTTTTTAATAAAAATTTGTTAGAAAAAATTTGAAAAAAGTATATGTATCTGCTAGAAAAAGCTAACTAAACAAACCCTGTTGATTATAGAGTATGCAAAAAAACAGATATCAAAATTCGAAAATTCAATAAAAGTGAGAATTTTAGAAAAGAGATAAATATTGAAATCTATTTATTTAAGCATAATTCCAAAAAGTAATCTGCATATTGATTCCATAGAATATAAGGAAAGATAGAAAAGACAACACGATATTATTATTCAATAAAAAATGATGTGGTCAATATCTTTTAACATTTTTAAATCATTTAAGAATATCTTTTGAATATATTAAAATGCATTTTTTTTAATAGATAGAATAACTTTTAGTAGAACTTTTCATTTTTCATGTTGCTTGTGGCATTTTCCTTAGCTTTTTATTTATTTTATGTTTAAGAGATTTTTAGGACGTTTCCCTTTTTAGAAAAATTTAGGGTTTGTTTTTTTTACATCTTATTATTTAGTTTACAATAAGGACTTTTATATCTTTTTTTCCCTTTTAGCAAATTTTAGGTTTTTAGTATTTATTGTATGCTTTTATGCAAATTGAGATAATCAGTTATTACCATAAATACAATTTTAAGTTGCCTTACTTTATTTTTTTTCAGAATTCTTCAAATCATTACATTGTTTTCAAAATTTGGATGCCAATTATCTATCAAACCCTAATTATTTCGCTACTTCAAACAATCCATGGATTTGATTACATATTCCACTTGCAATTTTGCTACATATCTTTCATTACTACAAAGAAAGATCCTCTTTTTTGTTCTATTTTCTCAAGTGTGTCGTCTATTGGAAATTTTAAATTTCACTTTCATCAAACTTTTTAGAAGGAAACTTTAATTGTTATTTTGTTCTCAAAATGGCTTTGAGTTTTGATCGATGGAACAATGACCCATTCTTTTATGCAGTTGAGGAACTTTAACAATCCGCATATAGGTACTTATATTTTATTCGTTTTGATTTTTGATGTTTGAAAGAAGAATTGAAAAATTACATATATAATTTTTGTTTTATTTCTTTAAATTATTAAATATTAAACTTAATTTTTTTAATGTGAGTCTACCACGTGTCATGTCGTTATTGGCTAGAAATGTCACGTCAGATGACATCGTCAGCCTATTTGGCAGAGGTATTGATGGTGTGCAAAAAAAAAAATTCTTTTACATATTAAATTAATTATTTTCAGAGTTCACATAGCTAATTGCATATTTTGCCGATGTTCTTTTAGGTAGAATAATTTCTCACAATTAATGCCCACATAATCACATGATTTAAAAGTCTAACATTGCAAAAATAAAAAGCAACATAGCCATGTACCCAGTGTCCATGTAACTCTTAAGAATTTAATGTCGATGTAGCATAATTTATAGCTTAGAGTTTTTATTGCAAAATGATCATTCTATATAATCTAATTTTTAGTAAAATTTATGTAATATATAAGAAAATATTTCATAGTGAGGGGTATTAGTGTAATATATAATTGTTTAAAAAGGCTATTTTTGTCTTGGAACAGATGGATTTAGACTCGAGGAAGTTGTATGCGAATGACCGGATGATTTTGGAGTAGGCCGACATATAGGCCGCTAGCCTATAATTCAAACCTGCCAGCCTAAACACCAGCTTAGAGCTTCGAAGGAAAAATTTTGCAAATTGAAGAATTTGATCGTACGTCGGTGTACCCAAGAAGGCCGCCGGCCTAAGTGGCGGCCTTAGATGATTTTGAGCGACCTGAGACATTTAAGCCGCCAGCTTAGTTTCTTATGCGTCTAACCTATATTCCCTTGAAAATTAACTCTATAAATTCGTCCTAAACTCAGCCCTAACTCTTATAACCTCTCTTAAATATAAATAAATCTGAGACGGCACTCTCCAAGGAGGATTTCATCCAGAAATTGGGTAAGTAACCTCTCCCAACCCTTTAGTTCATTCTAGGATGTGTTTTTTCTAAGATTTTGTTGTTGATTAGTAAAAGGAATTGATCTTTGGTGGAAATTGGAGGAAAACCCTAAGTATAGGAAATTGGGGATTTCAAATCTACGACAAATTGAAGAAGGTAAGTCTCAACTTAGAATTATAATTTATAGATATTAATTCATTAGGAGAATTTAAATCATAATTGTTGTTGAGAATGATTATGAATGTATGAACAATGATGAACAGGTGATCTAGAGAATTAGGGTTTCATTATTTTATGGTGTTGATTAGAGATCTGGTGATTCTATGGGTTTTACAGGAGAAAGGTGTGTTGGAGATTGTAGATTGATGAATTAGGGTTTAAGATTTATATTTCTTATGTTGTTATCAATGGGTATTTGATTAGTGGAATGGGTGATTCTTTGTTCAGGTGTTTAACTGAGAATAGGATTTCAATTTCTTAAGCGGGAACAGGGACGTCCTTACCATGCTTGTTTGTTTGTGTTTGTAGGGTTAGTTTACAAATTTGACCTAATTTATATCCGACTATAATTAAATCGAATGTTGGTTGTGAGTGGCTACGGTTAGTAAAGACCACACAGAGTGTGATACTAACGCTGGCAACCTGATGATTTATGTGTGAGGTTGTCCCGAGTGGACTCATACATAGAGATGATTCCGATAGTTTAGGAGTAGTACGGATAAGGCAACCGGGTGTGTGTGGGAGATTCCCACCACCATATATATATATATATATATTATATTACTTATTTTCCTATAATGCTTGTTTTTAAGGAGTCTGAGTTACTCCAAGTTTGCGATTAGTCGTGGATGATCTTGAACTGTGTTGTATGTGGGATTAATGAAAAGATAATAACTGATGCTTGCTGCATTAGATACTAACTTTTGTGTGTGAACTGTGTGATGTATGATCATACGTTTGTGTTTTCGGTTTGGATGTACTGGGCCTTTGTGCTCATTCCTTTTTATTTTTCAAGAACAGTTGAAGACCAGATAGTATACGATTTATCTAGCTTTGATGTCTTCGTAGAGCCTAGGGAGGATGATAGTGGACTCGATTACCTAGTTGATATGTAGATGGCTGGAGTGGAGTTTTATTTATCATGTTGAGTTGTTAGATTTCCTTTAGGTTTCCCATTGAAAAGATTTTATAAGTTATTAGTTTTATGTTCTTATGAGGATTTTTATCAATTGGCTTGGTTTATGCCAACATAGATGTTATTGAAGTTATATTATTTGAATTTTCATATTGAGTATCCTTTATGTGGGTTTTGGAGTTATGTGATGTAAGTATTGTGGTTTAGATATTTATAATATTTGTATGTGCGTTTGAAAAGATGACAAGTGATGGGTTGTAATGCCTTAGTTTAGGCATTACAATTTGTATATTGACTTAGATATATTTATCAAGAAAATAGCATTACAAGTGTCTCTACTTTGCAATTTGGGTAAATTAGTACCTAAACTTTCAAACTTTATATTTTTGGTGCCTTTAGAGACACTAATATGAGCGAAAAAAAGTAAAAATAGGGACACCAAAAATGTAAAGTTTAAAAGTTCAGACACTAATTTACCCAAATTGCAAAGTAGAGACATTTTCAATATCTTTTTTCCTATATTTATATATGTACACTATCATATTTTCCCATCATTGAGTGAGGAGTCCAAATGAACTATGATTGACTAAGAATAATCAACTGGCTTGACCAGACTGTCTTCTTTGTAGCATCTTCATCCTCAAATCAATTCAAGGATCCTTTTGGTACTAATCTAATCTAATTTCCAGGGGTGTTTTCTCAGTTCCATAAAGTTCAATTTTATTTTCTTTATCACTTAATCCACTTGTTAATCCAATTTTTCTCAAAGTTATAAATAATAAATGTTTATCATCTTGAAACCATTGTCAAGTTTTAATCTTTGAATCATTAATCTTAATTAACTCTAGTTTTTCTCTTTCAATTATGCTCAAACCTCCACTTTATCTCAAGTCCATGCTATAACTTATGATTGCTTCTTGTTCTTACCTAACAATCCATAAACAATTTATAATAATTGGTTTAGATTTCTTATTTAAATATTTAGGTTGAAGTGATATCAATATATCCTGTCATTAGATCTCATAACTCACTATTGACAATGCCTACAAGATGTGTAGATGTTTTTTTTTTCCAAATAATTAATGCATAACATGATACATATGTTATGATAAAGTTTTATTTTTAATGATATCATGATATCTCCTTTCATCCTCCTCAATTTTCTATCTAAAACAAGTTTGTATCATTATCAATTCATTACAAGAAACTTATGAATAAAAAAAGGAGCTTTCATGAATTCCTTATTGTCCATGATAACTTGTTCATCCCAATTGTGTTGTTAATAAATTCCTATCAAGGAACATTATAAGGATTATTATTAATTCAATAGAGTAAAGGGTACAAGTTAAAAGAGTATTTTACCTTTTAGAGAAGTTCTAAACACCTTGAGTTTTAGAGGAATTTACTTACCGGCTCATACTTGCCTTGTAGACTTTCCGACTCCTACTAGCCCATATAGACTTTTCGGCTCCTACTAGCCACCGCTACGACTCCTCGTTTCCCCACACGAAGAATAGTAATGAAAAATAAATGTGACTCACAATATATTATGCATGAATTGTTTTTAATATTAATTTATTCAATTGAGTTCAAGTTAAATGTGATCAAATATAATATTCATCATACCATTGCAAGAAAACATAAGTTATTCATCAATTCCTCTTTCGATATACTTAGCTTTTATTCAACAACCACATCAATCAATCATGAATCCAAATCACACAAAATTTATTCATTTATCTTCTTCCTTACTCTCTAATGCTACTACTTATAAGCACAATCAAGAAAATATAATTAGTAAGGGGTTAACTCACTCCATGATGATCACTCCTAATCGAAATAATCTTCCTAAGAAGGCGATATCGGTTCCTTCTTTACCTAAACAAGATGAAATACCCAAAATGAGTCTTTCATATAATTTTTATTTTGAAGAGTCTAAATCCATCTTCACTTTGCGGTATAAATCGGATTTGAAGAAAGTTCCAATTTAAAATGGCCATAACTTGCTCATTTTAACTCGGAATTTTGTATATTATATGTCGTTTTCTACCTACTCAAAAAGATCTATTCATTTCCAAGGTTTCATTTACTATAAAAGGTCATTTAGGTCTTGGATTAGAAGGGTGCAGATTTAATACGAAAATTCCTTTCTTGAAAAATAATATTTTCTAATCCTTCCTTTACTAAGGCTTGTTTAAGTAAAACAAATATGTATATTATTGAAAAGAATTCCTTATGTATATAAATAGACTCATAATTTATGCATGAAGCTATAGGTGTTGTCTTATTTAATTTATTTCCTTAAAACAATCTTTCCTAGTGTTTTGGAAATTTGGATTTGTTAGACTTTACTTTATGGGTGTGAAGTTTCTTATAAATTTTTGGATGATCTAATATACTATATTTTTGATTCTTTAGTTTATCAAAAGTGAGTTGAAAATAAAGTTTGGTTTTTTGAGGTTATCTACAAAATTTATTTTAGAATTGAAAAATAGAGTTTTCAAAAGTTTTCTTTAGTAGTACTTGATAAGTTTATTATTTGAAAATTCATTTTCCTTGTAAATTGATTTTCTTGAAAACTTTAGCTTTTGGTTTAGAAAGTTGATATAAAATAGTACCAAGTTATATATCAAGACTTCTTTTGTATTTGAGAAGGAGATATCTTTAGACTTTAAAGAAACTTCATTTATTAATAGCTTGAAATTTCATGATGAGTTTTAACATAAACTTTCAAAAGAGATTTATTTGAAATATTTTTCTAAGTCTTTGGAAAAACTTTGATCAAATTTTATTCTTTCATCAAAAGATTCATCTTCTTACTTGGACAACAACTTATTAGCCATGCATGAATATGATCATGTAGTTTATAAAAGCTAAAAATATCATAAGAAAAGGTAATAAAAAACATAAGAAATAAATAAGTATAATAATAATTGTCAAGTATTGGGAGCCTTAGCTTCTTCAAGGCTTCCCTGGACTAAGAACAGACTAATCCCAAAAGAAAAGAAAATTGTTTTGACTTGATGAGGACAAATCCAAGACTAGAAAGACTAGTCTTAAAACAACTTGAAAGTAGATAAATTGCAAGTTAAGTAAATAAATTGCAGTAACAAATGAGCTTATATGCTCTGAAAGATATGTATAATTATATAGATATATTTAGTTAGATAATCATAAGAACAACATAAAGGGGAATGGATTCATGAACAAAAACAAAGTATGAACATACTGTTGCTTTCCTAACCTCCATAGGTTTAGAAAACACACACTATATTCATACTAAGCAAATGAACACATAGAAAGGTTAATATTACCTATAGAGGAAGTAGAAACTAAAGAAAATTTGAGAGACCTTTTGGAGAAATTTTAGGAGAGTAATTATAGTGTATGAAAGGTGTGAAGGAAATGGAAGGAAGAGGTGGTATTTATACGAAAAATCGGAGGGTAATTTGTGTTAATTAAATAAATGAAAAATAAAACAAATTGTGTGTGTAAGAGAGAAGGCCAGCGCAAATTGTGAGTGGAAGAGAGAGAGAAATTTATTTATTTTTTATATTTTTGTTAATGAAAAGTAAGATATGAGAGATGTGAATGATATTGGAAATGAAAATTGTAAGAAAATAAGTGTATAGTTGTAAGAGTAGGTTATAAAAAAAAGTAGAGATAGATAAATAGTGTAGAATAGTATTGAATAGTGTGGTGTAAAGTAGACATGACAAATAAAATACCGATAGTAAGAAAATACACGTATAATTGTGATATCTGATATTTTTAGTAACCCAAAAATTATAAAACTGATATTTTTGAAAACCTTATATCTTTACGAATCTAACGGTACATCTGGAATATTTTTACTATTCCAAGCCTTGGGACACGCTTTTCAAAAACTATATCCGATCTAGCACAAAATGAATCGCGGTTTAACTAATATGATATTTTTTTAAGCTTTCTCATGTTATTACGAACTATTCTACATACTAATCTCTCACTTATTCACTTAAGGTTACAAATACGGGATGGCCGACTTGAACGGTTGCGTTTGATTAGGGTTTCGTTGACTTTAGGATTTCCGATTGACTTTTTAACTACAATTTAAAATTAAATTGATCGTAAAACTTTGGGGGTTTACATGGGCATGCTAAGGCTTAGATCTTGCTAAACCAACCAAGCATAACTTCAACATCTCATATTAATGAAAACATCATAAAGAAAAGTTGGCATAAATTAAGCGCTAACTTAAATCCAACTTAGAAACATCATATGAAAATGTTTCATAACGTAAAACAACCATAATAAATATCTAAACTTCAAGAGTTCGCAACTGTCACACTCCCATAGGTTACCCTAGTAGATTGATGCCCTTTACGATAACTTGGAAAATCATGAAATATAAATAAGCCAACTAAGACTTTTCTATAAAGCTTGCGGGCATCATACTATTAGGAAACTCCGAGGCGTGGACATTTTGAAAAGGATCATGAGGTTGTCTAGATGAGAAATTTTTGCATACATATAAGTTCTTTACAACATACATCCTTACAAACAACTTAGGATCAAATCCTAACAAAGCTTTACAAAGCTTACAAGAAACAAACATATAGTATAATATACAAAAGGAACTATCTCCAACTCTCACTCGAGCCTTAGATTTCCCCTCGAAGCTTACTACCTCTCCTTGCCTCAAGCTTGGATCCACTCTAAAGATCCTTGAAAGCACATAAAGTCTGTAGAAGTGTGAGCATACTATAGCTTAGTGAGATAACATGACCAGACCACACTTCAAACAAATGCCAAATAAGTTTTAATTACAATCACATGCAATTCCACGCTTAACCATATGTAATGCACAGTTTGAATGATCGAAATCCAAGCCAATGGGGATTTACGCCCTTCCTTGGGAGTTGAAGGGACTAGCTCAAGTAGTATATGCCTAGACCAACAACCCTATGATAATCCCACCCACACTCTTCTAGAGTGACAAAGCATTACCATAGAATCGAATATCAACACATGATATGTGTATGATGCGAATGCAATGTGCTGTCATGCAATGCATGTCTATTTTAGTTTATTGGCATATAAGACTTAGATCATATTATTGGTGATCATACAATGTCAGACAACCATCAATAATCATTACACATCAGCAACATGAAGTTTTTTTATCACTTATGATATTAAAACTTGTCTCACATTCAAGCACCATACAACATATATTATCCCCATCCCCATACATAACCAGTTATGCTCATATAGAGATAGGTGCAACCATATTACAAGCACAATATTGTGCTAAGATTCAAGTCACTCACCTATGCATCCTATTTAGAGATCATAGTAGCCTACTGGAAACTTTAGGTCTTGATTGAAAGCTCTTGTAAGACAATAAGCATACACTAAACACATAACAAAGAAGATAGAATTCTTATAAGAGCTTAAGCATCCTAGATTTTTATTTCTTAACTTATGTTCTTCATCATTGCTTACTACTTAAGTTAGGTCAAAGGTCACATTACTACTCAAAACCAGGCTCAACCCTTAGCAAACAAAAGGTCGAAAGTCACTTAGGAAGGGTGCAAGGTACATTGCTACAAGAAAACCATGTTGTGCTTCAAGAAACTAGGGGTTGCATGCTTGTTAAAAAGCTTATGATTTGTGTCGTGAGCACATGACGACTCGACAGTAGGCTACGACAAAAGTTGTGCTTCATACACTTGTTTTATTTTAGCCATGACAACCCCCAGTGCTTGTCGGGGGGTACGTTGATGGCTCGATCGTAGGCCACAATGGGTATTGTGCTCCAAAACTCAAACTTACTTTTAGTCGCAACAACCTTCAGTGACTGTTGCAGTTATGTGAGGGCTAGACTTTAAGCCACAATATATACTATACATCAAAACTTACCCCTCGACACTTACACAAGGCTTCCCACTGATCTAACTCGAGGTTAAAACTAAGCTGTGACACCAACAACAAACATAACAACCTCTAAAATAACTCAATCTCACTATAAACTCTTCCAGAATAGATCCTAGCATCAAACATGCATAAATGCTTCCCAACACAACAACTCCTAATAACCTGTTGATCCAACATGAGACTTGTCTTCTCAAACCTATCTCTAGATCTATCACAAGAGCTTACAGGGTTGATTTACTCGGTTTTATTGCATGTTTTGTTATTCTTTCTTCAAATAAGCTCAGATAACTTTTGTTTAATATTAGAAATTATTCATTTTTAAGTTTAAATAAACTCAAAAGCAAGTTTTCATTGTTTTTAACATCTTTTAGCAAACCAGGTTTAGTTTCATTTTTCAACTTTCTAAAACATGATACCTGCTAGAAACAACGTTTCACACGTGAAGAGTGAAATGTGCACATATATTGGTGTATTTAATAAAGATACTTTCTAAAATCTTTGAAAACAAGACAAACAAAGATACATGTCGTGCTTTTTGAGGTTACTTTCTTTCTTTTTTCCAAAACACTAGTTGTATAGCTTATAAATATGATCTTAGGGTTTTTCAAGATAAAAATATGAAGGCTTAGAAAAAAAATTTTGTGTGGATAGAAAAAAGTATGCTAGAAAAGTAGATTTTGGAAATATCATGTTTTTTTTTTTTAAAACAATAATATTTAATTGGTGCAAACCTTTAAATCTCTTATTACCTTTTTCGTAAAGAAAATAAGTATGGTGTAACTAGGAGTTATCGTTTTTAGCATTTAATGAAAGAAACCTTATTAATAGAAAGGATAGTACATCCATGCTTTAAAACTTATGATAAACAGCTTGTAAATAAATTTCCAGTACTCTTGGAAAAGATTTAAATATTGGAAACGAAATTTCAAAAATCCTTAATGCATATGAAACAACTAGACTTTAAAAATATATATATATATATATATGGGATATTAGTTAATATAATACCAAAACATTTATTATTTCAGGATATAAAATTAGATTTAGATTTTTAATTCTTTTAAATTTTTAACTCATGATATGGTAAAAACCCAGGGATTACATCAACTCTAGCTATCTTAAATTTCTATTCATCTAATAGTTAATTGGAAAGTTGGCTCCACTATCATCTTTCCTATAGTCCATGTAAATGTCACATAACTGGTTAAATAGGAAACTACTAGTTCATCACCTGCTCTTGAAAGGATAAAAAGGAAGGAGCGCAAGGCCTATTATGCCAAACCACCCAAACATGCGCATGAACAAACAACATACATATTCACATGCAACATAGTAATACATGCAACAAACATTTTCAAACCAATTGTTTAAAAACCATATTTTTTTTTGTTTGATTTGGTTTGATTTACGAATTGGTGGGTTTTTTTTTTTTTTTCGACCCCTATACTATGGGATGAGGGAACGAAACCCACTACCACCGCTTATAGTGTAATATTGTATTTTCAAAAGCAACTTTTCAATAATTTATTTTTTTAATATTTAAGATTATAAAAAAAAATAACAATGGAAAAATGCTTGAATTTGATCCCTATTTTACTTGCGTTCAATTTTTCTATCAATTTACGAAGAGTCAATATCACAAGTAAGGTATGTGTATTATAATCATTCTGGCAAATACCTACATGAAGTTTAAAATGAGGCAATTTGGTATATGAATTTATCGATTTAGTAATTAGGTAATTGAATTTGATTTATTTTGCAATTAATTATTTAAATCGAGATAGTTCAAATATTATAAGCAATCCAAAAGAAATTGTAGATCATAAATTGATTTTTTTTCAAATTTCAAGTGTTTAATTATAAAAATGAATGAACTTCCAAATGTGATTTTTGCTCATTTATTAATGGGTAAATGCCACATTTAGTACCTAAACTTTACTAATTTGTACAATTAATTACTAAAATTTTAAGTGTTAATTTACTACTTAAGAACTTGTTGAATTGATGATATAGTTAATTTTAATAATAAGTTAAATTCAGGTAGTTAATTATAAAATTTGATAAAGTTCAAATAATAAATTGCAAACACAAGTAAATTGGTTTAGGTAGTATATTGATACTTTTAAACTTAAGAAAATAATTGTACAATTTAATTCAGATACCAAATGTGATGTTTACCATCCACTAATTCATGGTTGATATTATGTAATTTCTAAAAAAAAAAAAAACTGAAAAAGTAATTTCTTTTTAACTTATAATTTCAACAACTAAGCATATGATAATATTTTAAAGGGTAAATTTATAAAAATTGAATGAAAATAAAGTTAAAATGCTAATATCCACAAAATTCACTTTTCAACATCTAAATGTGTCTTTTCAAGACACTTATTAACTTGTTCAAGCCTATCATAAATAAAAAATGTTGTAGCTTATATCTCAATTTATGTCTTTTTATAATTATACACCTAAAATCTTAAATTGTCAATTTATACACCTAATTGGATATTTAATTACGATCCTACCTTTTGTATCTAGTCTCTTTTTGCTTTATATTAATAATGTGGATTTTTTTGTTGCTGGCAATATGACTTGCAATCAAAATATAATATATAAATAAAATATTATGGGTGTTATTGACTGCTGTTATGAAAAGATAACAACAATTAATAGAATAAGATTAGATATAAATAATAGCAATTAAATATATAATTAAATATACAAATTGATGATTTAAAACTTCTTTTGTGTAATTGTAAAAATACATAAAATTAAGTTATAAATCACGACGTTGGCTAGTCATAAATAGTGGCCAACCACTTATCGTCAAATAGGAATTAATTTATTTTTTATATTACTACGTTTTTTTGGCCCAACCATATTACTACTTTAATATATATATATATATATATATATATTTTTTTTTATTAGAAACAATGTCCGAGATGCGCATAAAACAGAGAAAGTAAAGCTAGCGTAAATATACAGAACGTGCTAATTATGTTTTTTGTTCATTAATTATTATGATCTAATCAAATGATAATACGTTTGTGTTGCTTAATATTTAAAAGAAAAAAATTATTCTTTTAGAAAAAAATTATGTATAAAACGAAAAACTAGAAAAATAAAAATCCGAATAATAAAAATTTATGCATTTTGACATTTTAGCATGTGTTTTTAGACACTCATTGACTAATTGTAGCTTAGTATTCATCGTGGACGCTGCTTTTTGGTCAAATAGAAATTAATTTTTATGCCCACGTGCCACTCAAGTATATTTTTATAATAGAAGCAAAGCAGAAGGTGCATCAAAAAGGGCAAAGTAAAAGTAGCATAACTAAATAGCACGTGTCAGCTATGTTTTATTTTATTTTTATTTTTTCTGTCATTATATGCTCTTAAAGTGTTTTTTCAATAATCTGAAATCTTTTTATTATATTTAATACATGGTCTAACTAAATATTTTAAATTAACATTAGTTTATTAAATTAATTACTATGAGCCAATAAGAAGTTAATATATGTTTGTTGATTAATTTTAACAACACAAAGTGATAAATAATTACTACTGGAGTAGTGTATATCTCTATTGGAAACAAAGCACAATATGCAAATAAAACAGCAAAAAGCAAAACTAACATAAATATACAGCACCTATAAGTTCTACTTTTTTTTCCTTTTTCCTTTTCTGTCATTTTGTGTATTTTTATCTTAATTTTGTAATTTTATTGACTTTTAATAGAATTTATTATAAATCTTTTTTATCCAACTTATGAGTTTATGACTCAAAAAGATTTTACTCTTACTAAATTTATAAAAAAAAAAAACATATATTAATTACCAAAAGAGTTTATTGCATTTCAAACCCTCTAATTATTTTTTTTTTTCAAATCTTATATTGTCCAAATAGAATAAATTCAAAATCGAAGCTACTATAGAAATATGAGAATTCAAGTTGTAATTTACCTAAATATATATATAAATTTGCATTTGACGAGGTTGAGAAGAACAATAAGGAAAATATATCGAAATCATATTCGAAATGTCACGCCCCGAATTTGATTCAAGGCGTGCCAGCCGCCACGTATAACACTTACGCATTATACGTTAAGGCTAACCTAATCTACAGTTTATCGTGATCGTTGCTAAACAAATTTTAGATTCTGAAATCGTTGAATTGGATTTTGAAAACAACTAGAGTTGCAGCGGAAAAGAGATACATTTCTTTAAAACGATTTTTGAATAGGCCACTTTCTTGAGTAGATCATTACATATAATAAAGTAAATTTTTCAAAACGATTTTCAAATAGGCTACTTTTGTGAGTAGACAAATGTTTATAAATAAATATCATACCATCAGATCTCAAAGTACATAGTTTGGTATCTCAAGATACAACTATGGGCTCATAGATATGCCCTTATCGAATCATAAGTTTGAAGAGATGATCAATAACTTTTACCAATAGCATAAACAGTTTAACACTCCTAGGCACTCAACTTGTTACAAGCTCCTTTAGAATCGTCCCATACCGATAATCACAAGCATCCAGATCTTCACCTGAAAAAGAAGGAATGAGCCGAAGCCCAGTACGACAGCAACACAAGCACACACAAGATGAGCACACATGCCTATTCTATATGCAATGCAACAACCAATAGTTTATATCTTTAAATTAAAGTGCGACAAACAACAGTGGAGCACTCACACTCCGGCAACACGCTGGAACCTGGGGTCCTGAGTAGCAGCAACTGCTCAGGGGTTGATATAGGCAGCCCGAATACCTATATCTCCTACCTCTACAAGTAATAGCCTCGTCTGGGGGCCACAGCCGTTACGCATCTCTACCCATCACAGTCCATAATATAGTGTAGCTCAACCGGTCCCATAAACGTGAACCACACTACATTACTTCTCTCCGATCCAGGTAGACGTTATCCCGCTACCGTTTCCCCCATCAGCTACCCACCGTATCACCATGCCCATGGTGGCCTAAGCGCCTAACTACCGTGCTGGCACCGCCTAGCAAGGTTGCCGCCCCTCGGGCCAGGTCTTAAAAACGGCCACGCACAAGCAACAGGCAATTATTAAAGTCGTCTTTAAGTATTAGTTCATTTAGAATGCCTACCCTAGCAAGCAACACACAAGTCACTGCGTACCTGGTACAGAGTCTGTGCTCCGAACAATCAGAAGATAGATAAGAAGATAAAGCAGAATGAAGACTCCTAACAAATATCTGCTTCAAAGATTAACTTATATAAGCATTTGATTCAATTATCAACTTATATCAAACATGTATTAATCACTTAGTTTTCTAGCGAATTTACATTTGAAACAACATACTCCTCTTATTATTCGTGGTCTACAATATTTTAGAAATTACGTACTCCTTATCATTTAAGGTTTAACCTAACATTTTAATCGAAGCTAATTTCAAGTTAATATGATCATATAGGCATTCATCAATTAATAGCTAAGTATAAATTGTTGGTTTCTGAAGAATTTACTAAGCTAATATTAGTTAATAAATCTATATTAATTTTATCTAATCAAGTTGAATATAATTAACTAGTCAAGTTTACTAAATGGTAATTAGGTCATTTTAAATGGTAAATTCTATAGTATGTCCTATAATCAATCTATTAAAATTTTATTAAGTAAAACAACTTATATAAGTATTCTATTTATGTCATTTATAATTTATTTTTACATCTAAATGGACTAAGGAATCTAAACTAGTTTCCTATTATGTTTGTACTATCTTGTGATGTTATATATTTATACTTACTTTATTAAATAAATTCATAAAATAAAAATAATTAATTATTTATCTTAAAATTCATATTTTAACATGAAAACACATTATTTACATTTATTTCATATTCATTTGATTAGAATTGATTTACCTTAAATTCCTTCATTTCATTTCCTATAGAAAACTAGTGTGCACCCTAATTTTAATAAATCGGTTTATTATCTTAAACACGGGTTCTTAAGCTCAAATTTTTATGTAAACTTCCTAACATATATATTTATATGTTTATAAGGTCATTTGGCCTAAATTAATTAGTTAATTATGGTTTTAATTTTAATTAATTCAAAACTGTCCAGAACAGGGCATAGGCAGCGACGACCGATCGGTTCAATCGAATTTGACCATCAAACCGACCGGTTCTTGGCCGGTTCTTTACACCAAATTAAATTAGACTTATTAAGATTTCAAACCGTTGTAGTTTCATTGAAAAAGAAGGAGAAAAAGTCACCGGTTCGGCCATATGAAGTCACGCCACCACTGCTGGCCGAAACACTGTTTTGCCCTGTTTTGCTATTTTGTAATTTAATTTTTAAAAATAGTAAATGTATTTCAAAATCACAAAAATTTACAGTTTATATATAGACATGTTAATCTGTTGTTTTTATAATTTTCATTCAAAAATAATTTCATTTGATATTTTAATTAAATTTCACAAAAGCATATACAATAATTAATTTTAGCAACTTATATTATCATAGATTAATTCATCAACATGCTTAGCTTATCAAACCCACATTTCATAAGATGATATATCATGTTCTCATGCTTATATGCATATATTGATCATAATTTCAGTAATTTAATTACATGACATGCTTTTTATATATAATATTAAGCTTATATGTCCATTTGATTCATTTTCCAACATTATAACTTATTAAAAACTAAATCAAATACACACATATAATCAATATATTAGACCAATTGTATACCATACATTAGACACATCATATTTATATATTATATATATGATAATTTTATCAAAACAACATTTATACATATATTTATGGTATTCGGTTTATAAGAAAACATATATCTATATTTACCAAAACCTCATCATTATTAAATCCATGTTGATATCACCATCTAACAATAATTTCAACAAGAAAATACAACAGTCATACAAATTCAATAATTAAACTAACATTACTTACTTGAATTGTGAAATAACTAGCTAAAGCTTCACTACCCTACTCCTTAAGTTGATGTAACTTCTTCAAGCTAATTTCCCTAGCTTCAACCTTTCTTTTAGCCTTCAAAATCATCTAGAAATTGGTTGCAATGGAGATTGGATTTGGTAAAGAAATTGAGAGATTGGAAGGTAGAGAAATAATGAATTTCATTGCCTATTGGATGCTAGATTTAAAGAGGAATTGTTGTAGAATTCTTGTAGGATTTTTGTGGGTTTTGGGAGATGTTTTGAGAGGATTGTTGGGGAGTTGTGGGTTGCATAGATGGAAGAAGAAATTAGGGTTTTCTAATAGGTATATTTATATTGTTTTAGGTCTTGTAATTTCAATTAGGTTTAGGGGCTTTTAAGTCATTTTGCTTGATTAATTAAGGGCATTTTGGTCTTCTAACTCTAGAAGATATTTTCTTGTGTAGATATTTAAGGGGTGCTTTAGTCTTTTCCTAGGGTTAGGAATCTTCTAGACTTGGTTAAGGTCAATTTGGTCTTTTCACACACTTGATATTTTCTTGTGTTCACATTGTAGATATTTAAGGGGCAAATTGGTCTTTTCATAGATGAAGAAACCTTCTTGAAGTAGCTAAGGTTATTTTAGTCTTTTCATAAGGTTAGATTTTTTTCTAGACATTGAGATTTCATATCATGTGTGAGGGTGCATGGTAAGAACATGATCTAATGGGCTTTTATGGGCTTTGATGCATGGGCCTTTGGGCTTAGGTTTATGGGCTTGATTTTTGAATAATTGGGCTTAGGGTTTTAGAAGAATTATTAGGCCTTTAGGTTATGGGCTTTAGGGAATTAGAAATGGATTTTAAGAAGTAAGAAATAAAATTAACTAATTGACATTAGAAATTTATTTTAGGAAATTTAATTAAGGAAAATTAATAGCTTACTTGAATTTAGGGTTTTATGGGCTTAGGAATTAGTATTTGAAAACAAATATTTAGATTTAAATTTCTAAGATTTAAGGAGTTGGAATTTAGGCTAAAACGTCTAAATTGGATATTTAGGGTTTTAGATGGTTAAACTTGATTAATAAAGTTCATTTGATGATTGAAAATGATTAATTAATTCGAATTTGTTGAAATAGGTAATTGATGTTCCTTAATGGGTTAAATTAGGTATTTATGACATTAGAGTCTTTATTTTTAATTAAATTCATTTATTATTCCTAATTATGTTAAATTATCAAAATTTTTACTTACACGATTAAGGTTTCTAGTCCAAATAGGTCAAATTAGAGTATTGTGCTCAAAAGGGTCAGAAAATTCTAAATTTTATGATTATGTATTTAGAATTTTTATTCGAGTTCTAGTTTGGTAGATATTGATCAATTTCTGTTTCTATCGCATATTTTTCAACCTCTAGCAATTCATCTTTAAACTATCGTTTACTGTCTAATAGACCCTAAAAATTAATCGGGTCATACTACACTTGATATTTATAACCTTAGGCATATAATTAGTGAGTTATTGACTCGAGTCTAATCTAAATTTAGACTAAGGTTTAATTTTAGTGAATTAAGAATTTCGGTAATTCAACTTGAGAAATCGATATCAAGGAATTAAATAGCTTGGTATGTTGGAGATAGGAAATTATAGTAATTTTATAAGTTGAAAAGAGTATTTGTGGTATTGGAATTCCTAATTTCAATTAAGTCCATTTACAAATTAAATTATCTAATTATATTATGTAGTTTATGAAAATCAATTGGCTAAACTATCTAAATTCAATTAATAAGTAAAATGTAAAATAAGATCCAAAATTACCTATATTTTCATAGTATTTAATTGTCACATTTCTAATTTGGTTGGTAAAATTCGGGGTATTTCACGAAAGCTTTCAGATATTTTTTTAATAGGTTTGCCTAATAAATAAATCTTACTTTCTGCAACCCTACTCACATATCTCATGAGAATGGTTGGGATCATAAATTTAAATATATATATATATATATATATTTATATAAAGGAAATATCACCTTTCAATATATAGACTCATCTAATCACTAACTTAGAGATCTTTTTTAGCTATATTGGTAAGGTGAAATTCGAGGAAGGTTCCCTGCATAAAACGTGCTAGGCTGTCTGATTAAATGAATGATATCTCTATTGCCAAAAGAACCACCTTTTCGGGGTTGTTAGTGGAAGCTTTGGAAGCACTCATCCTTTCAAAAGGAGACCCTTTACTTACAAAAGTACAAATAGACTCTTGCCGAATGTCTATTCGTAGAGATGACTTATGAGTCCTGCGAACATGCCTTGTTGATCTTGGTTTGCTTTAGACATAGGATACTGTGATGCTTCCCCGCCCCCCTTGCGTTTTTAAAAGGGTAAATGTGGTCTTTGATATATTAACTTGGCCTATTTTTATGATTAATTATTTAAAATGATAAAATATTCATTATTAACACTCCATTACATTGAACATTGGCGTAGTCGGATATTAGTGCCAGTGTATAATTTTAAGTTGTAAGTACTTCAAGAAACTATCAAACAATACTGAAAACATACGTGTAAGAGGGAAAAAAAACGCCTTTTTCTTATATTTTTCGAGATCTCTATATTATCAATGTCTAAAAGGTTTACCATAGAGTATTGTTGGATCCAAAAAGCATGTAAATTTTGTAAATTGCTATGCATATATTCAACAAAAGTTTATTTGTACTTGTTACATCTATCTGAACAGTTAATACACTAAACTACGTATAGAAAAATATATTCCTTTGTATAAAGTTGTTTAAACAAATAGACATAGCATATTGAAAGGATAACTAGATATTCTAATAAAAATATTATAGATGTAAGATATGTAAAGTACAAATAAATAATTCATATTGAAGGGTATGAATGTAATATAATGTTGTTAAGTGGATATTTTTATCATTTGACAGACGAATTTCCCTAGTCTTCAAACCTTTTCAACTTCTTCTAAAAGCTTATATATAACCTCCCATTCATTTGGAAACCCTAGGAGTTTTCAAAGATAAAAAACCCTAGGTATGTAACATTCCTCTAATCTTTTCAATCAAATCCTTTAGATAAATCTTTTCTTATGCTAGTTGTCTTATGGATTGAAGGAGATTCAAGAGTTGTGGCAAACCCTAGTGTGATTAGGGATTTGGAAGACTCCGATTCAAGAAAAAGGTAATATTTTTATTAGGGTTTTTATAATTCTTATGATTTTGAAGAAATATTCTTTAGATTATAATCTAGGTTTATGTGTTGTTTCAAAGGGAATCAAAGATTTGTTGTTGAGGATCAAAGTGGATCTAGATGTGAAGTTGTGATTTCAAATCAAGGAGAAAGGTAAGGGTTTTATAAGATTTATGGATTATGAGATCTGTAAATTATGGAATTTTAATTATAGTTTATTATTCAGGAGAATTGAGAATTAGGGTTCCGATTTCCTAATTGAGATCTACAAGTTCTAAGTACGTAAGAATCTATACCATGCTAATAATCAATGAACTTTATTTGTTATTATGATAGAATTTCTAATTTGAGACTTTATATATATATATATATATATATTGAATGAAGTTGTGAAGAAATCGAGGGATTTGGAGATAGTTGTATTGAAGGGTTCCATTGGATTGTAAACCAAGAATAGAAGGTGTGTGTTATTCTAATTTCATAGATATATGGTTAGGGTTTTATATCTTTTAGTCAAATTATGGAATTTAGGGTTATGGTTTAATTGTGTGGCAATTTAAATTAATTGAGACATATTGTTGGTCAGGATATGAGTGAGATTAAGATCTTTGTTCTTGTATGAAGTTCTGTTGGTGGATTTGAGTTGGGGCAATACCAGGTATGACCTTACCATGTATATTTGTCTGTGCTTGTAGGATTAGTTACAAAATTTGACTTAACACATATTTGACTTTAATTGAAACGTGTGTTGGTTGTGTTTGGCTGCGGTTAGTGAAACCACAAATAGTAGTGTGATACTAAGGCTGGCAACCTGATGATCCTTGTATGGCAGTATCCCGAGTGGAGGTGCACCTGGAGATGATTCCTATAGATTAGAAGTCGTTACCAGCTTAATTGTGAAACGCATCTATATATGTATATATTATGATAATATGGTTTTCATCGGGGTCATGAGTTACTCTGAATTTAGGATTAGTGATCAATAGTCCTAAACTGTGTTGGTTGCAGACTAATGAAAAGATAATTAAATTGTTCTTATTGCATTAGAAAATAAGTTGTATGTGATATTGTGATATGCGTGTTCATATGCATGTGCTTTCGGTGAAGATTCTATGATTTATGATTTGACGGGCTATGACATATTTGTCGATGATGGGAAGAGCGATAGCGGTTATGACCATCCTATTGATAATTGAGATTAGTTATTAGTAATTTGAGAAGAAGAAACATATGATGATTTAGTTAGTTTCTTTTGAAGACATTTTTATATGTAAGGATTTATCATTTCTGTTTTAGTTTGGATTTTTTAAGTTATGCTAGTTAATGTTGAGAACAAATTATTTTGATATGAAAAATTTTTAAAAGTTACACTTTATGTGAGTGATTGATGATATTTGAAATACATATTTGTGGTCTTAGAAATCTATAACCTTAGCGTGTTTGTTCTTCTAACGACATGTGGTGGGCTGATAATATCTTTAGATTAAGACGTTACAAGATATCTGAAAATGGAATCACATATAACATATTAAAGAGAAGACTATAATTAAAACTCATATAACATATAAAATAAGACTACATGACTCATATATAGGTAATGGGAATGCCTTTAATTTGAAACGACTTTTTAAATGTATGAGATTGAAAAATATATTAGACACAACATTGTTATTAACAATGGAAAATTTCTCTATCAATGTTATCTTCGAACATTGGTTTAGAAGTTAAAAGAATTATTGAAAAGTTATATCAATAAATGAGTTGACGTGTTTATAAAGGGTATGAGAGTTGGATACAAAAACTTACATATATTTTATTGAGTCAATAAAATTCCATTTAATAACAAATGTTCGTTGCGGAATTGCTTGCATTGGACTAGTTTCATCTAATTAAGTATTTTCAACGCCTATTCTGCAAATTAGTTAACTTATCTAAGAATTTATATCCACGGATCCGTGAATTACATACCATATAGGTAAATTTCTAGCACGAATTTTTCTCTTCTTTTTTTTTTTTTTAATTTTTATCCAGTATACGGCTATTTAAGATTGATGAAAAGGAATATAAATTCGAAAAATAAAAAACGAAGATCACGTAAAGATAAGATAGCAATGCTATTGGAATGATGGCCAAGCAAAGAAAACAAAAGTAGCCCTTTTTTTTCTTACTTTTTTTCAAAAATAATCTCAAAATCTTTATCTAAACTTCAGTTCAATATTTCTTTAGAGTGCCAAAAGTAATTAGCTAGCTTTCACTTATTAAACTTAATACGTCGTCTCTCGTGGGTGGTTTAACCTTTACCCAATCAATAAATATTTATCACGATATCATTTAAAGATTAAAAAAATACTAAAAATTTATTTGCTTTAAAAGGGCAAAAAAAAAAAAAAAAACTTCATTGAATAAAATATTAAACAATTGCCAACTTTAATTATGGTTTGGTTGTTGTATCATATATATCGACTTTAAACGTTACGTGGCAAAAATTGAAAAAGCACCTAAAATTTAGTTGGCCTACAAGTTTTGAGCTAAACGTTATGCACGCAGAAAAAAGGGAAAATAAAGAAGATTGGAAAGCGGAGGTTACTGAAACAGCAATAAGATGGTACCAAAAGTATCGCTTTTTGTTTTTTTTTTCCCTTTTTTATCGCGGACCTATGGCGGAAAGGACATGGAAAAATAAAATACGAAATCATGCAAAGTTTGGTGAATAGGTTCAGTGGATCAAAAAGTTGGTAATTAGTTACGAAAAAAGAGAGTTCCTTTCAAACCCTAGTAAGGCATTGTGTTTTGACCAGTTTCATCTATTGAATTGAACAACATGCTAGTCTAGAGTACCATAATTTGGGCTACGTACTACACGTGATTTTTCTTTCTTCTTCTTCTTTTTTTTTTTTTTTTTGGTCTCTTTGGGAATAGAAAAACGACACTACCAACTTTTTTTATCTGATTTTCATTCAACTTTATCTAGTCTATTACGGTTCCACCTCGTAGCCTAGTTTTTTTTTAGACTCTCCTTTTGGACTCGAATACCGAACATTTAGTGCTCTTGTTGAAAGTGTTAGTACAAGCAGAATGAGCAACCTAGGAAAGAGCTATCTAGTAAAGAAGGTTAGAGTGAAATTTATCTAGAGGGAGCCACTAACGGTATTAGCTTCTAAGGGAGTAGGCAATGTTACAATCCCACATCAATTCCACAAGAATTTGTAAAATAGTATTTAAACTTGAAGGGCTCTCCCACCTAATGTGCTAGTCTTAAGGTTTGGACTCTCTCTTCAAACTTGATACCTAGCATTGCTGCTCTCGTTGAGAGTGTCAGTGCTAGTAGAAGGGAAGACTTGGGAAAGGACTATTTAGCAGAGATGGCTAGAGTGAAAGTCGTCCAAATTGGGCTACCTGGAGAGGGTTGTCGATGGCACTGGCTTCTCAAGGGGTGGAGCAATGTTATAATTCCACATCAATTCCATAAGAAATTATGTAATGATATTTAAGCTTGGAGAGCTTTCCAACCTGATAAGCTAGTCTTTTGCGTTAGGCTCTCTCTTTGGGTTTGGTACCTAATATTTGGTACTCTCACTAAGAGTATCGGTACTAGTGAAAGGGGTGACCTAGGAAAAAGCTAGAGTGAAAACCATCCAAAGTGAGCTACCGAAGGCGTTAACTTCTTAGGAGGTGAGTAATGTTACGATCCTACATCAATTCCATAAGAAATTATGGAATGGTACTTAAGCTTAGATGGCTCTCCTACTTGATAGGCTAGTCTTTTGGGTTGGACTCTCTTTTCGGGATTAATACTCAACATTTGATGCTATCACTGAGAAAGTCGATGCCAGCGGAAGAGGCAACCTGGGGAAGGGCTATCTTGCAGAGAAAGCTAAAGTGAAAGATGTCCAGAGTGGGTCACTTGGAGTAGGCCGCCGAGGCTATTGACTTTTCAAGAGGTAAGTAATGTTACGATTCTATTAGAAATTATGGAATGATACTTAAGTCTGGAGGGTTCTCCCACTTTATAGGCTTTTTTTTTTTTTTTTTTAGGCTCTCTCTTCGGGTTTGATACTCAACATTTGATGCTCTCATTGGGCTTGTCGATGTTAAAAGAAGGAGCGACCTAGAAAGAGGTACCTAGGAAAGGGCTATATAGCATAAAAGGTTCGAGTGAAAGCCATCCAAAGTAGGTCACCTGAAATGGGTCACCGAGGGCATCAGCTTCTCAAGAAGTGGGGCAATGTTGCAATCTCATCTAATAGGCTAGTCTTTTGAGTTGGGTTTTCCATTTGGGTTTGGGTACCTAACATTATCTTTTTGAAGATTAAATTTGTAATATAAAATAAAATAATTTATAAAGAAGGGTAAAGAAATATCATATGTTATTTTATGAGAGGGCAAAATAGTTTTTCATAGTAAAAACATGGTAGTATCAGCCCACTTCTAATCTTTATGTCTTTTTTTAAAGTAGTTACTCCCACGATCCTCATGCCCCAAAACACTCCTTTTGATAAAACTTCCTTTAAAGGACCATTAAGAGGCTAGAATCAAGGTAAGTTGCTCTCTTTTCTTGTCCTTTAGTAATCTTAAGAGGTTTCTTTCCCTAACCCACACTTTTCAATGTCAAGATGTTATCTTCTAGGGGGAAAATTAGGAGAAAAATTCTAATCTTTTGTTGTTTATGGCAGTTGTTGATTATAAAAGCAAAGGAGAAAATCATTTGATTTTAGGTAATATGCTTATAAAAGTGTTTATTCGTTGATAAGTTATATTTTGGAGTTTTTTTCTAGTTTAAAATCAAGGAAGGGATGCTTTTGGAGTTTTTTCTTGCTTTGGAGCGAAGTGGGATACGAACAAGGGTCACGATTGTGACACAAAAAGTGATCTCTTGGGATTCATGAGTTTTGGCCAATCATAATCGTTGCAAAGGTCGTGAGGTCTCTCACCACCCCCATGATGAAAGGGGCTGATGGCTGTCTCTCCTTCCATCACTGGCATGATCTAGGGAGTGGCAATGTGTTCTTTTTTCTCTCAACCCTTTCCCATCCTCCATCACAAGTGTGATCAATAGAGGGATGATGTAACCTTATTTTTATCTTTGTTTTGACCTTCCTAAATACCTAATGTCCCACCTTCCCACATGATACCCTAGTAGTATTGATGTAGCATGTAACAAACTAAAGTCATAAACATTTATGTAAATCCATATGAAGCTTCTAGAAAATTACATGAACATAACCTAATCAAAATACTCTGGGGTGTGGACAATTATAATAAGATCAAATGTTGATTAGAATAAGAAAAATATTGTATACATATAAGTTACATACAAGAAATAACCTTACAACATGTCCTTGGTCATTACATCATAATATTAAAACTTTACAATCCTTAGTTTCCAAAAGATTTCATAACATTACAAATTTACATCAATTGGTCTTCAAAAGTCTTCATTACATATACAAATTTACTTTCTTCAATTCCTTTCCAAAATTTCACCAACATCTTATGCTAGCTTCTATTCCGTAGTTTTGATCATTCTCCTTAATTCCTGTAAACAAGCAATCTATTAGAGTGTGACCACAACAAGCTTAATGAATAACAAAATCTTAACACGATTTAAGCAAAATCAAGCAATGTTTAATTAATAAACATATGCAATGTAACAGTCAAGCATATGCAGCAAATGTAGTTTCGATGACTAAAATCCAAAACAATGAAGATTTATGCCCTCTCTTGGGGTTTGAAGGACCAACTCAAGTAATTCACACCTAGGAGAGACAAAAAACTAAAGAAGGAGAATTCTTTACAAACTGTTTTATTATTATATCTAACCTTAACTTCACCTTAGAACTCAAAGACTTCACTAAGTACTAACATCTCAATGTCAACTCTCATTAGGTAATGTCCTTTGGTTCTTAATTAGTTCCTAGAGGATTGATAGCTTAGGAGTAACCTTAATCAGATTCACTGGACACAACAAAGCATTAGCTTAGGACCAAGATGTTAATACGTGATGTGAACACCATGCATATGCAAGTTATGTCAATGTGCAATGCTTGTCCAATTTATTTAATGGTTGATTAAGATTTAAATCAGATTACTTGGTTGACTAGTAAATTTACAAACAATCAACCATGCACATTACACTTTACACAATCAATACTAAGCAAATAGTTATCACTTTTAATATTAAGATTTATCATTTTTTTCATAACATACATCATGCATTATTTCCCTAGTTCCCATGCATATGACTGATTTCAGTTATATTTAGGAACATATGCCACTGCATTACAATTATAAACAGTACAAGAAGATTCCAATTGCATACTTGTGCATTTTGGCTTAGTCATCATAATAGTCTGTCGAGAAGTCCAAATCTTGATTTATAGCTCTTATAAGATAACAAACATGTATTACTAAGTATATAACTATATAAGATTTCTATTTGTGCTTGAGTATCCTAAATTTATATTGTCATTTCCCTAGTTCATTAGTCCTTATGACATTATACGGTGCTATTCATAGATATTATTCATCTACATAAACTTAACTAACTACTTAAGTCCACATATTATGACTTAGCATCTCTTCAATCTAAGATTCTATGATCTAACTTAAGTAAGATCCTATAAACGATCTTAAACTAATACTTATATATATTATACTCTATATTATTATTTATTTAAATATTATTTTTATAAAATAAAATAGGGAACAAGTCATGTCCGTTATCAAGGCCATGATCACCATTACGAGCACCATCACGCCTGTAATGAAGGGTGCTATAATTATTATACAATGCATAGCGATGATCACGAGCTCAATCATGCCCATGATGAGTACAAAATGTTTGATCCGAGACGATCATAGGGTAGATCACACCGTGATTGTGTAAAATTCAAACATCCGAGACCACTACTTGCTTTATCATGCTTGTAATCAATTAAACCCTAAGTTATATTTCCAAACTTCAAAATTTTTACACTTTTCAACTAACTAACATGATCTTATTTTCATAAAAAAACACTTCCACATTAACATATAAGGTTTATATATCCTTTACACTTACATACCAACATTACACTTGCTTATACATAACATTAGCCTTTTCAAAAAACCAAAAGTCTATCATATCTATAATTTAGGTTTTTAACTATAAATTTCATTAATTAATCTTTACCTATCTAACACCAACATCCTCAACAACCTATCTATCTTACAAGATTAACAAAGCAAAAGTAAGTAGTATCTTACCTAATTTAATCTTGACTAGAAAATGGAAGGTTGAATGGGATTTTAGGAGAATTTGAAAGTAAACTTGAAGAAGGAAGTGAAGTATTTTAAGGGAGAAACAATGGCGCCTACTATGGTGCTTTTTAGATAATTAATTTTGTCAAATTTATTTGATAATTATTCTTAATATCCAAAGTTCGACTTTTGGGCACCATAAGGACTTCTTTGTGTATGTGGAGTATGATTAGTAAGGTGGAGAAAAATTGAATTGTGGGCTTAGGTTTACAAGCGAATTGGGCTTCTTAAGACTTAATGCATTAAGAGACAATAAATTAAACTTAAAGCAAAGTTTGATTAATTCAAATTAGAAATTTATTTAAATAAAAATTTTCTTGAGATAGTTGATAATTAAAATAAATTCTTATAATTCAAGGGTTGAGTTTTAGAAATTCAAGTTCATAAGAAAATTTGAAAGTAAAATAAATCAATTAAAATTTTTAAAATAGATCAATTGAAATTTTAAATCTCTACTCTTACTTAACTCATTCTACACATGTTAATATAAATAAACCGATTAACTATATCATTCATTCTAATTTTTATGTTAAAACTATATTGATTTTAATTGTAATATTTAATCTTAATTTAAGAAAAAACTTAGGAATTACACCTAAATCCTTATCTTAATATCTAGTAAACCTAAACCTAAGTAGGAAGGTATATCTAGACATAGAGTAGTAATAATTCTCGATAGTTTAGGAAGAGAAGTATGCTTTCTTCCTAAAATCAAACAATGAGTTAGTATTTGTTATATGTGATGAGGTGATTTTGGTTTTGCTATGTTAGTTGTTTCAAACATTGTATTAGGTATGTCCTTACCTTGGTTGTTGCTTATGGGAGTAGGCTTAGAAACTTCAAATGAATTTAACAATATCTGACTTTAAATTGTTTGTTGCTTATGCTTAGCTAGGTCTAGTGAACTAGGAGTACTGGTGTTACTAGGATGACATCCTGATGATCTGTGTGTATCAGTGTCCCAAATGGAGTTACACATAAAGAGGATTCTGGTAGTTTAAAAGTGGTATGAGTACGGTACTCAAGGTATTAGAGAGTACCCAACACAATATATTTATATAAGTATATATATATGTATCTACTTGTCATGGAGTCATGAGTTAGTTACTCCAAGTTTAGGACTGATTGCAAATAGTTTTAAACTATGTTGGTTGCTTGTCTAATCAAAAGATAATAAATAATTATTTATCCGAACCAATCTATAAATTTATTGTTAGTTTAAAAAGGTAAATCAAACCAATCTTTAAAACAGAATCAAATCATTTTTAAAATATAATAATGTTTTACTTATAACTATGTATTTCATTATGATGTTTGGTTAAAGATTGTATATTTTCTTATAGTTTCATTATAGTATCTATTATTTGATGAGCTTTTTTTTAGTCTTGAGATACATTATTCTATTGATGGGTTATTAGTTGTGTCTTTGTTAATTATTTTTTAACTTTGTAGAGTATGGACTTTGCTTATATAGTTATGACTTTTATTATGTATTAATTGTTGAATGTATTTTGTTAGTAAATAACTTTTATTCATGGATGACTTCTGTTCACAAATAACCTTTTTTTTTTCTTTAACTGAATTCGTTGATAGATCATTGATTGGTGGTTCTTTTTCCTTTTTTTTTGGTCAATGATTGGTTGGTTTTATAGAAAATTATAGATTATGATTTAACATGTATTAATCAATGAATGTAATTTGTTGATGAATGACTAATTAATAATTAAATAATTTTATATAAGACTATAGATAATAAATTGTGGGTCTATATTATATTTTGCACTAATTTGCAATTTAAACTTTGTAGTATAAAGGTAATTTAAATATTTGAATAGCTACATATATGTAAAAGATTTGAACAAAACTTTATTTTTTTGGGTTAAAATTTGATTTAATTTCATAGTCTAAACCCAATCACATGTTATTTAATGATTTAAAAGATTTTAATCTAAGCTAAACCTTATTTAATGATATGTTTTTTAATTAAAAATAACCAAATCTTAAATTATAATTTTATTTAACCTCTCTTATCCCCCTCCCCCTATGCTTGCACGTCAATGTGGAAGGTGATTAAAATCACCTCCTACTCCTCCACCCACAATCTAATTTCTCAAGATTCTCCACTTTTTAGGAAATGATACGTGTCAAAACATAAACCCACAGGTTTCTCACAGCACACAAAATTGTACTCTTTTTATCCAATTAAAAAGACTTGACGATGATTGGATCACCGCTACATCAAAAAACATGCGCTGTCGAAGTGACGATTTGATGGTAATCATATTAGTGAACATCAATTTTATTTCATAACCTCATTCACGTCGTGTCGGATACTTGATGAATTTTCGGAATAATTGGCATTTAATAATTCAAATCCTCGAATCCTTGAGCCTCACGCGTGCTTCCATGTACTTGGGGGGTTAAGCTGTAGGAGTCCGCACCACCATTGACTTATCAGGTAGCACTTCTTTATTTAAAACTTATAACGTGCTTTTACTATTTTTTTTCCCCTCCAATCATTATATCAGCAGAAATAGAGTTGCAAACAAATTCAATTACTAGTGAGCTACTCTCATTCAATTTGGCTCAAACATAATTAGTAAACAAAGTGAGTTTAAGTCTAAGATAGAGCTCGTTTATCTAAACGAATCGAACTCGACTTTGATTTAGACTTGCGAACTGGCTTGTTTTAGGTTTATAGACAAACTCAAAAATAGACTCGTTAATGAACTCATTAACAAATATATAAATTCTATATTTATGATATATTAATATATAACTAAAGAAACAAAAACAAATTACTACTTGATACACACACACACACACACACATATATATATATATAGCAACTCTTATATATTATTTTTAGTTTGAAAAAAAAATGGAAAAGAGCTATTTAAACGAGTTGACCTTGAGTTTTAATTTTAGACTCAATAAAAATTCAGTTCGGCTCGGCTTAAGCTCTATTTGTAAATTAGTAGAGCTTAAGCTCAAAATAAAGCTCATTTAGCTAGCGAACTTAAGTTCAAGCCTAGCTTGTTAGAAAAACTCGACTCGAGCTCGAGTTTGATAATTTTTAACCAAGCTGAGCCAAAGCCTTCAAAAGACCAATTTTGGCTTTTTTGCAACCCTAAATAGAAGGATTTGAATTTAAAACATCTCACTTGTGAAGATCAAGGATAATATTATTACTTATTAGGTTACAAATCTATTAATTAAAATAAATTACATAAGGGAACTTCAAAATAGTCTGGTCAATTATGTAACAATTAAAATAAATTTAATAATGATATATTAAGTATTTTAATGATACAATTACGATTATGTATGAACCCAAATCATTAAATAACTGACAAGATCAGTCTCGTTAAAAAAAAGGAGCAAATTAAATTGAAATATCACAACTTTTGGGTATAAGTTTATTTGAATGATTCAAGTGGTTCATTTAAGGTCACGATATTTAAAGAATTAGGTCAATTGAGGTCATTATTGACATTTGCCAATAAAAGAATAATCTAATTAAAAGTTAGAAGATTCGCTATGTGTGACACGTGTTAATGGTGAGCTTGATTGACTCACTTCCCTAAATATTGTGAGCTCAAATGAACCACTCGAAATATTATGATCTTAAATAAACTTATCTTCAAATGTTGTGACATTTCGATGTAATTTAAAAAAAAAAAAATTAACAAAACCATAGAACTTTCCTCCATCAAGAAATGAGATTAGCTCTTTTGCTATCGAAAAGGTTAATTGATATATACAATGATAAGAGGAAAAAAAAAAAGGTTCAATGACAAAAAAATATTAACATTTATCTAACACTATTTAAATTATCAACCTTTTATTCTTTAATTTCAATTGTTAATATTTTCAAATTCTTAGAAAATTAAGTTATCAGCAAATCCATTAAATATTTTGTCCGTTCGTAACATGTTTTCGGTTAAGATTGGTTTACAATAATTAATATAATAAAATAATATTATATATATTCATCAAATAATACAAAAAACATAATATCACACACACACATATTACATAATATCATAAAAATAACAATGAATGAAAAATAGAAAAAAAAAGAGAAAAGAAAAGGTGAAAAAAAAAAATAGTGCACCTCAACCATTTGGTTGACTAAACCTTCTTGAGCAACAAGAGTACTTAGAGATAAGCCTCTATGCCATCCCTGAAGTAGGAACAAGGCTACTAAACCAACCCCTTTCAATGTCACCCATAAATTCTAGGGGATCATTTCCAATATATCACCATAGCTAAGTCATTGAGCCACTATATATCTCAATCGCTCAAATAAATTTAAAGTTAACACAAACTTATCGGGTTCACTCTTGTTAGACAACAAACCTACTAGACAAATGAACATGGGGCCTTTATTTCCTTGCAGTTCACTAGTTAGTTGTAAGCCCCTAATTTTTTTAGTATTCTTAGAAAATAATTCTAGAGCTAATACTGAAACCTAAACCCTAAAACTGACCCAACTTAAAATCGAACACTAGAAACTCTAAACAAGATCAAATATGGAATTCCGTAACCTTAAGAAAAAAAGCACCTTTAAAAACAAAATAAAAATCTAATAATCATTGACTCAAATCCCTATGCTAAACAATTCCTCTATCTGATTTCTAACACATAAATTAAGATAGTATATCCAAATAATATTTAATGACAAAATAATATGAAATAATTTTTCCATAATATAGTAATAATTTATTAAGTTGAAATTTCACCAGTTAAGCCAAAGCCATTTTCATACCTAGTTATTGCATGCAAATCGAGATAACATCACCAGATGACAATTAATGATGAAATTGTAAACTCCTAGATTCTTCGGTAGCAATATAAGTGAATCTTAGAGTCAAGACTAAAACTAAAACCCCAAAATCAAATCGAGTCAACGTTTAACTTTCAAAGACATTGATTTGATTAGATAATTTTGAGAATTGTAAAATATTAAATAAATCAAAAATCAAATTTGAACCGAATATATATAGAAACATAAACCCCTAGATTTTATAATCTTGCAAGCAAATTTTAAAGCCGGAATTGAAACTTGAATCTTAAAAATCACCTAGGCCAACATTAAGATATAAAGGATCTAGATTTGGCAAGACCACACTTGAAATACTAAAACAATAAAAATGAAATAACCCTGGATTATGATTTGAAATAATGTCATATAACCTAAAAAGATCATATTCACCAAAAATTCGCTTGTTTTAAAACCCAAACAGGATCGGTTTTTAAAATCAGGGCACCAACACGTAAAACAAGAAAAATATTTAGACAAAAAATTTATCCTAGAAATATATTAAGATATTTATAAAATTTCATATATAAATTTTTTGGGTCAAATTCAACAGTTAAGGCTAAAAGAGCATTTGGGTACCCGATCTTTAGCACATAGACTGAGATAACAAAATTGGATATGTCATGTCCTAAGGCTACTTTAGTAGTAGTAAACAAGATGTACTTGAATACTATTACTAGTTTTACTTCTGAGAATAGCATATTTTCAATAAACAGGATCTTTTAGTTGCTACGATAAGAAGAGACAAGTATATATAAGTCTAAATTAGTAAATAATTGTCATCCCTAGTTTGAGAATAAAAATAATATTACAGACCATATCATTTCCATAAAATTCTCCAAATACATAACTAAAGTTTCTAATGCAAGATACTTGCAACTAAAAATAGAAATATAATCTTATCCTATAATATTTTAAGCTTCCAGCTTCTAAATTCTTACTGGGACCATGCTCCTAGAAGTAATGAGCCAAGGTCGCAATGTAAACCTGAAAGGACTGTTGAGTGTGAGCTAAACTACGAGCTTAGTGAATAACTAAAACTTACTACATATCAAACAAGTTAATTAATAATCATATGAAATATATCAATCAGTCACATGTACAAATACAAGCTTGGATAACCCGGAATCTAAACAGGATGAAGATTTACACCCTCTCATCAAGGTTAAAGGATCACAATCTATGGCCTACCTACCCAGGAGAGACTAAGCTTTCAAGAAACAACAATGCTCACTTTAATTGTTTTTTTAGAATTTATTGTGTCTTAAACATTCATTTCCTGTTTTAGCTTTAGAAACTCCACTAAGTGTTAGTCATTTCCAAGCAATACCATAAAGCGGTGTCCTTCATTTACCATTTAGTTCCTATGGTATCAACAGAACAAAGGTAATCTTGTGATTAACTAATAGTTTTTCTACCTAGATAATCCAAGCATTACCAGCGATCCGAAATACTAACACGTAGTAGGCTACCACTTACTCAAATGCTACTTTATGCAAAATATGCAATGCATGTATAATTTTCTTTATGGTACCAGTAGTTTTAATCAAGTTGAAAGCAATCAATCAATGCACAGACACTTCATCATGTTACACAAACAATATATTCATACATGATTTTGTTTTTTATTATTAATAGAGTGACTTGACAATCAATGTCTCATACAACAAACAGTTTCCATAAACCCATATAATACACTCAAGTTATTTTCTTTTATTTAAGATTTGCTAAGTTTCCAGCACATACAATATAATAAGACTGAGTCACTCATCTGCTCATATCGACTAGTCGTAGTAGTCGTTAGGAAAATTCTCACAAGTACCCAAGTCACTTATTGAGATGATTAATATATTCATCAATGGCATATAAGCTATATGATTAAACTCTTATGAATGTCTAAGTATCCTATATTGATGTTTGGGTTTTCATTCTAGTACTATATTGGTCTTTTAATGATCCTATAATAATCCAATATTATTTAATATTTATTTTCATTTTGCTTGTCATGATCTTGTTGGATATTTATATACATTTATCTAATATTTGTAAAATTTTATATTGGATAAACTTATATTTTTGTAGTTATTAATACTACTTTTATATTATTTTCTAACTGACCCATTATAGTAACTCATATTTGTTTACCTTTGTTTAGTATGTTGTGTTTCTCTTAATTTACTTCATATAATTATTTTGTCATTTTTAGAAGTTACATTATTCATAAATTTAGCTTATTTTGATTCCATTATTTTCTATTTATCTATATAGAGCAAATATTTAACAATTATAATTACTAATAATACTTAATATTTCTCTACAATTTCTAGGGTTTTAGAAGTTATCTAATGTTAAACATATTGTTATTCTAAGTAACTGTATTTATTTTATTTCTTAGTAAATTCTGTTTTGATATACATATATATAATATGTTTATATTTATTATATAAATATCCTTTCTGTATAACACAGACTTTACGTAAGAAAAACATGTTCGTATGCCTACGTCACCGGTGTTGAAACCCAGATGCCGCATTCTTAAGTTTTTCATTTTATTTCGTATCAGGTTGCGCTGGCTTGTAAGCTGCCAGCTTTCCCACGTACGTCGACTATACACTACCGGCGTATAACCCCAGTTAGCCGATGTTTGTTCATTTTATGTAGCTTCTGTTTCAGTGTAAGCCGCCTCAACACCGTTGGTGTAAACCCCCAAATTTTTGAATCGGTTTAGCTTAAAACCCTAAACTAGAAGTCAACCGGATTTCCAAAGTCAATAAAACTCTAGTTTACCGTAACCGCTTAAGTCCGACATTGCCGTTTCTTTGGCCCTAGAAAACGAAGTTGGAATAATTAGCTAGAATAGTTCATAATAGCTATAGGTTATATAAACATATCAGTTTTGCGAATTTCAGGTGTCCTTTGAACTTGATCGGACACAATTCTTGAAAAACATGTTCCGGGCCCTGGAATCGTAAAAATATTCCGAATATACTGTTAGACTCGTAAAAATATAAGATTTTCAAAAATATCAATTTAAAAAATTTTTGGTAAGTAAAAATAACAGATATAGCTATTATACACGTATTTTCTTACTATCGGTACTTTATTAGTCACATCTACTTTACATTACACTATTCATTACTATTCTACACTATTCTTTTCTCTCTACTTTTTCTTACACCTACTCTTACAAACATCATAACCTATAATCTTTACTTTTTACCTTTCCAATAACTTTATTTCACATCTACTTTACATATTACATCTTTTATTTAACAAAAAGTCAAAAAAATAAAATCATTCCCCCTCTACAAGCTATGGCCGGCGCCCCTCTCTCCCCATTTCCCTCAATTTGTTTCAATTTTTCATTTATTTTAATCATACAAAAATCCCTCCACATTTTCCTATAAATACCCCCCTCCTCTTTCACTTATTTCACACCACTACTACCCACAAGTTTCTTACTAAAACTCTCTCAAATTCTCCTCTCAAAACTCTCTCAAAATACCATCCCAAAACTCTCTCAAAATAATTCCACAACAACTTCTACCCACAACAAAAACCCATAACCTCATACTACTACTAAAATCTTCTTTAGGTAACTATCTTATATTATTTTCTTCTTATTCAGGTCATGTAACTTTATATGACCATAGTGTGAGTTTTCAAAGACTACAAGTTATGGAAGCTACATTATATTCATGTATTGTTCTTGTTCATGAAAAATCTATTTATGTTCATGTTATTATTTTTGTTCATATTATTGTTACTATATCTAAATATTATTATCTATATATATATATATATACATATTCTTTAGAGTATATAAGCTCACTTGCAATTTATTTACCTTTATGCAATGCAATTTATTTATTTATTTCATTGCAATTTATTTACTTATTCCTTGTTATTTTAAGACTAGTCTCTAGTCTTAGACTTGTCCTCATCAAGTCAAAACAAGTTTTTCTTTTTTTCTTTCATTTTATTTTTATTTTGAGACGAGTCTACTTCTTAGTCCCGGGAGCCTTGAAAAAGCTAAGACTCTAATACTTGACTTTACTATTTATGTTATTTTTGTTTACTATTATTCTCATAAATCATGTTCATTTAGATTGTTGTTCAAAAATTTCAATTTCTAAAAATAATTAAACAAAAGAAGATTTTGTCACTTAGAAATAAGTTTATGTAAAGTATAAAATCTATGAGTTAACAAAAATAAACTTATCCCCTTTCAAGTTACAAAAAGAACTCATTATAATTTTAGAAACTACTTTTACTTTGAAAAGCTACTTAAAACTTTTATTATTCCACTTTGTTTTTCAAAAGAAAATAATTGTTGATACAATAATGATTTTATGAAAAAGATAAACAAGATGAAAGGCTAAGGAATTTTCAAATAAAGACCTTTACAAACAAATAGGCAAAGAGAATTGTATAGGAAAAATAAATAGGAAAAGTGGTATTAATATAAGAGAACTTAGAAAATAGAAAATTGTATTTTCAAAAAGTTACTTGAGAAACAAAATAAAACCAACATGAAGTATTTTTGGAAGAACAAAAGGAAACAAGATATTCATTTCAAGAAATTTACAAAATCGATTTTTGTAAACTATATATTTTCTAACAACTTCAAACCAACATTGTTTACTTAAGAAATATAATTGGAAAACAAAACACTTGAGCATGCTTAAATATGAGTTATATAGTTATAAAAGAGAATTTTTCCACTATATAGATAACTAAGTATTTATCAAACAAATTTTGATTTCTTGAACCAAAGTTGTTTTGTGTTGAAAAAAATCCATGGTGAATTTTTTCACCACTTTTTTGGGGCCTAAATGGTTTAGTTTGACAAAAATATTTTTAGAAATGGATAGATCTTTTCGAGTAGGTAGAAATCAGTATATTATATGTGCAATTCCGAGTTAAAATGACCAAGTTATGACCATTTTAAATTGGAACTTTCTTTTATACGGACTTTAACGTTTTTTTGATATTGTTTTGTCCAAATTCAAGAAAATCATCAAGGAATGCTCATTGTGGGTATTTTCTTTGGCTAGGTGACCCCGAGGAAGGATTCCTTTACCCCGAAGATTATTTCGATTAAGTGGAGTATGTGAACGACTCATCCACATAGAGGAATAGTCGACATGTTATACTTGTTGTGCTTGTAATTTAGTCGCATTAGAGTTAAGAAAAAGAAAATGGATATGTATGTTAATTAATTCTTTGAAAGAATCCTAAGAATATCGAAATCGGATTTGATTTAAAATACTTGTTTTAGTATAACACTTGCTTTGTATGAAATGCCTTGATCACCTTAAACTTGATAATAATAATGTTATGACATTACAAATAAATGGATTCATGCATACCACGAAGTGAGTCACATTGCATTTTAGGTTATTATCCTTGGGTGAGAAGGATAGTAAGCTCATGTCGAAAGCAACACTTGGCGGAATATCCGAAAGCGATTACTTGGCGGCTTAAGGGAAATGCTTGGCATAAAATCCGACAGCAAGGTCAACTCAAGTAGATTCGAAATGCTTGGCGATGAGTGCTCGCGAGCATAAAATTTTTTGACTAAAACTACTTGATTTGAGGTTATGTATCACCAAACCCCGAATGGAGGGTGGAAATCCATTCAACATATAGTTCCCGGAAAACTATATGCTTTGTATGCTCATGTGCATGTTGCATCCCATTTGTTTGCTTAATTAATTTGTTTGAAACTTTGTTACAAGAAGTTATTTATGGATATCATTCTCACTAAGCCTGTTAGCTTATACCCCCATAGATATCTTTTGCAGTTTCCCTATTTATGGTTAAGGCCACGTGGACCTTGTGGGTAGGTAATTTCTTTTTGGATAAAGAAAATTCTAGATGAAGTTTAGTAGTAGAAATAATGTACAAATATCTTGTGATAGAATAAGTGATCATGGGAAATGTCCCTAAGTTTGTAAAACCATTGATATGAGTAAATGTTTATTATGAATCCCCTTTTCTTAATATGTTATTATATCTTCTTAAGCTTTATAATTCCATGTATGGTCCTCTAAAATTGTGAGAGCACGCCTTACACTTAATATCAAAGCTTTTGGGAGTGCTAAGGTTGTCATACTTAAGCTTTAATATTGAGTGTGGCGGACTGCTACGTTTAGGGTACACATTGAGGCGTGACAGTCGGCCTACCCTCATAAGCCGCAGGTGTTCAGCGTCTACACTGCCTGCGTAGGAACAATATTGACATTGTTTATCATCTTCTCCGATGAAATAGTTCGTATTTCTTCAATTTTCTACATTATAAACATTTTCAAATCATTCCTAAGTGTTTCTATGTGATATATATCTATATATATCAGCTCATAACGCATCAACATGTATGTGGTATTAAATTTTCGAATTTGGAAAAGTATAACTAGGGTTTTTGAATTTTACCTTGGTTGAGCCTATTCGGTGAAATTTGAAGCTTGTTCTTGGGTTGGTAATGATCCTATGATCATCAGAAGTCAGTTCCAATCATTGTTTTCAACAAATAATAAGCCGAATTACAACAACTCACCTCATTGCCAACTTAAGTGTTTTTAGTATTATTTTCTTCTTTGATTCCAACTGAGATGTTTTGGATGAGTTGAACTCTGTTCTTAGGTCGATTTGGCTGCTAATTAGGAGTTGTTTTGATCTGAACATTTTGGAGTAATTGATGTTTGTTTGTTTGTTTGTCCATTAAGAACCACACACACACACATACACACACACACACACACACATACATAAGAGATGAATAAGGACGGTTTTCCTTCGACAATTGCATCCGATTGTTCCACATTTAGCACTGTTTCATCCAATTGTTTTGGCTGTCATTAATGGGGGAGTTGAGGTGGCAATACATGATTTGTTGGTGTGTTGAATTTGTTGACCTTTTGAGCACATTTTGAATGATTTTTCATGAAGTTTCGGTTCTCAATTTTCAAGACAATCCAAACCCTTTGTTGATTTCAACTTGGAACCGATCTTGATATGTATATATATATTACTAATAATTAAACAATATTTGTCTAAATTTTAGGGTAGTTTATTAAGTTAATCGGGTATAATTTAGCTAATATTTGAGAGTTTTTCTCCAAAATATTTTTATAGGATTCTATAGAATGTTTAGGTTATCAAACGATATAACTTTAAGTTTTAAACAATTTATGCGATTAATTTTTTTTAGAATTTTATCTCCCACGATTAAGGTTCCTAAGCTTATTAGGTCAATTTTTGTTTTAGGCTTCAATAGCTTAAGAAAACCCTAATTAAAACAATGGTGTGATTCAAATATTTATTTGGAGTCTAGATCTTTAGTTATGCATCTGTTTATATTTTTATTGTATATTTATAATCCTAATGGTTTATCTTTAGGTTATCATTTCCCATCTATAAGCGGAGTTGGTTATCCATTCATTATCGCATTTGATATATTAGTCAAGTTATTTATATATCTTAGGTTTTTGATACCTACTATGAAATCTTAGTATTAGTGTTTAATACTATATAGGAATCTTGAATTTAGGGTTTAAATCCATATATGGGCTCATTATTACTCATTGTTCTAGTCTCAAGTCTTTGTTGAGTTTAATAGTAGTAATTTAATCTCTATATTTATATTTTTCTATCTAATCTATTTGTATGATAAATTTCGGGGTTTGAAAATTTGCGTTACCTTTGATTATATCTTGAATTATCAGCTCAAGATACGAAATCTCGTTTTTATATCAATTAGGGTCAAAGAAGTTCTTTATTCGGCTTTTAGATCCTAACCCAACCAAATTCAAAGTCATTAATCTATTCTTAGGTTTTTGTTGGATTCTAGGTTTACTAACTAGTTCATTCTTTCTATTTTAGAGTCGTGTACTAATGTAAAAAATTTCTGAGGTTTACAAGATAACAATTAATGATAAAATAATATCAAATCATCTTTCAAATATCACCTAATAATTTATCATTTATAAAAATATAGTTACAAATTTTTTAGTTTCTAAAAACGTCAGATATGGCCTATTTACGCGTATTTTATCTCTACCGATAATCTATTTGTTTTGCTTACTATTCATTTATTATTTATTACTATTCACCTCTAAATATTTTTTCTTACACCTATCTCTTATATCTCTTATAATTTTCTTTTCCCATAAAACTTTATTATACTTTTTACTTAATTTCTCTTATGCTTCATAATACTTTTTCTACTTGAATTAATTTTTCCCTCCTTTTTTGTTAGTAGCAACTGCTGCCCAACCCCCACCACACCCACCCCCCCCCCCCCCCCCCCCCCCCCCCAATATTTTCCCTCAATTTTCTTTCCTTTTCCATTTATTTTTATATATTTTATTCCCTCCTTTTTCCCTCTATAAATACCATTTCCCTCTTTCGCGTCTTACACATTTTACTTTTCTCCATAACAAAACTATACCAATTTTTCTCCACAACTTTTCTCTCTAAAGTTTTTCTCAAACACTTTCCTTCCTTCGTTTATCCATACACAAATCCTAAGTTCTCTCAAATTCTTTTTTCATCAACTACCTTAGGTAAACACTAAACCTCCTCCATAGAGTATGTTATATGACATGATAAATATGTATGTTGTATTTTCCATATGAAATCCCCATGATGCATATGCTAGGGAATGAAAATATAAAAACAACATATTGTTCATGTCATGTTTGACTTCATGATCATGTTTATGTTTATATATTTTTCTTTTTACTAAATCAACTTTCTATATATTAATATGTATATGTAATATTTGTAAACCCCTAGATTTTATGCTAATCTTATACATAAAACCCTAGAACTGAAAATCGAACAAGAATCCTAAAGTTAACTATATTAACAACAAGCCATAGTAAATCTAGGTCTAGTAATCCTGCGTGTGAAACTCTAAAACAATAAAATTGAGATAACCTTAGATAATAGTGCAGAATAAAGTCACGTAACCTAAAAAGATCAGGTTCGTAAAAATTTCGCTCATTTCAAACTCAAACGGGATCTGTAAACCTCGGTATTCTCAATAGTTAAGAAAACCCCGGGAGTTGAAAAACGAAACCCTATCCGGTTCAGTTTAAGTCTAGTGAGAGAAGCTTAGAAATCCTAAATCCGGTTTTTCTTCGGTTTTTAATAAAAAAGTTTTATAAAATAAATGAATATGAATTATCATTCTAAAGTATATTTTAGATCTTTGAAAGTTTTAAATTCTGGAATTTTTCAATTCCGGGCCTTCCCGAGCTCAATTACGGAAAAGCATGCCCCGAGACCACGAACTCAGAAAAATGTTCCAGAATATTCATTAGAACCGTAATTTTATAAGGATTCCAAAAATATCAATTTTATAATTTTCCGGGCTATAAAAATTACAGTTATAGCCTTTTCCCGTGTTTTCGTTACAACCGGTAAAGTAGATGTCTTGTCTACTATTCATAAGTACAATCTACACTACACACTACCCATACCCTATTCTTACATCCTTACAACTACTCATTACAATTTTCTTTTTCAAGAATTTTTGTTTCCTATTTAATTGTTACATTTATTACATTTTAATTACATAAATTACACATTATCAAATTTCAAACACACACACACTTCCCCTCCCCCATGGCCGGCGCCCCCCCCCATTTTTCCCTCTTATTTTGTTTTATTTTACTCATTTTTATTCAACTAAAACCCTAATCCATTTAATATATAAGCTAATGTTTACTCTCTCTCTTCATTTTCACTCTTTCAAAATTTTTCAAAGGTTAAACTCTCTCCTTCTTCTCTCTCAAAGTTGCCGTGACACACACACACATACACACACCTCCACAAGTTTGTTTCATCTTCTTTTCTTCTTTAAATCTCCATTAAAGTTATGATTTCAAGCTTTGTTCTTCCCAAATCTTGTAATGGCAAAGCTATTTTTGTGTGTTTTTCCATTTAATCCCAATGATCAAACGCTAGGGACATGAAAACACTTGTATAAGAATAACAAGCCATCACAAGAAGTGGATCTAGGGCTTAAAGGAGTTTTTGATGAGATAATGTGATGTTCATGCATGTAAAGTAGGAACATTGCATAGATATTTATGTTCATGCCATGAAACTCATGATTCATGCATTATATTTAGTAGATCTAATGTTTAGACATTTATATCTTCATGTCCATCTGTTTATTTTGATTTTCATGCATTGATGATCATAAAAACGTAGACTTACCTATGTATAGATATGTTAGATGGTAGATCATCATGTATAGAAGACAAGAAACCTGAAAAGAAAAATATTTGGTTAGAACTGTTTGGTTGAAAATTCGGATGATTTTGGAACCCTATTTTAAAGACCACCAAAACCACTTTAAAACTCATATTTTTCATAGAAAATGGAAGGTATATGTAATATATGTCCTTAAGGAATGATTTTCATAATTTTAGATGAGTTTAGGCATAAGAAAAATGTAAAACAAATAGTGAAGACTAGAATGAAAAATATTGATATAGTGATTAATAGTCAAGTTCGTATTTTAGGATGATGCCCACATAAACACTTGGTATCCAAGCTTAGATGACATGTTTTATGAGTTAAATGGAGTCTTTAGATAATAGATATAATGAAGCTTCAATTTTTGATGCATTAAACAAGTTTTCTCATAAAAAAAATGCAAGAAAAGGAAATTTACAAAATTCGGATTTTTGAGAGTAGCTTGTTTAAAAACATATTTACCCAATGAAAAATGTGGATTTTTATGCATAAATGAAGGTCATGATTAGTATAGATATTGAGAACTCATTTTTATTTAGATGGTAAGTAAATTTCAAGAATAAAATCGTAAAAACCCTAGGGAATGTAAAGTTGGAAAGAATAGCTTTTCATATGTGATTATCATGGAGTTCTTAATAATTAGTAGTTCATGAGAGTCCATCATCAAAGATCATCAAAACCATGCATATATTGAGCTCATTACATGATATTCATATTAGGAATTCATTCATATACCATTTATACATGAATCATCAACTACGAACATTTTTATCACATGCGAAACAATTTTTCGGAATTGGAAAAGTTACAGAACAGAACCGATCCCACTGTTCCATGACCTTAATGTTTTCAAAACCTGAAAATAATATTATGAATAGATATATCTTTCGAAGTAGATAGAGATCGATATAAAATTTGCGAAATTCCGAGTTAAAATGACCAAATTATGGCCATTTTAAGTGGGAGCTTCCATAAATAGTGGGAATTCCGAATTTGTGTAATTTAGATGTATAGCTTAAATTAGTTTAGTAATGAGATTCTTATTAGGTTATTCTTATTTGGTAGGTGATCTCGAGCAAGACGATACATTACCACAGAATTACTATTACTAAAAGACCGGCGAACCATGGCCGAGTGAGTACTATTTCCGCTCTCAATTATTGCTTGTGATTGTAATGATAGTGACATTAGTTGTTTAGGCAAAGATAAAAAGAATGATTATGCATGATGGGTGTAACGCCCTAAATTGTAGTGCATTAACAGCCCGCCACGTGTCACCATAAGAAGGAGACACGCTAAGGCTCGATACCTGCTAAATCCACAAATTTCAAGTAATACTTCCAACTCACAATTTAAGTTATGCTCCAAGTTCAAAACATAAGTAATAAAGACTTCAGATAGGCTGACATCACTGATGCCAACACAGCCTACAAGTTCTGACAAAAGCTTAACACAACTTATAGGTTCTGACAGGTAAATACAACTAGGTTCTGACAATATAGCATAAACTAAGTTCTGTCAAATAAACATAAACTAAAATCAATTATCTGCTGGAAAGTCTGGACCACTATCGTCCTCCCCATAATCTACATAAAGATCATATCCAGAAAGATCGAACACTATCGGCTCCTCACCTGAAAAATGGTTAATATAAAGGAATGAGCTAACGGGCTCAGTACGTCAAACCACATCCACATACGCATGATCACTCAAGTTCAACCATACATGCGACATGTTATAAATGCAACAAACACAGGTTACTTATCTTTTATTTAGCCTGCAAACAACACGGTTTAGTACCATTTGCAACTAGTCTTAAACCCGAGTTACTCAGACCCCACTTTCACAATAATATATACATATATATATGGCGGGTACTCCCCAACACCCGCGTTCCGTTTTCAACGACGGTACCGTACTCGTACCACTAAAGCCTAAACTACCAGAATCCTCTCTGTATGTAACTCCACTAGGGACAACGACACATACAGATCAACCGGACACCACCCTAGCAAAACCGCCACGACCCTGGTGCTTACAGTTTTACTAGAACCAGCCAACCACATTCAACAAGCAATTATTTCCTGTAAAAGCGTTAGTTCATTTTATAAAATACTAAACCTACAAGCATAGTTAACAGGCAAGGAATGACGTACCTGATACGGGGTTTGAACAACCTAACAACTCAGAGCCAAAACGACAGTCACCTGAACACGATAACCCTTACTTAGAACTCGAAATAATAACCTACAACTTTTATTCACAACTATTTTTCCCTTCAACCAATACTAACTATACACTCTCATCTTTACACTTTAACACCCCTTGTTTGTCACGGTATATACATAACTTGAATAAAAAGAAAATTGAAATTGAGTAAAATAGTATAAAACTTGGTAAATCAAAGTAAATAGATCTAGTCAATAAGATAGTTTACTACATTGAGATACACGGCTATCATACATATTTCAAAAGAATAATTAAAGTTTCTTTTTGCTAAATCCATTTACAAAAAGACATTATCGTCTTCGTCTGTTAACTAATTCTAGTCCAAAGCAATAAAATTCTAAGCCTAATAAGATAATAAACAAAGAAAATAGTAATACTCACGAAACGTTTCCTTTTGTAAAAATTCATATCTAATATAATAGCAAATCTTTGTCTAAATATACACAAAATATATATATATATATATATAGTTTGCTATGGCGTAAGGAACATTCTGTGACTTCTACTGGAACAAGAGAAAGTGTTTGAATCCCATATAGAAATAGTTCCGCTATTTTATATTTCAAAGAGAGGAACATCTATTCAATTATTGTAATAGAATGAAAAAGTCAAAAGTTTAAATAGATAGGTCAAAAGGAATATTAATATGATTGGTCACTGCCTTCTCTACTTTAATTAAAAGAGAAGAGAAAGAACGTGAACTGCACCCCACGAATTGTAATCCCCAATTTAGACGAGGAAATAAATGCAAATAACGTGAATTGCAATCCCCAATTTAGACGAGGAAATAAATGCTCTTGTTTCCGTTACGTATTATTAAATATCTCATCTGATATCAAGTATGTCGTATGTATCTGCTTCTCTCTCAAAATCCTTGAATTATGACAATACAAATTTAACAACAGAGAATGTAACATAAAAATATTAATTGTTATATAAAATAATGTTTACTATGATCTTTTTCAGTTTTACCCTTATTGCAACTCAAGAACCCTAATTTATAAGAATTTTTCAAAGACTGAATTAATTGAAAGTAATAATCAAATATTTGTAATAGAGAAGAACAATTAAAGCAATTTAAATAAAATACGAAACAGGACAATATACCTCCGATTTTTTTTAAAGTTTCCGTTCCTTGAGCAAATAGGAAAGATGAAGGCTTGCTTTGAAGAAAAAGTGAAACTGCTTCATTCGTGGAAAGCAAGAGGGGGTATTTCTTTCTTTTTTTTTTAAACAATAATTAAATATATAAGGATTAAGCTCCGTACGGAACAAAAGCACCAGAAGATTTTTTTTTTTTATATATCTTTAAGTTATATTGGAGCCCTTATCTAAAATAAATTAGATATCCACAAAGACTAGAATGAGATAAGGTAAAGACGAGTACTTATATTTAATAGCAAACTCAGTAAATACAAAGAATCATAAAAATGCGGTTTAAAATAATACTAATGAGAAATTAATATTAATAGTTTTTTTTAACCGATTAAAATATAATAAACTAAAATATATGGTATTTCATTCTCCCCCCCCTAAAAAGAAACTTCGTCCTCGAAAGTTACCTTAATTGACAAAGAGCTCTGGATACTTGTCTCTCATCTCCTCCTCTAGCTCCCAGGTAGCTTCCCTTTCCGTCTGGTTGGTCCACTGCACCTTTACATACTTAATCACACGTCTTCTCAGGACTTGCTCCTTAGCATCTACTATGCGAAGTGGTCTCTCCACAGAAGTAAGATTAGGTTGCACATTCAAAGGTTCTAAGGCTATAACCTCTTCAGGATCCTTTACATACTTCCTTAGCATAGATACATGGAATACATTATGTACTCCATCCAGGCTAGGCGGTAATGCCAATCTGTATGCTACATCTCCAACCCTATCAAGAATTTGAAAAGGTCCTATATACCTGGGGTTTAACTTACCCCTTAAACCAAACCTGATCACTCCCTTGGTAGGTGAAATCTTGAGTAGCACATGTTCACCCACCTGAAACTCTAGAGGCCTTCTTCGCTTATCTGCATAGCTTTTCTGGCGACTCTGAGCAGCTTGTAGTCTCTGCCTGATTAACTTGACTTTATCCACTGCATCCTGAACTAGCTCAGGTCCTAGTACCTGTCTATCACCCACCTCATCCCAGTGGATAGGTGACCTACACTTCCTTCCGTATAATGCTTCAAAAGGTGGCATGTCAATGGATGCATGGTAGCTATTGTTATAGGCAAACTCTACCAGTGGTAAGTGTTCATCCCAACTGCCCCGAAGTCAAGGGTACAAGCTCTCAACATGTCTTCCAAGGTCTGGATTGTACGCTCTGACTGCCCATCAGTCTGAGGATGATAAGCAGTACTGAAGACCAGCTTTGTTCCCAAGGCCTTATGTAAGCTCTTCCAGAATCTCCCTACAAACCTGGTATCTCTGTCAGAAACTATAGTCACAGGAACACCATGTAATCTCATAATCTCTTTAACATATAGCTTCGCTAACTGCTCTAAAGTATACCCAGTTTTGATAGGTATGAAGTGAGCTACCTTTGTGAGTCTATCCACAATTACCCATACAGAGTCATACCTTTCTCTGGTTCTAGGTAGAGCTGAGACAAAATCCATGGTTATGTGTTCCCATTTCCACTCTGGCACTGGTAAGGGCTTCAGCTCACCTGCTGGTTTCTTGTGTTCAATGTTGACTAGCTGGCAGGTGTAGCACTTGGACACATACTCTGCTATCTCCTTCTTCATATTAGTCCACCAATACAACTTCTTCAGGTCCTGATACATCTTATTCCCTCCAGGATGGATGGAATAACTGGAGTAGTGAGCTTCTTTTAATATTTCTTTCTTGAGCTCTGCTTGCTCAGGTACACATAATCTCCCTTTATACCTCATTACTCCCTTGCTATCTACAAGGAAATCAGCTGCTTTGCCCACCTCCATTCTCTTCTGTATCTCTTGTATACTTGGATCACCAACCTGAGCTTCTTTGATTCTATCTACTAAGGTAGGCTGTAAATGTAATCTGGCTAGTCTTGCCCCCACCTGTCTAGTCACAACCTCTAGCTCCAACTTCCTCATATCCTCTAATAGATAATGCTTTGAAGTGATCAAGGTTGCTAAATTCTCATGTCGCTTCCTACTCAAGGCGTCTGCTACTACGTTCGCCTTTCCAGGGTGATACTGGATATCCACATCATAGTCTTTTATTAACTCCAACCATCTCCTCTGCCTCATATTTAGTTCCTTTTGTGTGAATAATATTTTAAGCTCTTATGGTCGGTATATATCTTACACCTTTCCCCATATAGGTAATGCCTCCACAACTTCAATGCATGAACCACAGCTGCCAATTCAAGGTCATGTGTAGGGTAATTCTTCTCATAAGGCTTCAGTTGCCTAGAGGCATATGCTATTACCCTGTCTCCCTGCATTAACACACAACCTAATCCCTGCAAAGAAGCATCGCTGAAAATAGTATACGGCTGACCAGTCATTGGCAAAGCTAAAATTGGTGCAGACACAAGTTTATTTTTTAATAGCTGGAAGCTTTCCTCACATTTCTCATCCCACACATATTTGACTCCTTTTTGTGTCAACCTGGTTAGAGGACCTGCAATTTTGGAGAAACCCTCCACAAACCTTCTGTAGTACCCTGCCATACCCAAGAAACTTCTGACTTCTGTCACACTCTTTGGTGCTGGCCATTCTACCACTGCTTTGACCTTTTCTGGATCCACTGATAATCCACTACCACTGATAATATGTCCCAAGAAGGACACTTGATCAAGCCAGAACTCACACTTCTTGAATTTAGCATATAGCTTCTCACTTTGCAACCTGCTCAGAACTAGTCTTAAGTGTTCTTCATGTTCTTCCTTACTTTTAGAATATACGAGGATATCATCAATAAACACCACTACAAAGTGGTCCAAGTAGTCTCTAAAGACCCTGTTCATCAAATCCATAAAAACAGCTGGTGCATTTGTGAGACCAAATGGCATAACGACAAATTCATATAGTCCATACCTGGTCCTGAAAGCCGTCTTCTGGATATCCTCTGCTCTAATTCGCAACTGATGATATCCTGATCTAAGGTCAATCTTGGAAAATACTCTTGCTCCTGACAATTGATCAAACAAATCGTCTATCCTGGGTAGAGGGTATTTGTTCTTGATAGTTACCTGGTTCAGCTCTCGGTAATCTATACATAATCTCATGCTGCCATCCTTCTTCTTTACAAATAACACTGGAGCTGCCCAAGGTGACACGCTTTGTCTGATGAAACCCTTACTTTCCAGGTCATCTATCTGTGCCCTTAACTCTGCATATTCTGTTGGTGCCATTCGGTATGCTTGTTTAGCCATAGGCCTAGTACCAGGCACTAACTCTATACTGAACTCTATCTCCCTCTGAGGTGGCAAACCTGGTAGATCTTCTGGAAACACATCTGGGTACTCACATACTATTGGTATTTGAGTCAAATTTGCTTCTGGCTTTTCCTCTATTGCCATAGCTGCTAAGGAATGTGTAGACCTACCCCACAGCTCATATGTAGGAAGAGCTGGAGGTCTCTGCACTTCAAGCTTGTGCACAAACTGATCCCCAGATGGCAAATGAAATCCCACTACTAAATTGTGGCAATCAATCACGGCATGATACTTCACTAACCAATCCACCCCTAGAATTACATCAAAATCTGACATGTCTAGAACCACCAGATCTACAGGTAGCTGTCTACCCTCTATCACTATGTCAACATCTCTACATATCCTATTCAGCATAGCTCCACTCCCAAGAGGTGTATTCACAGACAGACATTCATTCAAGAAATCAACAACCACATCACACAAAGCAACGAAAGATTCAGCAATGCAGGAAAAAGTGGCACCTGTATCAAATAACACATAGGCACTATGCAGGAGTATAGGGAGCGTACCTGCAATAGTGTCTACACTGGAGGTGTCATGGCGCTGCAATGCATAAATCTTAGCTGGTGCCCTCTGACTCAGACCTGCATTCAAAGGACGCCCAATCTGGATCCCAGGTGCTGCCTGCCTACCAATATCTTTGCAATCAATGGCCCTGTGCCCCCTTTGTCCACACTTAAAGCAAAAAACCTGTGGAAGAGTCCTCTCGGTACACTGCCTGAAGTTGTGCCCTACTTTGCCACAAGAGTAACAGGCATTGTCAGGCCACTTGCAATCTTTCAAATCATGAGGACCCTGACACTTAGGGCACTTCTTCCCAACACTAGGTCCTGATGACTTAACATGCTGTACCATAGGCCTCTTATCCTTCTCCTGGATTAAAATACCTGTGGCTGGTCGCTTTCCCAAATATACTTGACCCTTCGCAACTTCTGCCCCTTTCATCTTATTCAAACCCTGTTCTACCATCTTAGCTTTATTCACTGCTGCAGAATAACTAGGCAACTCCATCAGATTTATATGGTGCTGGATCTGCAGATCTAAACCAGTCATGAATCTGCTCTTCTTTGCTTCATCACTATCCCTCAAAGCTTCAGGTATAAACCTCATAAGACGGTTCAGCTCCGCCTCATATTCATCAACTGTTCTTCTGCCCTGCTGAATAGTGTAATACTCCTGCATCATCTGATACTTTACACTATCAGAAAAATACTCTGCATAGAAAGCCCTCTGAAAAGTTTCCCAAGTAATCGGCCCCTGCATGTTTCTCTTGGTGCTCATCCACCAATTGTTAGCACTCCCAATCAGCAAATAGGAGGCATACTCCACCTTCTTATCCTCTGGGATGCCAAGGGCCCCAAAAGTTTTCTCTACTTCTTCCATCCATAGTTGAGGCTCAAGTGGCTTACCTGGCTGGGGTTCAAACTTGTACACCAAGTCCACAAATTTGTTGAGACTCAGGACATCAGCACGTCTGGCCCCGTTACCACCATTTCCATTACCATTGCCATTGTTGTTATTTTGTCTTTGAGTCTCCTGCCTCCAGGCCTCAGCATTAGCCTGAAACATCTGCACATCCTGCCTCATCTGATTCTGCTGCTGCACCAAAGCCCCCACTAAGGTATTTACAGTCTGGAACAATTGTGCAGTATCAATCGGGACCTGCTGTCCAATAGGTGGTGGTGGTGGAAGGTCCTGAGGCAACTGCTCTTGAGGCATCTGCTCCTGAGGAACATGGTCTTGTCCCCTAGGTACTTGTTCCTCCTCTGCAGCTCTGGAGGATCCAGCAGCGTGTGTGCTTCTTCTTGGCGGCATTCTAAAGAAAGACAACATAAGGAAAGGTTAAAGTATAGGTTAGCTAAGGTTAAGTCAAAAGAAAACTATAAGGTAACTTACCCTAACAGTTAAATAGCCCCAACTAGAAATACCCTCACTCATCAAATCTTACCGTTCTAATGAGTTCATAGCTTAAGTCTACTGATCTGCAACCTAGGCTCTGATACCAACTAAGCTGTAACGCCCTAAATTGTAGTGCATTAACAGCCCGCCATGTGTCAATAAGAAGGAGACACGCTAAGGCTCGATACCTGCTAAATCCACAAATTTCAAGTAATACTTCCAACTCACAATTTAAGTTATGCTCCAAGTTCAAAACATAAGTAATAAAGACTTCAGATAGGCTGACATCACTGATGCCAACACAGCCTACAAGTTCTGACAAAAGCTTAACACAACTTATAGGTTCTGACAGGTAAATACAACTAGGTTCTGACAATATAGCATAAACTAAGTTCTGTCAAATAAACATAAACTAAAATCAATTATCTGCTGGAAAGTCTGGACCACTATCGTCCTCCCCATAATCTACATAAAGATCATATCCAGAAAGATCGAACACTATCGGCTCCTCACCTGAAAAATGGTTAATATAAAGGAATGAGCTAACGGGCTCAGTACGTCAAACCACATCCACATACGCATGATCACTCAAGTTCAACCATACATGCGACATGTTATAAATGCAACAAACACAGGTTACTTATCTTTTATTTAGCCTGTAAACAACACGGTTTAGTACCATTTGCAACTAGTCTTAAACCCGAGGTTACTCAGACCCCACTTTCACAAGTATGTATATACATATATATATGGCGTGGGTACTCCCCAACACCCGCGTTCCGTTTTCAACGACGGTACTGTACTCGTACCACTAAAGCCTAAACTACTAGAATCCTCTCTGTATGTAACTCCACTAGGGACAACGACACATATAGATCAACCGGACACCACCCTAGCAAAACCGCCACGACCCTGGTGCTTACAGTTTTACTAGAACCAGCCAACCACATTCAACAAGCAATCATTTCCTGTAAAAGCGTTAGTTCATTTTATAAAATACTAAACCTACAAGCACAGTTAACAGGCAAGGAATGACGTACCTGATACGGGGTTTGAACAACCTAACAACTCAGAGCCAAAACGACAGTCACCTGAACACGATAACCCTTACTTAGAACTCGAAATAATAACCTACAACTTTTATTCACAACTATTTTTCCCTTCAACCAATACTAACTATACACTCTCATCTTTACACTTTAACACCCCTTGTTTGTCACGGTATATACATAACTTGAATAAAAAGAAAATTGAAATTGAGTAAAATAGTATAAAACTTGGTAAATCAAAGTAAATAGATCTAGTCAATAAGATAGTTTACTACATTGAGATACACGGCTATCATACATATTTCAAAAGAATAATTAAAGTTTCTTTTTGCTAAATCCATTTACAAAATCAGACATTATCGTCTTCGTCTGTTAACTAATTCTAGTCCAAAGCAATAAAATTCTAAGCCTAATAAGATAATAAACAAAGAAAATAGTAATACTCACGAAACGTTTCCTTTTGTAAAAATTCATATCTAATATAATAGCAAATCTTTGTCTAAATATACACAATATATATATATATATATATATAGTTTGCTATGGCGTAAGGAACATTCTGTGACTTCTACTGGAACAAGAGAAAGTGTTTGAATCCCATATAGAAATAGTTCCGCTATTTTATATTTCAAAGAGAGGAACATCTATTCAATTATTGTAATAGAATGAAAAAGTCAAAAGTTTAAATAGATAGGTCAAAAGGAATATTAATATGATTGGTCACTGCCTTCTCTACTTTAATTAAAAGAGAAGAGAAAGAACGTGAACTGCACCCCACGAATTGTAATCCCCAATTTAGACGAGGAAATAAATGCAAATAACGTGAATTGCAATCCCCAATTTAGACGAGGAAATAAATGCTCTTGTTTCCGTTACGTATTTATTAAATATCTCATCTGATATCAAGTATGTCGTATGTATCTGCTTCTCTCTCAAAATCCTTGAATTATGACAATACAAATTTAACAACAGAGAATGTAACATAAAAATATTAATTGTTATATAAAATAATGTTTACTATGATCTTTTTCAGTTTTACCCTTATTGCAACTCAAGAACCCTAATTTATAAGAATTTTTCAAAGACTGAATTAATTGAAAGTAATAATCAAATATTTGTAATAGAGAAGAACAATTAAAGCAATTTAAATAAAATACGAAACAGGACAATATACCTCCGATTTTTTTTAAAGTTTCCGTTCCTTGAGCAAATAGGAAAGATGAAGGCTTGCTTTGAAGAAAAAGTGAAACTGCTTCATTCGTGGAAAGCAAGAGGGGGTATTTCTTTTCTTTTTTTTTTTTTAAACAATAATTAAATATATAAGGATTAAGCTCCGTACGGAACAAAAGCACCAAATGATTTTTTTTTTTAATATATCTTTAAGTTATATTGGAGCCCTTATCTAAAATAAATTAGATATCCACAAAGACTAGGAATGAGATAAGGTAAAGACGAGTACTTATATTTAATAGCAAACTCAGTAAATACAAAGAATCATAAAAATGCGGTTTAAAATAATACTAATGAGAAATTAATATTAATAGTTTTTTTTAAACCGATTAAAATATAATAAACTAAAATATATGGTATTTCAATGGGGTATATGGGAATTATATATTGTCTGCTGTTGATGTGTGAATAGAACTTAAGGAATATCGAAATCGGGTGTTAAGCTATTGCTTGTTTAGCTAGAATTTTATATTGATTGTCTGCGTATAATTGTTGATCACCTAAAAGAATTGAATTAATCTATATTCGACTTCAATTTCAATTGGACTCATTCATATCACGACGGGGATGGAGCATTAGCATTGATTGGTTTTTGTGGTCCATAAAACGAATATGTTGGTTAATCGTGATCCATAAAACGAATATGTTGGTTAATTGTGATCCATAAAACGAATTATTGTTCAGTTGACCGTGAGCTTAAACGGCGTCGTACCGCAAGATTCGTTAATCTGCTAACCCGGGATGGAGGGTGCAAGTCCATCCACATATGATTTCCGGCTGGTCAAATGTTTGTTGAACTCATTTGTCTGATGCATACCATTTGCTTGAATAATCACTTGTTTGAATGAATTGTCTTAATTGTGATATGGAAGTTTATACTCACTAAGCTAGTTTGTAAATCCCCGAAATTTTTGGGTCCGAATTATGGTTCAAACCCTAATCGGAAGTCAACCGGATTTCCCAGAGTCAACCAAACCCTAGTTTACCGTAACCGCTTAAGTCCGGCATTGCCGTTTTCTCAAGCCCTAGAAAACGAAGTTGGGAAAATTAGTTGTAATAGTTCGTAATAGCTATAGGTTTTATAAAAATATCAGTTTTTCAAAATTCGAGTGTCCTTTAAACCCGATCGGACATAGTTCTTGAAAAACGTGTCCGGAAGCCCGGAATAGAAAAAATACTCCGAATATACCGTTAGACTCGTAAAAATATGAGATTTCCAAAAATATAAATTTCATAATTTTTCGGTAGCTAAAAATATCATATATCGCTTTTATACGCGTATTTTCTTACTACCGGTATTAAATTGTCATGTCTACTTTTACATTACACTATTTTCTACTATTCTACACTATTCATTTATCTCTACTTTTTCTTACAACCTACTCTTACAAACCATACACCTATCTTTTACACTTTTTCATTTCCAATACAATTTCACATCTCTCATTTCTTACTTTTAATTAACAAAATAACAAAAAAATAAATTTTCTTCCCCATGCTCAAGAATAGCGCCGGCCACCCCATTCATGCATCCATTTATTTTATTTTCATTTATTTAATTAACACAAATTATCTCCCACATTTTCCTATAAATACCCCTTCATACCTTCACTTCTTTCACACCTCTTCTTCTCTAAAGTTACTCTACAAAAATTTCTCTCCAATTTCTCTCAAGAATTCTTTCAAGAAGTCTCCTTAGTTTAGCTTCTTTAGGTAAGAAATTTCTCAAGAATTCTTCATGTTCATCTACTTAGTATGAGCTTAGTGTGTGTTTTCTAAAACCATGAAGGTTAAGAAAGCAACATTAGGTTCATGCTTTGTTTTTGTTCATAAACATAAATCCTCTATGTTCATTTATGTTTCTTTTATGTTCTTTACTATCTAATATATCTATATAATATATATTATTTAGAGCATATAAGCTCATTGTCTTACAATTTATTTATCTTTCATGCAATTTATTTATTTCATTACAATTTATTTAATTTCAAGTTGATTTTAAGACTAGTCATTCTAGTCTTAGACTTGTCCTCATCAAGTCAAAACAATTCTTTTTCTTTTTCGGAACTAGTCTTTTCTTAGTTCCGGGGTACCTTGATGAAGCTAAGGTCCCAATACTTGATTTACTTTATTACTTAAGCTTTCAAGTTATTATGTTCCTTTATATTTCTATAGTTATGATTCATATTCATGCATGAACATAATGTTTTTGTCTCAACAAAAATAAAGGCGGAAGTGTCTTTCTAAAACTAAAGGTTCTTATTAAATAAGAATAGGAAATAGATTTCCTAAAAACTCATGAACATGCTTGGAAATGATTTTTCTTACATAAACAAAAGGTTTTATGAAAACTTATCTTTCATCAAGAAATATTCTTTTGGAATCATTACAAGAAACAAAAATTGTCATTTTATTACTTTTTGAATCCAAGTTTTGAAAATAAGAATTTAAAGAAAGATTAAATTAGAAAAAGAATATTCATCTCAATAACTCAAGATCTTTCAAAAGTAAAATAAATATTCAATAGAATCTCAAGTTCAAAGTCTTTTAAAACCTTACTTTTTATAAGTTGAGACAACTTCATTTACTTCATACATTTGTTATGAGTCATTACAAATATATATATACCTTTCAAAAGTTTACAAAATAATTGAAATATTTATCTTTTCAAATGAGCTTTGTTTACAAGAAGGAAAACAAGTGTTTGCAAATTCGTGGCAAATTTGGTCGCTACCTTTTGGAACCAAACGACTTAGTTTTATGGAAATAAGCTTAGAAATGCGTAGATCTTTTCGAGTAGGTAGAAAACGATATATTATACGCGAAATTCCGAGTTAAAATGAGCAAGTTATGGCCATTTTAAGTTGGAATTTCCCCTTATACGATTTTACACGATTTTAAGGAAAAGAATCTTCAAGAGTAGAATTTCATGAAATACTCATTTTGGGTATTCTTCTTGATTAGATAATCACGAGGAAGATTGTTCGTATCCCGAGGATTACTACGATTAAGTGGAAATTCCGAACGACTCATCCATTTCAAGAAAGGTGTCGTCATGGCCGAGTGAGTTTATTCCCTGTTATTTTTCATACTCTTGATTGTGCTTGTAAAATTAGTTGCACTAGAATTTAAGGAAAATCAAAAGGAAGTGTATGATAATATGTTGAAAGAATACTAAGTATATCGAAACTCGATTTGTTTGTAATAAAGTTGTATGTGAATTAATATCTTGAAATGTTTGAAATTGATTGATCACTTGAAAGAAGTTAAATGTAACTACTAGACTTTAATTAAAGAAATTATTCATGCACTTCATATGTTGAGTCACATTGCATTCACTACTATACAATTGGTGGGACAAGTGTATAATAGTGGTGGTAGACATAACCGGTATATCATGTCAGTGGCGAGTAGGAGCCAGTAAGAACTACTTAAATTGGTGGCTAGTAGGAGCCTGTAATAACTACAAGTTTTTGATGGCGTATAGGAGCCGTAAGATCTATAAAAGTGTTTTTAAAAGTTGTGGCTGTAATTGGCCTGAATACCCAACCCCGAATGAAGGGCGTAATTCATTCAACATATGATTCCGAAAGTCATATGTCTTGTATGCTCACGTGGTTGTTGCATTTCATATGTTTGAATAATAAACTTGATTGATAATTTTCTTCGAGTATGAATTTTGGGATTTACTCACTAAGCCCATAAGCTTACACCCCTATAGATATTTGTATTCTCAGGAACACCTATTTTTGTGCCCGAGTCTCCCGTATATGTGTAAGTTTTATATATTGAAGCTTTTGGAGGAAATCTACTCGAAGACTTAGATTAGAATTCCTTTGAAATCTTTAATGTAGTATTTTGGATGTTATAAAGTTTATCACGATCCATGGGATTAGCGGGGGTATGCCCCTAAGAAGTTATGTAATAGACCTTTGGTTATTAATGATATGATATACTTTATTTCTGGATTCTTGTATGTTTATCGTTACTTGCTTAAACTATGCTTTCCAAAAGCGTCTCCTATTACCGTGTTAGACGCCTTACATATAATACTAAGGCTTTCGCGTGACTAAGGTAGCCATTCTTAAGCCTTGATATTATATGTGGCGGGCTGCCACGTTTAGGGTACCCTTCGGGGCGTGACATAGTTGGCTTACGCCCCCATAGCTTTTATTTGTTGCAGCACGAGTTCATTTGGCTTAGGCCTAGGCAAGCTACAACTCAGGTACCGGAGATAGGAGTTTCCCTTAGAAGTTTACTTCGCTTTTGTTTAGACTTCCGTTGGAAACTAAAGGACTCTGGATGACTGTGATTGGACTTGATATTATTTTGCGAGGGAATGCCCCATAGACTTTTGTAATGTATATATTTGCGTTTTGGTTTATTATCTATGGCTAGCGAATGCCGCAGTAAACTTCTTAACTCTATTGATTGAGTATTCTATTGTCGTAAAGGGACGCTTTACATCTATACAAGACTTCCGAAAGGCTCGGGTAGGGATTTTGTGAGTCTTATATAGTATGTGGCGGGCTGTTACGTTTAGGATACCTTGTGGGACGTGACAGGATCAGTTTCTGGGAACAGAGTCCGGGTACGCAAACAGTGAAAATATTCTAATAACATGATTAGACTTGTAATAAGATGAGGAATCGTAAAACATCAGTTATAGAATTTTACGGCTCCTAAAAAATCAGATATAGCTAGTTTACATATATTTTTCTTACTACCAATATTTTATTTATCTAGTCTACTATTCATTTACTATTCACTATTATTCATTACTATTCATCTATCTCTACTTTTCCTTATAACCTATTTCTTACATCTTACATGTCTATTCTTATATTTTTACATTTTCAATACAACTTTTTACATAGCCTGTCTTACGCTTTATTACTTTTCTTTACTAAAATTGATTTTTTTTTCACACTTTCTCTCTTCTCTCTCTAAGGCTAGTGCTACCCCTCTCTCTTCCTGCTAATTTTCTTTCTTTTTTCAATTTATTTTATTACATCTAATTTCCCTCCACATTTCTCTGTAAATTTCACATCTCCCTCCATTTTTTTCACACATCTCATTTTACATACCAAAACTCTGCCAAAATTTCTACTCAACTTTTCTCTCTGGCAATTTTCTCTTGAACACTATCTTCCATATATTTCTCTTTAGTGAAAAGTAAACACACTATCCATTTGTTTCTTTCATCTCCAATTCCTTTATCAACCTTAGGTAAAAAATCTAATACCTCTCTTTTGTTCATGTAACATAACATGAATAATGTTGGTCCTACTTAAATAATCAAGAAGGGGGGTTGAATTGATTATTAATAAAAATTTTTACCTTTAAAAATAATCCCCTTCGGTTTTAAAAATGAGAACCAGATATGCAATCAAACAAATATGAACATAAATTGCAAAAGTTGAAAAGATAGAGTAAAGAAAAGCAAGCAGCGATTTATAATGGTTTCGCCTTATGCGTCAATCCACTCTTCCAGCTCCTAGCCAGAGACCCCGTTATCCTATGGGTTTGTTTCACTATATCTAATAAATTCAAATTACAAGATAGTTCAATCCTCTCTGCTCGATTCTCACAACTATCCTTTAGCTACAACCAATCTACAGAGTCTAATCCTGTAATTGAACTACCAACTAAGAAGGCAACAACTCGTTCCTTCAATTACAAAAAGAAAAGAAATTTTCGAGATTAAAAAGCAAAAAGAAAGATTGCAAAGAGATCAGCTTGCTTGTTAAAACGTAAGAAAAAATTATGAATATTCTAGGCAAAATGAGACTTCTGGGTTTTGTTTTGGGTTTTGTTCTGTATATACTTGGTAAGAAAAAAGAGCTTCTTTTTTGTGTGTGAATAGTATCAGCTCTGTATTTGCAGGAGAAAAGAGAGAGAGAGAGAGATCACAAGTTTTTTTTTTCTTTATATGTTCCTTCTTCTCTATCTTTAGAAATATATTCCTTCTATTCCTTAACGTTCCAAAAGCTGTTTGGAAGATGGATAAGCTTTCCTAAAAATCTCGGTTAAAAATCTTTTGTTCCTTATCTCTTTTTCGAATTTGAATTCTTCCATTTCTTCAATTGGGTAGAAGATAAGATGAGATATGTTTCTTCCAGATATTGTGGTGACATTTATCTTAATTTGAAATTTGAAAACCAAAACTGATTCATCATAATATGATCTTCTTCTTCTTCTTTATTTAAACCAAAAGTAGATGACATCCCTTTTTTGAACTCACACATGAATCTCATAAAAATAGGTAAGTGATGGACTTATCCTTGTCTTGAAACATTATAGATACTAATATTTCACTTGTCTTGAAGGAAAAAAACGTGCAGCAGCTATTCAAATAAGGTATGGTACTGTTCATGAAGATTTCCATCGTTGAAGAGAGATAAACTTTGAAAAAAACTTTAAATCCCCTTAGATTAAACCAACTTAAGTGGAATAAATGAGTATATTACCCAAATAAACTCATTTACTCGAAGTTAGGTCTTCAAGATTCATTTTTGTACCGAACAGGAATGATTTGTATCAAGTTGGAGGAGATGAACAGTGAAATCACGTGATATAGAGCTGCTGTCAAGAGTGCAGTGAAAGGTTATGTAAAAGGTTTTTGATTTCTAGAAAAATTCTTTATCCTTAAAGAAACCTTCTGGAAAACATTATGGATTCTGAATACTTTTCATCATTTTTCTTCTTTCTCTTTAACTTGATACTACACACTTAATAAACTCATTAGTTATCATTTTTACTCTTTTGTTATCATCAAAACCTATTTTAAGAGAATCTAACAAATAATGTGTGTTTTGATTCTATATAAATCCCCATTATGCTAATGCTAAGGAAATGGAATCATGAAAACAATATGTTGTTCATGTATTGTTCATCTTTATAATGTGCTTATGTTGTATTATGTTCATGATCCTAACTGAACTTTTTATAGGTTATTATGTATATATATGTATCTATATTTCTTAGAGCCTAAATGCTCACTGATCTAACTTTTTATTTATATATTTATTTTATTACTCATTTATTTATTTCTTGTTTAATAAGTGAGACTGGCCATCTTCTAGTCTTAGATTTGTTCTCATCAAGTCAAAACGTTTTGGGACTTGTCCATAACCTAAGTCTTAGGGAGCTTTGACGTGAATCCAAGACTATCATGCTTTCTTATTATTTTCTTTCTTTTCTTTATGGGACTTATCTATTTTTAAGTCTCGAGAATACCTGAATAAAAATCTAAAACTTCTACAATATTTTTTTTTCATTTTGTTTTCCTTAAATTTTCTTATGTTTTTCTTTTCTTTTTATGGAACTTGTCTATTTTTGAGTTCCGGGAAGCTTTGATACAAGCGAAGACTTTCGAATTTTTTTTCTTACATATATATACTTATTTGATTCTCTGTCTTTTATTTTCTATATGAGTTATTTTTCTCTTATAACATAACTACAAGTTCATATTCATGCATGAACTTAGGATGATGTTGTTATGAAAATCTTCAAGACAACAAAAGGAATTATTTTCTTTCATATAAAAGATAGAACTAAACTCTAAAGAAAAGTGATTTTCAACACTTAGGAGAGGTTTTCACTAGAACTTAGGAAAATGGTTCAACTATAAACTTTTCAAACTATTTAATAAATTTACTATAAATTTTTAATGTTGATAATTCTTTACTATGTAATATTTTCTTAAAAACTTATATATAAGGTTTATGTCAACACCTTGATGAACACTAAGAACAAAGCAAGTATTTCTAGTCAAACTTTAAATTCAACCCATTAGTTAAAAATCCACTTAGAAAATATAATGGGTAAACCACTTAAGAAACTAAGTTTTTAACAAGTATTTTATAAATCCAAGAAAATATAAAAATGATGATTTTAAACGAGTGGGCATTCATTAGTAACAATCTCAAAATTTTTATTTTTCTTCCAAAGAAATCTTGTGAACTTCATTTTTCAACACTCTAAAGTAACTTGTTTTATGAAAAATCATTGTTGGAACAACATTACCAAAATCATGTATATAACATGAGTATATAGAACTATATTAAAGGATTTTCCAACTAATAAATATCTATGTGTTTGTTATAGAATTTTTTATGAAGTAAAATTTGGAAAAATTACAATTTAAGTGCCGGGATTTTCGTGTCAATTATGTACCAATTTGTTTCGAAACCCAAATGGATTTTTATGTTAAAAATAACCTTAAAAATAAATATATTTTTTCAAATAGATAGAAAACGACATCTAATATACGAAATTCCAAGTTAAAATGAGCAATTTATGGCCGTCTTAAGTTAACATTTCCATTCACCCGAATTTTGATGCGAATAATAGAATAGAATTAAAGAGTTTACGTAGAACTTCCATGAAATACTCATTTTAGGTGTGTTTTTGGGTTATATGACGAAGAGTCGGGGGATCCATATCAGGAGGATGTTTAGAAGTGAAAGATTTTTGGCAAGGATGGCTGAGTGAGTTTATCTCCTACTTTTTTATACTTATTTGTGATTGTAGCTAGAGGCACTAGAAGTAGGAAAAGATGAAAATGGAATATGCATGATAATATTGGTTGAAAGGATACTAAGCATATCAAGGCATGAATTATTGTTAATTAAATTCATGTTCTATTATAATGATGAAGTATCTACAAAATCTATTCTAATATACAAGTAAATAATTTATATTGAAGGATAGAATTGTAATAAAGTGTTGTTAAAAAGGGTATTTTTTTCTTTTAACAGATGATTCTAGACATGGGGAAGTCACAAGACAAAGGCTAGATGAATACAATCAAAGTCGGCTTTAAAGCTGCTAGCTTTTAATAAAGGACGTTAGCCTAAACATGTACGACGTCGGCTTAAACAACGGCTTTGGAGTTTTGGGGAAAATTTGAAGATTTTGGCCATAAGCTGGCCAAAGGCTGCTAGCTTACATGCCAAAGCCACCGGCATACACATCAAGGCCGCCAGCTTTGGGCTAGCCTAAGACCTAAAATCTATAAATAAGACATTTTTTTTACGACAGTTTGAAAACCAACTGTTTTATTTGAACTTTTCCTCCTTCAAAGCGACTCTAGGGTTTGTATCTTCTGCTTCTAGTGTATGGCTTCAAAGGAAGGCTAGGATTGATCAAAAGTATGTGGCTTCACTCATTTATTACAAGTTCTTTACGAATCGATCATGCTGTTTAGGGTTTGGTTTATATTTCTTTGAAGGAATTTTTGGAGAAAACCTTAGTTCTGTGTAAGATCTGATCTCTTGGTGATTAGCAAGGGGTTTAAGGATCTAGTCATGGTAAGTTTATCTTCACAAACCTAGATCTATCATAAGATGTAATTTTGATGATACATGTCTTTTTGCTGAATTGCAAAATTAGGGTTTTTGGAGTGAGATATGTTTTATTGGAATTTTGAGGAAACTAATCGAGGAAGAACGTGCTATTTTAGAGTTTCCTTAACAGGTTAAGGTTTTGGAGAAATTTGGTATGTTAGATTTTGGTTTCATGTTGTAGTTTTTACTTGTTTTTGTTCATATTATATTATTAGGAGATTTAGGGATTGTGGGTTGTTGTTAATGGAGATTGTAGTTTTGGAGATTTGTTCTTGAAATTGAAATGGTACGACCATTCCTTATTTGTTGTATTTTCTTACAGGTTTAGTATTCTGTATGTTTTGTTATAGAAACAGATTAATAATTAATCTAAATCTATTCGGCTTAATTAATGGCTATGACCAGTAAAGACCTGACAGATCATGATATTGGTGTGGCAACCTGTTGATCCTTGTGCGTTGTTATCCCTAGTGGAGTTACACTGGGAGATGATTCCGATAGACTTAGGTGTTTTGGCAGTATGGTCACGGGTGTTTGGGGAGTACCCATTCACCAATATATGTATATAATTACCTATTTTCAAAAGTTGATTGATTTTTAGGGGTCTGAGTTACTCCAAGTTTGAGACTAGGGATTTATAGTTCTGAACTGTGTTTTTTTGTGGGCTTAATAAAGATAATAATCTAATTGGTTACATTAGAATAAGTTGCATTTGATATACACGATGTGAGTGCATATGCATTTGTTTTGTGGTTTGGCGTACTGGGAGTTCCGCTCATTCCTTTCATTTTTCAAGTGTGAGTGAAGATGACATATTATATGATATTTCTGGATATGATAAGTACATAGATCAATGGGATGGCAATAGTGGTCCAGACTACCCTGCTGAGGAATAGATTCAGATGTAGGACTTAGAGAAAAGAATTTTTAGATCTTATGCATAATTCGAAATTATGTTAAAGATTTTTATATGTTCTGAAGGACTATGGATTTTTATGTTCTTGGATATCTTTTATAGCGTTTGAGAGTTTTTACATAATTAGTAGAGTTAGAATTATCTTGATTATGTTGGCTTGGTTTATGCTAACTTTGTTTTGATAAACAGGAGATTTTTATAAAGGAATTTTATTATATGTTATACAGGCTTTGAACCTTCTGATGTATCCTCTATGAGAGTTATGGAGATTATATCTTATATGTTTATATTATGGTTTAGATTGTTATAGCTTTTGCGTATCCTATAAAGAGAGGACACGTGATGGGTTGTAATTGCCAATAGGTTAGGGCATTACATCTATCATTGCCTTTAAATTACCATAATTACATGTCAAGAATTATGTTGATTGATTCATGCATATCACGAAGTGAGTCACATTGCATTAGCTACTATGCTCTCGTTAAGACAAGAGTAAAGTAGTAAGGTTCGCAGGGACCCGGAAGTCTGCAAGGATGGGCGAATAAGAGCCCAAAAGAACTATTTTGGGATGGAGCAAGTAGGAGCCCAAAAGAACTACATAATTGGATTATAAAGCAGGGTCTTAAAGAGCCTGAAACACCTAACTCTAAATAGAGGGTAAAAATCTATTCAAACATATGATTTCTGACTAATCATATGTATTGCTTGCTCACGTATTTGATGCATTTCATATGCCTGTTTAATAACTTGTTTGATTTTCTTGATATGAGTACGTTAATTTGAGAATATTCTCACTTAACTAGTTGAGCTTACACCCTAATAGATTTTGGTTGACGCAGGACCAATATCTCTTATACCGGAGGTCTTCTTTTGTCTAGCTAAGATTACGCTTTTGGGGGAAATCTTTTTGAAGATCTTTGAATAGATTTCCTTTAAAATCTTTTAGCTCTAATTATTGTTATATGTAAGATCAAGACTATATTTTGAGCATTGAAGATTTATCAGGCGAATGTAAAGACCATATTTCTATAATCTTGATATTAAATATTTATCTATATTCTTGTATGCTATATTTACTTTCTCAAACTACACATCCCACCGGTGTCTTATATTATTGTGATGGATGCCTTACATATGGTGTCAAAGCTTTCGCATGACTTCGGAAATTCATTCTTAAGCTTTAGTACCGTATATGGTGGACTACTGTCACACCCCAAAAATGAGCCCAGAAGGAAAACCTAAAGTTATCATATTATGTGCGCACCCGTAAAATGAGAACCATCTTGTAAGTCAGATTTTGCAAGACTTTACCTGAATAATTACTTGATAAACATTTAATATGAAATTACATTAGTGATAAATAAAGGAAATATGATTTCCTACAGTCCACTAGAATCGTAGAGAATCAGTATCCCCCGTCAAATAGTAAAATAGAATAAATCATCTACGTTTTACAAACTTGAAACTATGATATTATAAATCTAATCCATAATATAGACTATTTTTACAAGAGCTGAAACTTAAATAAACTATACTATCTATCTGTTCTCCTATCGACTCATCTTCTATCTTTAAGGATTCTCCTCCATATAAACTTATTTTCAAAACTGATGCTTCAACTATTCCTGCAACAACACTATAGGGGTATGAGCTCAATCATAGCTTAATGGATAACAAAACCAAATCACACAATAAACGTAAACCCCCGGATTTTTCATAGTTCTTAAAAAAAATAATTCTAGAAGTCAAACACTAAAGCTGAGACCCTAAAAACTGACCTAAAGTTAAAACCAACTTCTAAATAAGAGTAAATATGAAAATTCTTAACCTTGAGAAGAAAAGAACCCTCAAAACAAAATGGAAAATCCAACAATCGATTGATTCAATATCAGTACACCAATCAAATCATCTATCTGATTCCTAACACGCAAATCAAGATGATATATCCAAATAACGTTCAACAACAAAATACTAAAACCTCAAGTCCTTCGGTGAATGTTAGAATTTAAAAGTTTAGATTTCTACCAAAAGTCAAACTGAGTCAATCTATAACCCTAGACTCAGTTAAATGATCTCGGGAACCAAGAAATATTAAATAATCACAAATAAAATAAAATAAACATAATTGTTGTACTAAAAATATAAAACAGTAAAAAAACCCTAAAATTTCATGATCTCGCGAATAAATCAACAGGTCGGAAATCAAACTGGAACCCTAACAAGTCTACAACTATAAGCCCCCAAATTTTTGAGCATGGTTTTGGAATACCGAATCAAAACCTTAAAGTTTGACCCAAGTTGAAACCAAACCTTAAGCAATTTCGATCATGAGATTTCATAAGAGAATCTTCAAAAACAAAAATAGAAAGTTCAATAATCATTTGATTCGAAAACCCGAACATGAAAAGATCCACCTATCTGATCCCTGATATAAAACCCTCAATTTCTAGGACAACGTTGGATTAAACCTTAACCCTAGTCAAACCAGAGTTTCAAAAGTCAACAAAGATCAAGACAATCAAACAATTTCAACTCCGGCAATCCCGCGTTCTCAAACCCTAGAAAACGAAATTAAGTTAATGGCTTATAATAGTTCGTAATAATATAGGGTAACATAAAAATATCAGATTCGTGAATTTCGAGTGTCCTTCAGACTCAAATGGGATCAATTCTCGAAAAGGTGTCCCGAAGCTCGAAATAATGAAAATATTCCAATAATACCAAAAGACTCGAAATTAAACAAGGATTTCAAATATATCAGTTTTAGAATTTTTCTGTAACTAAAAATGCAGATATAGCTCATTTACGCGTATTTTTATTACTACTGGTATTTTCTATGTCTAGTCTACTATTCATAGTACTATTCCTACTATTCATTACTATTTCACTATCTCTATTTTTCTTTCACCTATTTCTTACTACGTACATACCTATTTTTTACTTTTTACATTTCCAATATAACTTTTTCACTCAAACTTATACATTATTTCTTTTCTTTAAAAATCACAAAACAAACAAAAATCCTCCTCTCCCTCTTCCATGTTGCGCCGGCCATCTCTATCTCTTCTCTACAATATTTCCTTTTCAATTTATTTTATTACATCAAAAATTCACTCAAAATTCTATAAATGCTCCCTTCCTCCTTTATTCTTTCACGCACTCATTTTACATAACAAAACTCTACCAAAATTCTCTCTCAAAACCTCTCTCCAACAAATCTCTCTCAAAACACTCTCTACCAATTTCTACTCTTCAAGAAAAGTAACAAAAACACACTACCCATTTATCTCTTTTCAAATCCCCCATTAAACCTTAGGTAAAATCTTACTTATATTTCTTCATCATGTTCATACAACTTAACATGAGCTTAATGTATATTTCTTAGACTCATATGAGCTAAAGAAGCAACAATATGTTCATGTTTTTGTTTTTGTTCATGTTCATATTTTACATTATGTTATTATGTTGTTGTTATTATTATTATTATTATTTTTGCTATAATCTAACTTCTATATATAGTATTATGTATATTATGTGTATATATATTTATTTAGAGCCTATAAGCTCATTTGTTATTTATTTATTTTCAATTCTTGCAATTTATTTACTTGTTTTATGCAATTTATTAAGACTAGTCTTTTTAGTCTTAGACTTGTCCATATCAAGTCAAAACAATTTCATTTCATTTCTTTTCTTTTGGGACTAGTCTATTCTTAGTCCGGGTTGCCTTGATGAAGCTAAGGCTCCCAATACATGATCGGGATACCTTGATGAAGCTAAGGTTCCTAATGCTTGACTATGTTTATATTTATTTACTTACAAGTATTACTTTCTATCTTATTATGTATTATCTTTACTTTTACATTGCTACATAATCATATTCATGAATAATTATAATGTTGTTGTCTTAAGTAAAAAAATAAAAAATGTGTTCTTTCTTAAATAAAGAAAAGTAAACTAGATTTCTTAACAAAAGGAATTTTCAACAAAAAGATCTAAGTTTTGTTTTTAATAAAATCTTTTTAAAGGATAACTAACCATAAGTTCTAGAAGAATTAGAAATGTAGATTTCTTCGAAATAAAATGAACTCATTTCTTTTATAAATCGAAACTTTATACTCCATAAAGATAGAATTTTTAGCCTTGAACTAGAGACTTTAACTCAACTATATCTTTCAATAGGTTCATTATAGACTTTGAAAATCACATACTAGGAAAGCCTCTTCAAAACTTAATTTTTATATGTTGTTATTCTCTTTTCAAAATTAAAATGAAATTTTTGCTAAGTTCTAATGTTATCAATTCTTTATTAAGAAAGCTTTTTATAAACATGTCTAAGAGAATTATTCTACCATTTAACAAATATTAAGAATAAAACAAGTTTTTTCAAACCAAGATAAAGTCAACTCACTATTTGAAAACCAAATTAGAAAAATAAAATTTGCCAAGAAAGTAAAGTTTTAAAGGTATATCTATTTTCTAAAGAAGAGAAATGATATAAATAAAAGGAAAACATACATTTAATGCAACTTCAAATATTTGACCACATCAAGAACTTAAAGTATATTTTGAAAAGCTTATTTTCTATCACTAAAGATAAAGTTAGTAGATAACTTAAGGAACCAAAATTTTTGAAAATGAATTTACTTTTGAAAAGTGAGAAAATGAAATTATAATAGAAAAACATTTACTCATAAAAACTCAAATATATTTTTGTTTTCCTTCTAACAATTCAAAAAGGAGAAATTTTCAAAAGTTTTACCTTTTAAAAACCATCAAAGACCAATTAATTATGAAATATCAATATTGAGACAATACTACAAGAATTATGCATATAATATGAGTATAAATATAGTTCAAAGGATTTTTCCACTATATATATAATCCATATATTTTGCTTAAGGATTTTGAGTAAAGAAAAGTTTTGAAAAATCATATTTTGTGAACTATAAATTCGTAACTATTCTGTACCATAGCAGTTTGCAACCCAAATGACTTTTTATGACAAAAATAACTTTAGAAATGGATAGATCTTTTCGAATAGGTAGTGTCATGCCCCAAAGGGTACCCTAAACGTGGCAGTCCGCCGTACACAATATTAAAGCCTAAGAATGACCACCTCAGTCACGCGAAGGCTTCCATACTATGTACAAGGCGTCTAACACATGGAGGAGACTCATCGGAGTAATGCATTTTATGTTGATACAACTTGAGAATAATGTAAAGGAAATTCAATTCACTATTCTTCAAAATACAACTCATTAACTTCAATTACAATTCATCAAAAGATTCTACTACATAAACTATTACAAGGCAAATAGGAAAACCTAGCTAATAACTTCAAACATTCTTATGTCTTGCCGGAACCCCGAGTCATACCCGGCTCCAACCAATTCAGTCCCCACTTTGCATTCTTGAGATAACCTGTTCATTTAAACAACTATAGGGGTATAAGCTACACTAGCTTAGTGAGTGAAAACTTCCAGGATTACATTTATAACACATCATACAATCAAGTGATTAGTCAGACAAGTGATATGCATCAAACTCGTGAATTCAACAAACATATGACCTGCCGGAAATCATATGTGGATGGACTTGCGCCCTCCATCCCGGGTTAGCAGATTAACGAATCCTGCGGTACGACCGAGACCGTTTCAGCTTACGGACAACTATAAACTATAAAATCGTTTAAGGTACAACGATAAACCGACAAATGCTAATGCTCCATCCCCATCGTGTATGAATGAGTTCAATTTCATCTTCAATTCCAAATAATCAATTATACCAATTCTTTTAAGTGATCAGTCAATAATCGCAGACAATCAATTCTAATTCATCTATACAGGCAATAGTTAATCACTCGGCTTCGATATTCTTACATTCCATTTCTCATATCAACAACAAGCATACATCTTTCCCATTCGTCCCCATCATGCATATCCATTTTATCTTTACCAAATACCTAGTGCAACTATTATTACAATCACATACAATAAATGAAATCGGAAGTAATACTCACTCGGCCATTGGATCACCGGTCTCTTAGTACAAGTAATCCGGTGGTAGGGAATCGTCGATATCGGGGTCACCTAAAAGGAAGAAATACCCTAATAAGTATTTCATCACTTAACTAGTCCAAGCTATCTCATACAAACTATCAAATTTGTAATTCTCGTCCTAAGCGGGAATTCCAACTTAAAACGGCCATAACTTGGTCATTTTAACTCGGAATCTCGCAAATTATATATCGATTTCTATCTACTTCGAAAGATCTATCTATTTCTAATATTATTTTCAAGTTTTGAAAACATTTAGGTCTCGGAACAGAGGGATCAGATCTGATCAGTAACGGTTTCCGATTCCGAAAAATAGTTTTGTAAATGTTTGTAATGTTTCTACTATGTAGATTAGCTATACATGCAATATGAATGATTTCCTAACATGAATGACATGAGATGAGTTTAATGTATGCATGATCTTGATGATTTTTGCTAAAAGGAAATTTTATAACTTTTTATCTTGCAAGACCATAATAACAACTACTTATGAAAAATCTAGTTTTCTAACTTTGATTATTTCCATTTGTTTTGCATTTATTACTTAAGAAAATATAATTATTTTTGTTAAAATTGAGTCTTCATTATATCTATTACTTATGACTTTCATTTCTTCATAAAAATTTCCATTTTGCACTTTGTAAACATGTTTTCAAGTGGGGTTGATTCCAAAATCCGAATTTTACAAAAATTAGTTTTTGAGTGATTCCTTTAAGTAAAAAAAACATTTGATACTTAGAAATTTAAGGCTCAACCATATATAACTACTAAGGGCTTCATTCTTACACAAAAATTTGCATTTTACGCTTTGCAAATATGTTTTCCAATATGATCTACTCAAAAATCCGAATTTTAGAAAATCCACTTTTTGCATGATTCCTTTGGGAAAAACTTGTTTAATGCATTAAAATTTAAGGCTTCACTATATCAATTACTTAAGGACTTCATTTAACACATAAAACATCCATTTTGAGCTTGAATACTAGGTGTTCTTATGGCCTTCATTCAAAATTACGAATTTCACAAATTGACTACTAACTTAAAATTTTCCATTTTAATTCCATTACTTGTTTTACACATTACTCATGCCTAAACTCATTTTAACTTGTAAAAATCATTGCTCAATGATATCTATTACCTATATACTTCATTTTTCACATAAAACATGAGTTTTGGAGTTGATACATGGGTTCTAAAAATTGTCTTGGTTGGGATCCGAATTTACAAAATTCATTTTTGGTTATATCTTTTGATAAAATCTATCTAAGCTCATGAAAATCCATTCCTTACATATCCTATCCTAAGAGCCTTTCATTTCTTAAATAAAAACTTCATTTTTGAGTTGGAAAACATGTTTTTAAAATAGGCCTTGGCCAAAATCCGAAAATAGAATTTTTATTTTGAAAATCACTTTTGATTCTTGTAAAAAGAAGTCTTGATGATATACATATGTTAAGCCTTCATTTTCTTAAGTAAAAATTATATTTTGACACTTGGAAAGTGGTTTTTAAATATTGGTCTTGCCAAAATACGAATTTCACAATTTTGTTCAAGTTCAAATTTAAAGTCTACACATAATATGAACATACACCTAGATGAAACCCATGAAAACAAACTTTAAACTCATAGATCTAAACTTTGCTCATCAAAATTTCTCATTTATGTTATCTATACCCTAAGCCCTTCATTTTAAATGAAAAATACACATTTTGAAGTTGAAAAACCACTTTTCTAACTATGGTTCCATTTTCATCCGAATTTTCAAAATTGATTTTTGTTGAAAACAAAATAGATCTTGGCTTCCTACAACTTTCCCTACCATCATCAAGCTATAGCAAGTTGTTCATGAACATAAACAAAGATCTAATGCATCTATGAACTCAAAACTTTAGATCTAGTATTCTAAACTAGTTTTACATGCATGAATCACTAAGATAGACATGTGAATGCTAGATCTATGCATAAATCATAAGGAATAACAAAAATAACAACTTAAATAACAAGATCTATGGCATAAACAAAAATCAAAGCCATAAAAAGTTAGATCTACAAAATATAATAACTTTAAACAAGAAAATAATTATAATACAAGGTAATAAAAGTGGAGAAGAGAAAGATTTCATTTTTGGCATCATCATCCTAAGCTTTTAAGCTTATGGAAGTTCATTTGATGCATGAAACCTTCATTATACTTTACCTATATCACCTATGGAGCTTTGGGATGAAGATTTGCTTAGAAAATCTTTAAAAATGAAGTGTGGAAGCCATGGAAGAAGAAGGGGGCAGCTTTGTTTATTGGAGAAACATGAACAAGAAGAAGAAGAAAAGAGAGGAAATAGAGAGAGAAAAGGTTAAAGAATGAAAGAGGAAAAGTGAATAAATGAAGGAGTGAGAGAAATGAGTGTTTTAATTGTAATAAATGAGAGAAAAAAAATAAAACATGGGCAGCCAAGGACTGCTGCACGTCATTAAGAGAGGAGAGAGAGGTTTGTTGAAATTTGACTTGAATTAAATTGTGTAATTAATGTGTAATGTAACTTTTTGAAAAAGGATTGAAATATAATTAATTTTAGTCAAAATATGAGTGGATAAAGGACAATGGCAGCCATAAATAGGGTCAAAAATCTGCCATCAATTGTGGGATAATGTGTAGAAAGATTGAAGTGAAAAGGAAGTGATATGTGTAAGGTGTACTTGAAGGTATGGGTTGTAAAAGTACTTTATTAATAAAATAATTAAAATAAAATAAAATTAGAAAATTTATTCAAATATTTGTAGCAGATTTTTCATAATTAAATTAAATAATTATTTGAATTATTTTAGTATTTTAACAAATATGTTACCGGTATGATCAAAATACGCGAATATGGGCTATAAATATATTTTTATAACCCGAAAAATTCTAAAAAATATTTTATGAAAATAAAATATTTTTAAAATATTTTCCAATTATTAAATTAATTTATTTTATTTTTAGTATCGGGTCTTAAACAGAATCTGATCCCGTAAAGACCCGAAACGAACTAAATTTTAGAAAAACAAAATTTTCTATAACATATAAAATATTTATCTAAAAATATAAGACTTTATAAGAATAATAAAATTTTGTAATAAAATAAAAATGAATAGTGCAAAAGTCTAATCAATTACCGGTAATAATGGAAATACGATAAAAAGGTTATAACCGTAACTTTTATAACCCGAAAAATTATATAACTGATATATTTAGAAATCTTATGAAATTACGAGTCTAACGGTACTATTGGTATATTTTTGATATCTCGAGCCCCGGGACACGCTTTTCGAAGTCTGTATCCGAACGGGTTCGAAATAGGTCAAAAATTTACCAATCTGATATTTTTAAACAAACTCATATTACTATGAGCTATTCTACATATTTAGCTACGCCTCGGCCTCTAGGGTTAGGGGCACTAGGTTGCCGGACTTAGGCTATTGCATTCCGATTAAGGTTTCCGGGTGATTTTTCCGGTTTAGACCTTTGCCAATTTGGAAACTGATATTTATGTTTATACAACATTTTAATTTGAGAAATTATTTTTAAATTTTATTTTTGTAAGTATTTAATATCTCTTAATATTTTCGGAATTCTTGAATCGAGTTTTATTTCCGAAGGTCAATCATTATTTACTTTTTAATAGTTTGTTTTTGGGCTTTATATTACCCGATTTTATAAGTTGGAGTTAATATGGAATTTTTCGTACGTCGTAGTTTTGAATTTGAAGACCACTGTGTTCTTATTTTATTTTTTAAAGATTTTCATTTTCTCAAGATTAAGAAGTTATTATTCGTTCGCGTTTTTGGCTAGTTGAAATTTGGTTTTAATTTGGAGTGATTTCTAGGGTTTATTTTCGAAGTCCATCTTAAAATTATTTATTGAAATTTTCCGGGGCTTACAGGTAGAAAACGGTATATTATTTGCGCAATTCCGAGTTAAAATGACCAAGTTATGGTCATTTTAAGTTGGAATTACCTTCTATACGAATTTTAACGATTTTATGACATAGATTTTCATAAGTACCATAGAATCAATAAGAAATACTCATTATGGGTATTCTTCTTGATTAGGTGATCCTAAGGAGGAGTATTCATACTCAGAGGATTATTTTGATTAGTGGATTTACCGATTGACTCATCCGTAAGAAATAGATCTTCATGGCCAAGGTGAGTTATTTCCTACCTTTTACGTACTGGTTGTGCTTGTAGCTAGAGGCACTAGAAGTAGGAAAACATAAAAATGAATAATGTATGATAATATTGGTTGAAAGAATACTAAGCATATCGGAACATGAATCGTTGTTAATTAACTTGTGTTTTACTATTATTATGTTGGAGTATGTGCAAATTTTGTGATTACCTTTAAATTACTCTAATCATATACTACGAGTTATAATAATTGATTTATGCATATCACGTAGTTAGTTTCATTGCATGAGTTGCTATACTCGATGGGACAAGAGTATAGTAGCTGGGTTTGCAGGAGCCAGAAATCTATAAGATGGGCGATTAGGAGCCTGAAAGAACTATTTTAAGATGGGCGAGTAGGTGCCTAAAATAAACTACATGAGTTCGATTTTAAGGATGGGTTTTAAAGAGCTGAACCCTAACCCTGAACGGAGGGGTAAATCCATTCAAACATATGATTTCCGGTAGATCATATGTATTGCTTGATCACTTGCTTGATGTATTCATATGTCTGTTTAATAACTTGTTTGAAATTATTTATACAAGTACGTTGATTTAGGAATATTCTCACTAAGCTAGTTATGCTTATACTTCGATAGACCTTTGTTGTATCAGGACCAATATCTTTCATGTCCGAGGACTATATATATATCCAAGTGGGATTATGTTTTGAAGAGCTTTTGGAAATCTTTTGAAGATCTTAGGTTAATTATCCTTTAATGTCTTTTGGTGTTAGTATTATTTTGTTGTGAGAAAGATTAAGTTGATATTATAATTGTTTGGAGATTTATAGGGAAAACCCCTAAGATGATATAAGGATTATATTCCCTCAATGATAAATTGAATGATTATTTAGATTCTTGTATGCTGTATTTACTATCTCGGACTATACATCTCATTGGTGTCTCCTATTGTTGTGATAGGCGCCTTACATATGGTGTTGAAAATTTTCGCATGATTTCGGAAGTCATTCTTAAGTTTTAATACCGTATGTGGCGGACTGCCACATTTAGGATACCCTTTGGGGCGTGACAACAACAAACGTTAGAGTTTAAGATCGACAATTATGCGCCCTTAAACCCTAAACAATGGAATTGAGATAATTATGGATAATAGTTCGTAATAATATAAGGAAGCTTAAAAATATAAGATTCGTAAAATTTTTAGTGTCTTTTGGATCCGAACGAGATCAATTTTTGAAAACCATGCCGTAATACACCGGACGGTAAAAATATTCTGTTAATATGTTAGATTCTTAATAATATAAGAAATCCAAAAATATCAGTTTCATAATTTTTCGGTATCTAAAAATATCTGATATAACTCGTTTACATATATTTTTATTACTATCGGTATTTTATTTGTCTAGTCTACTATTCATAGTACTATTCTTACTATTCATTACTATTCATGTATCTCTACTTTTTCTACTATCTATTCTTATAACCTATATATCTATTTCTTACAATTTTTTTCCATAAAAATTATACACCACATATTACTAAACTTCTCTTACACTTTTCTTTTAAAATTAATTTTTTATCACTTCTCTCTCTCTCTTCCTCATGATGTCGTCCACCGCTCTCTCTCTTCACTCTCAAATTATTTTCTTTTTTCAATTTATTTAATTAGATATAATTTTCACTCCAAATCTCTCGAAATACCCATTCCCTCCTTTATTCTTTCACACAACTCATTTTACTACTAAAACTCTCTCAAAAACTCCTCTCAAATACTCTCCCCATTACTCTCCTAAAACACTTCTAAGCTTTCTTCTTCTTCATACACAAAACCCATTTACACATACTACTCCCATCTTCTCTTTAGGTAAAAATTCTTTTCATATTCTTCCTACCATATCATGTAACTTTACATGACCATGGTGTGAGTTCCTAAACTTATTGTTATGGAAGCTACATTATGTTCATGTATTGTTCTTATTCATGAATATCCATTTCTATATTTTTATGTCATTATTATGCTTTGCTCATATTATTGTTGTTACTATGCTAACTTCTTATTTATATCAAACTAATTATATTTATGTATCTATATATATTTTTTAGAGTATATAAGCTCACTTATTATTTATTTATTTTCATGCTTTGCAATTTATTTACTTATTTCATGCTAATTTAAGACTAGTCTTTCTAATCTTAGACTTGTCCTCATCAACTCAAACAACTTTTTCCTTCTTTTCTTTTTCTTTTTGGGACTAGTCTATTCTTAGTCCCAGGACGCCTTGATGAAGCTAAGGCTCCCAATACTTGACCGGATTACCTTGATGAAGCTAAGGTTCCCAATACTTAATATTATTATCTTGGTTATTATTTGTCTCTTAAATCTTTCTTATGTTTTCATTTTCATACTACATACTCATATATATGCATCATCATAATGTTATTATCTCAATAAAGTCTAAAGTAGAATTTTCTTTAATAAAGGAAATGAAACCAACTTTCTTAATATATACCTTTGTCACCAAATTTGTAACATACAGATTTAATGGACAATCATGAGATGATATAAGATAAGAGGAAGATCAAAAGATGAGTTAAGTGAGTTTAATTTGTGTTTGGATTTACATTTGTTGAAAATGTGCATGTCTGCAATTTTCTGCAGATCCAACGCCACCTTTTGGAAGGAGTACGTTGCCGGCGTAGAGACTTGCTTAGGTTGTGTATAGTATCAAATTTTTAAACGTTGGAGTTGAACACTGGTGTGTATGTGTGTGTGTTTGCTAGTGTTGAAGTTGGGCAGGATGCTTTTATTTAACACCAGAGTCGAACGCCGCCAATGTTGCCTTGGGTTTTGCCGGTGTTTGATGTTCTGGAAGACATGAAGGATTTTTTTTGCTCGTCGAATGCCACTTCCTGGGGATCCTACGTCGGCGGCGTAGGGATTTAATTTACTGACGTAGGAATGAAATTCTATAAATACACGTGCAAGTTCGATAGTTTTTACAGAAGTTTTTCTCCATGTTTTTCCTTCGTAAAAGAGAGAAGTATGGTTGTTCTTGGTGTTCTAGTGTGGAATCTTCATCTTAAGGTGAGTTTGATCAAAGATGAGTGATCCTAATCCATCTACAACATGTTTTTCATGGATTTATGTACGATTTTTTAGGATTTTGTTGTGTTCTTGAAGGAAAACGTGGGAAGGATTAAGATCTCAGGTTTAATCTGTTCGGGTTGGATAAGGAATGAGTTTTGTGGTCTGATCAAGTAAGTATAATGTTCTCCTACGTGTCCCATACGAATTTCATGCATGTTCCTTCGGGTTTGGTTGGATTTTTGCATGAAGGTTCTTGTAAGGAAACCCTAGTACGTGTCGAGATCCGTGATTGATGAATGCAAGTCGAGTTTTAGTGATTCAAATCAGTAAGTTTATCTCCTTTATGATGGATTCAAATAAAATACGAGTTAAATAATACTTATATGTTCTTGTTGATATGCAAATCTAGGGTTTTGGTGAAATATTCGGTATTTGTGGAGTTTTGTACAGTTCATTATTGTTCTTGAGAATTTTGTGGAGTTTGATCGGAGTAGATAGTGTGAATATTGGAGTTTCCTTGTCAGGTTAGTGTTTTTGGAGAATTCATATCTGTTAGAATATATTTGATAATGTGTTTATATCTGTTGATGTATGTGTATATATTGTAACATGACGTTTGGAGTTGTAGAATTATAGTTGATGTTGATATAGGAATTTGTGGAGTTCGGGTTATCTTTGTTGTTGTTGATATCGGATTTGAGTATTTGAGTTGTATTCCTGAAATTGAGAAAGGTACGACCAATCCCTGCTTGTTGTTTTTGCTTGTAAGTTTAGTATTGTTTTTGCTTGTAAGCTTAGTATTGTTTGACTGGTGTAGGAACATAATTTTATATAAACCTAATTATATTTGGCTTAATAATTGTCTGTTTAGTTATACTTGGCTTTGACTAGTAAAGACCTGGTAGACAGTGGTACTGGTGAGACACCCTGATGATCTTGGTGTGAGGTTATCCCCAATGGACTCGTGCCTTAATATGATTACGATCAAACTAGGGGGAAATGGGGTGTTTGGGAGTACCCACTTATCCATATATGTATATAATTATTTTATTTTTAAAGAGTTGGATGTTTTTAAAGAGGAGTTTGAGTTACTTCGAGTTCAGGACTAAAGTATACATAGTTCTGAACTGTTTTGATTTACAGAATATAAATAGATAACAAACTGATAGCTTGCATTAGATTTAGTGCATTTGATATATATCTGTTGTGTGTGCATTTACATTTGTTTTTAATGATTGGAGTTATCGTACTAGGCTTCGCAGCTCATTTTTTAAAAATTTCAGATACAGGTGATGAAGACATTATGTATGATCTTTCTAATTATGATATGATCTTTGATCAGGGGGATGACGATAGTGGACCTAACTACCCAACTACAAGTTAGATTTTTATTATTATGTTTTGAACAATTATTAGATCATTTATTGTTGGAAGACTAAGTTGTAAATAAACGTTTTTCTCTTGTAGACAATTTCTATAATTATGTTGGATTGTTGGCTTATGGATATGCCAACTAGGATGTTTGCTTGATTAAACAGTAATGTTATGAAGTTACTTGTGTTTCTAGATTATATAGGTTGTATTGAGTATCCTATGAGATTTCCTATGTGTGTGTTTATCGGTGATATTTGATCGTTTATGGATAATAGAGCCTTAGCATGTTCTATTTCAAGAGAGGACACATGGTGGGTTGTAATGCCTTATTTTAGGGCGTTACAAAATCAAAACTTTGTTATCATATCCATAGGAAAATTTTTCTTTTTCACCTTCTTTTCAAACTCACTAAGATTTTTCCTAAATAACAATAAAATGATTTCTCAAAAAGTTAACTAACAAAATAAATATTTTCTTTTAGCATGATGAGTCATATAAAGTTATAAAACTTAGTATTAATAAATTGTGATATATAAGTTTTCATAAAAAGCTTAAGATTGGAATCTCCAACTTCTTAAAAAAACTAAAAGTAAACTGATTTTCGAAGTTAAAATAAAATCAATCAACTAATTTATAAACTCACTTAGGAAAATAAAGGTTTCCAAGTTTAAGTAATATACCCCTTTTCAAAGAAATAAAAAGAATATAAACTTGATAAATTTCGAAAAAAAAAAGTTATTATCAACAATGTAGGAAAATAACAAAACATGAATTTCCTTCCAAATAAAAGTGGTAAAAGATTAAGAGACTAAGTTTAGAAACAAAAATTTATTTTAAAGGGATTAGGAAATGAAAATATAATAAGAAAAAGAGATTTGTTTATCAAATCATTTCCTTTTATAAGGAGAAATATGAATAAGTCAAATTTTATATGATATCAACAACTTAATAGCAATTTTAGAAACTTCAATCCTTAATACTATAAGTAAAATTTTGTAGGAAATCAAAGTTAAGAAAAAAATTAACTTATTTTAGAAAAGAAATTGGAAGGAAAAATAAGAAATATATTCATTTACAATAACCTAGGAATTTATGAAGTTCTTGCAAAACAACCAGAAAAGAAAATGTTAAAAGTTCAGGTTTTCAACTCCGTAAGATGGATTGCTTTATGAAAAATAATTGTTGAGACAACATCATTAAATTTTGCATACTATATGAGGCTATATATGTATATGTTTCCAAAAGATTTCTCCAACTATACAAATATTTACATTTTGATATAAGTATTTTCGGGTAAAGAAAAGTTTGCAAACTTATGTTTTGAAAACTATAATTTTCGTGATGAATTTGTACCCTATGATTTCGGAACTCAAATGACCTTATATGATAAAAATAACCTTAGAAATGGATAGACCTTTTCGAATAGGTAGAAAATGGTATGTTATATGCGATATTTTAAGTTAAAATGAGCAAGTTATAGCCATTTTAAGTTAGAATTTTATTCTCTACGATTTTTGACGAACATAGTGAAATAGAATTATAAAATTTAAGTAAAATTTCTATGAAATACTCATCCTGGGTATTTTTATTTTTTTTTATGTGATGCGGAATACGAGATTTTTCTTCCCGAAGATTACAATGACTAAGAAGATTGCGAAATGAACGAGTGATTGTTACTTGTTTATGCTGTAAAGTAGTAGCATTAGTATGCTAAGAGAAAGATAAAAATAGATACGTATGGGAACTTCGGGATTTGAATATGAAATGCAATATCGATGTGATGAAATGAGAATTAAGAAATATCGCAATTTCAAATTGTCTATTTAAATGTTTTGTTTACTTACTTGTATGATGGCTTAATGTTTGTTAAATTGTTTTGATTGCCCCTAATAAAACCTAATAAGGTTTGGCTTAAGAAATAAAAGCTCACGCATAGCATCCATCGCTCACATTTCTTTCAGAAGCTGCTACTCTTATGGTAGAGTTAGATTGGTTGTTATCGTGTTGGGTACGAGTCATGTTCCTTCCTAGAGAATCAAAATCGCGGGAAATGCGACTCTAGGTTTGGAGCCGAGCCAACCGAATGCTTTGGGCGAGCCTTGGGGACTAGTAGTAGAAGGTCGAGATTTCTTCCATCATCAATTCCTAACCTCGATACAAAGGGGTAAATCCTTCTATATATGGTTTCTTGATAACTATATATTTGTGTAATCACGTGATTGTTGCATAGTATGCATAGCATATTCGTGAAAAATTAAATGAACTTATTTGAAATCATGGTGCGAATGAAAGAAAATATTTACTGAGGTATTGAAAGCTTATACCCCATAGAATCTATTGTGAAACAGGTATACCCATGGCCTTACTTGAAGATCGTGACATTAAGAAAGTCATGGATGGATCTTAAACTCTTATGGGGCAATGGGAATATAGGATTAAGTTAATTCGAAATTTCCTTATATTTAGTGTATGTGATATTAGTACTTGGGAGGTTTCTAGAGTAATGTACAAACTTGAAGAGAATAGCAAGGGTATGCTCCTAAGATTTGTAATCAACTACGTTTATGTTTATGATAAATATTTCTCCTTGCCTTGTACTTAATTGTTATCAATGGAAATTGCGCTACTTTGATGTGTTTCCTTGGTTGTAATGTATGCCTTGTAGATGATATGAAAGCCTTTGCATGACTAAGGTAATCATTCTTAGGCTTTAGTATTATGTACAGCGAATTGTCACGTTTAAGGTACCCCTCGGGGCGTGACAACAAACAAGTGTCAATCAAGTTTTTATTTAACAAATATATACAATGCACTCTTATCCATATGATATGCACAGTTTATATGACCAGAATCCAAACTAATGGAGATTTACGTACTCTCTGAGGGGTTAAAGGACTGAATACAGGCCATTCACACCTAGGAGAACTGTGAACTAAGGAAGGGGGTAGATACTTAACTTGAGCCTTTAGCTCATATCTTTTTTAGCACAAAAATCATTTCTTTTATACCATAGGTATAACTGTCAACTTCCCCTTTGATATAGCCAAGGAGGGAGGATTTCATTTTGAATACTTTTTATTGAAAAATAATCTCTAACTTCCCCTTAGACTTAGCTAAAGGGGGATGATTTTCTTTAAAATCCATTTTATGGAAACATAGCCTTTAAATACTCCATAGACAAGACTAAGGAGTGAGAACTTCCTTTTTAATTCATTTTGTGCATAGATCAAAATATTTACTCTATCAACCAACCCTTCACTTCTCTTAAAACCACAAAACCTCCCTAAGTATTAATCTTTAAAGCCGACTCCAACATGGGCAATGTTCTTCATTGCTTGCTTAGTTCTCGTGAAGCCGATAACTCTACTAGCAGCCTCCATGCAGACTTACTAGTCCCAATCAAGCATTACTATAGAATCAGAATATTAATACGTGACGTGAACCCCTACCAATGCAAATGTGATGTGATGCAATGCATGATTGATTCATTTAAAGGTTAAATAAGAATTATGTCTTATTAGTTAATGTCCATATCATTTTCAGACAATAAACATTATATGAATCACAATTAACACCATACAATTGTTTTCACTTATGGTTTAGTGAGTTATCAATCAAATGCAATCATCAAGCAGCAAATGAATTCCCCAAACCCATATGTAAACCCCTATTTTTTAGGGTAAATTTTGAGCTTAAACCCTAAACCAGAAAGTTAACCGGAAACCTTAAGCCAACAAATCCATAGGAAACCCTAGTAGTTTAGATTCAGCAATCCCGTGTTCCTAAGCTAAGAAATCGAAATACGGGTGAAGAGTGTAGTTTGGTTCGTAATAATATTAGGGTGCTTAAAAATATCATATTAGCAAATTTTCGACCTATTTCGAACCCGATCGGATATAGATTTTGAAAAGCGTATCCGAGGCTTGAGATATTGAAAATATGTTATTAGTACCATTAGACTCATAATTTCATAAGATTTCCAATATATCAGTTATATAACTTTTCGGGTTATAAAAGTTACAGTTATAGCATTTTTTATCGTATTTTCATTACTACCGGTACATTAATTGTCTAATCTACTTTTTGATTTCTAATCAACTGTTCATCTAGTACAACTTCCCATAACCTACTCTTACATCCTACATCCTATTTCTTATAATTTACTTTTCTAATACAATTTTATTACTTAAATTATTTATTTAAATTTGAAACTTACACAACACAACACACACATATCTCTCTCTCCCCCATACTCCCTAAAACTGGCCGCCTTATGCCCTCCCCCTCCCTTAATTTTGTTCATTTTTCTTTTATTTAACTAAAGAAAACCCTCATCTCTATATAAACCCTTTATGTTTTCGACTTTTCATTTTCTCTCTTTAACAAAACAAAGCTCTTGAAAAAATTTCTTCTTCTCTCCTCCCCCTCCTCTCATTGCCGTGACCCTCTCCTTCTATACACATACACACACTTTTGTTTTTCTTCCAGTTTTCTAACTCCACACATCTAATAGGTAATAGATATATACCTTACCATCTTAACAACATGTAATGGCAAGATCATTCATGTGTGATTTCACTCAAAAATCCCCATGAGCTTTAAGCTAGGGATGTGGAAACACTTGAACATGAGATCCTTGCCATCACAATGTTGTAGATCTTGTTATTTATGTTATTATTTTGCTTTATTATTAAGTTATGTTGTTATTATTAATGTTTTGTGCATGTCTTCATCATTTAACCATATCTACATAATGATCATAGTGCATTTGCATTTATGACTAGTATAATAAACTAGATCTAGCTGTTTTAAGTTCATAAAAGCCTTAGGTTTTTGTTTTATGTACATAAAGAATTTATAGTAGCATGATAGTAATGGGAAAATACTAGAAAGCTTAAGATCTATTTTAGTTCCAATAAAAATAATATTTAGAAATTCGGATCTAAAAAGAACAATATTTGGAAAAGCCATTTTTCAACTTCAAAATGAATATTTTGCATTAAAAATGAAAGGCTTAGGGAATAGGAAACATAAAGGAATGGTTTGATAAGTAAAGCTTAGATCTACTAAGAGATATTTTCAAAACAAGAAAAGTTTACAAAAGTTATGTCACGCCCCAGCGGGTACCCTAAACGTGACAGCCCGCCGTACGCAATATTAAAACTTAAGAATGACTACCTCAGTCACTCGAAAGCTTCCATATCAGTACAAGGCGTACATTCACAACAAAGGGAGACCGGTGGCGTAATGCATTTTAAGACATTGGCGGCGGAACATGCAAAATAACACTTAATATATATTTCATTGAAATAAAAGTCTTATAGCTTCTAAGTGGCATTCCCCCGATAATTCATAGTAACATGGTTCTAAATATAACATAACTAAAGCTAGAAGATTTTAGAAGAAATCTACTCTATAACTTCAAAATAGAGTTCCTCCAAAAGCTTCTCAAAATAAGGATTCTACCTGGGGAATCAAGGTGATCTCGGGTGCAAAAGATAATCCTGCAATATCAAAAGTCTATAGGAGTATAAGCATGACTAGCTTAGTGAGATATTCCTTACACAATAGTACTCATAACAACAATCAAACAAGTTTATTATTCAAGCATATGAATGCAACAACCATATGATCAAACATTACATACGATTATCCAGTTTCTTATGTTTGATGGATTTGCCCCTCCATCGGTGGTTAGGGAATGCTTTAAACTGGGTCCCGAACAACCTCCTCAAAGTTTGCGCACGTCTTGGGGTTCCAACGAACCGTACTACTAGTCCCCGGGCTTCCATGCCCAAAGCGATAGATCCGGCTCGGCTGCACCTTGAGGCCGTATTCCCCGAACGTCCTAACCTCAGATGTAGCTAGGCAGCTTACCTTTCCGGTCCACACTGAGGAGTAGTAGCAAAACTCCGAAATGATATTCTAAGTGATATGCATGAGCAATTTATTATATGAGGATTTCAATATGACATTAAATCATTTAAAGCGATCAAACAATATTTGCACACATAACAATACATGCATGGAACATTTATATCAATCACAAATCGGGTTTCGATATACTTATCGTTCATTGATCGCACACAACGAATACATACATAATTCCCATAATATCCCACATGCATATCAATTTTATCTTTTCCTAACATCTAGTGCTCTATTCTACAAGCACATGCGCGAATACATAAGCGTAAAGGAAACTCACTCGTCCATAGCGATCTAGGAGTCGAAGTAATCCTCGGGGAAGACAAGATCGTGATCCTCGACACCTAAAGAAAAGAAATACCCAACATGAGTATTTCATCCAAGATCTATTCAAGTTCTATACTTCTATTTTAAAGAATTCGTAAAATCGTATGGAATGGAAATCCCAACTTAAAATTGCCATAACTTGCTCATTTTAACTTGGAATTTCGCATATTATATACCGATTTCTACCTACTCGAAAAGATCTCTCTATTTCTAATGTTATTTTTATCAAAAGAAGTTATTTAGGCCTCGGAATAGTAGCGTACAGATTTGATACGAATTTCCCAAACTTCAAAACTAGAGTTTTCAAACTTTACTTCACTTAAGGGCTCTTGTACAAAAATATAGATATATTGTATGGTTGAAAAATCCCTTGAATATATATATATATATATGTATAAACTCAAACTATATGCATGAATTGGTGTTGTCTCAATAATGGTTTTGTAAAACATATGTCTTGAAAGTGAGATAAGCTTAAGATTTTGAAAAAGTTAGTTTTTGCTTTGAAAAATTTCCTAAATTATCATAAATGAGTATTTCCTCCTTTAATCTCCATTTCTTAGTTAAATTCTCAAAAAGAAATCTTAATCTTTTAGGATTCCCATAACTTTATTTCTAGTGTTTTGGAAAACAAGGTCTTTCTAAATACTTTATGGTTAGATCCACTTTTAAAAGAAATCATCTTATAAGTTAATTTTGAAAAACTTATCTTAGACTTTAATATTGGTGGAAAACTTCGATAATTGAATTTAAGAAATACTTTGTTTAGGTCTAAAGAAACTTTCTTATTTCTTTTGAAAAGAAAATTTATAATAACTCTACTTTATGTATTTCTTGGTAAAAACCACATATTATTTCTAAAACTTGAGCTAGCTTATCTAACTTTAGAAGAATATTTGTTTAAGATAATTTCAACCCTTTAGGAAAATAACTTCTTATGTGACAAAATTTATATTTAAAAAGAGTTCTTATTCTTATTTTAAGAAAACTCATTTCTATTATGGTTGAGACAATAACAACATATTTATGCATGAATGAGAATATGTAACCATGAAAAATATAAAAACAACATGGATAAGATAAATAAGAGCATAAAAGTAAAGTCAAGTATTGGGAACCTTAGCTTCATCAAGGTATCCCGGGACTAAGAATGGACTAGTCCTCAAAGAAAAGAAAAGAAATGAAATAAAATTGTTTTGACTTGATATGGACAAGTCTAAGACTAGAAAGACTAGTCTTAATATTGCATAAAACAAGTAAATAAATAAATTGCAAGACTTGAAAATAAATAAATAAATAACAAGTGAGCTTATATGCTCTAAATAAATATATATACATAATACTTATATAAGTTAGGTTAGAAACAATAACAATATCAACATAATAGTAACATAAAGAAATAAGAATATGAAAAAAAAAACAAAACATGAATAAATTGTTGCTTCTTTAACTCAAGGAGTCTAAGAAACATACACTAAACTCATGTTAAGTTATATGAACATTATGAGCAAATAAGAGAAGTTTTACCTAAAGTTTATGTGTTGGTTTGAAGAAGAAAAGAATGAGTTGTAGTATTATGTGGGAATGGATTTTCTAAGGAAAAGAGAGAACTTGAGAGGATGTTGTGGGAGAGGAATTTTGTGGAGTGATTTTGGGAGAGTTTTAGTATGATTTTTGTTGTGTGAAAGAATGGAAGAGGAAGGGGGTATTTATAGATTTTTGGAGTGGAAATTAGATGTAATAAAATAAATTGGAAAAGAAAACAAAATGTGATGGAAGAGGGACAAGGGGGCACCGGTTTTGAGTGTATAGGGGGAGGAAATAATTATTTTTATCTGTTTTGTATTAAAAGAAGTAATATGTAAGGTGTGATGTGATTAAAGTTGTATGGGGAAGGTAAATTGTAAGGTATAGGTGGTAGAGTGTAAGAAAAAGTAAAGATAAGTGAATAGTAATGAATAGTAGAAAAGTACTATTGTCACGCCCCAAAGGGTACCCTAAAGGCGACAGTCCACCACACTCGATATTTAAACTTAAGTATGGCATCCTTAGTCATCCCATAAGTTTACATATCGGGTGTAAGGTGTACTTTCACAACTTTTAGGATCACACTTCGATTCGAGTAGTCTTAAGAAAGCATACATAGCATTAAGAATATAAATCACAACAAGATAAATAGTTAAACTTTATAAAAGCCAAGGGGGCATAACCCCGCCAAAATAATATGAGTCTACATCGTTTAGCTCCATTTACAAATATTTGAATCTACATTAAAGAGATTTTCCTAGAAGTCCACGCCTATACTAGGTCCCGACTTCCTCAAAAGCTCTTTAATCCAATGTGATAAACCTGCACAAAGTGTCCTCTCAGAACATCCAAAAATAGGAACACTGCAACAAAAACTGTTGGGGTATAAGCTAATGCTTAGTGAGATTCATTTTCTTCAAGTAACATGCCCGACCAAGCTAAAATATCTATACAAGCAAGTTATAATTAAGCAACCATATGAATGCACAAGCATATGAGCAAGCAAGCATATGACTTTCCGGTAGTCATAAGTGAATGAATTTACGCCCTCCATTCGGGGTTTGGGATAGTTCATAAGCCATGCAACTACAATTCCATATTGGTCCATAAGACATGCAACCATAGTCCCAATCTTAAATGGGGTGGTCCATAAGACATGCAACCATAGTTTCATTATTTGAATGGGGTGGTCCATAAGTCATGCAACCCTAGTCCCCTTCATTAAAGACCCGCTGCCTCGAGTACACCTTTGTCCCACCAAAGACATACTCGACAATGATATAAGACTCACTACGTGATATGCATGTACAGTTTATTCATATAATCATGACATATTATTAGATAATTTAAAAGTGACCATACAATTTTCAGACATTCCAAATCTATACTAGCTCATACAAGATTATTACAACAAAGCTTGCCTCGATATACTTATCGTTCATTCATGCAAGTTTAGATCACCATTCAATCACAATTTTATCTTTTCCTAAGTCTAATGCCACTACTACTACAAGCACATCCAAGAGCATAATTAATTGAGAAATGAACTCACTTGTCCATGTAGTGAAAATCCACTAGTCGTAATAGTCCTCGGGAAGTGGTAACCCGTCCTCCAATTCACCTAGGTACAAAGAATACCCTCAATGAGTATCTCTCAAGAAGTTCTATTAAACTTAACAATTTTATTTACTAAGTTCGTCAATTTCCGTCTAGGTTGAATCCTTAACTTAAAAAGGTCATATCTAACTCATTTTAACTCGGAATTTAGCTTATAATATACCGATTTATACCTACTTCGAAAGAGCTATCCATTTCTAAAGTTAATTCAAACATTTAAGGTCATTTAAGGGTCGGAAACGTACTGTACAGTAGGGTTGCGAAAATTCCAGATTTGAGCCTTTGTGAAAAATTGCCATATCTACTCTATTTAACTACTTAGGTTAACTCATATTAGTCCTAAACTTGCAAGGAGATCCTCTAAACAAAATTAAGAGATTACATACTTATCAAATCCCAAACATAATGTTCAAAAGAAACTTCTAAGAATCCATATTCATAAAACCGAAATTCACAAGTTGAAACTCATTGTCTTGTTTTGAGTAATTCCTTTACTAAAACTTACTTAGTTCAATGAAAATAATTTTTCCTATATTATATATCATCAAAGCATTCCATTTTCAATATAAAATACTTGTTTTGAGATCAAAAAGAAGGTTTTCAAAATTGGTCTCCCATAATTACGAATTTCCACTTTGAAATTTACAATGAAACAAGACCTAGATTTTGTCTTCTACAAAGCACTTGATTTAAGCAATACCTTTTAGGAAAACTCATTTAAACTTATGAAAATTCATTCCTTAAGATATCTATACCAAGAGCCCTTTATATTTTTGTCTAAATCTTCATTTTAAAGGTTGAATGATGGGTTCCAAAAATAGGTCTTGGTCTTGATCCGAATTTTCATAAATTTATTTTGGACATATCTCTTGAGAAAATTCATCAAAACTCATGAAAAACAACCCATTATATATTATATCCTAAGAACCCTTCATTTCTTGAATAAAATCCTCATTTTGAGTTGGAAAACATGTTTTTATTTTGGATCTTTGTCTTGATCCGAAAATAAATTTTTGTTTTTGAAAATAAACTTTGAAAATCAACTTTGATTCTTGTAAGATGAAGCCTTGATGATATACATCCATCAAACCTTCATTTTCTTAACAAAAGCTTCCATTTTAAGACTTGAAAGAGGGTTTTTAAAATAGGGCATTGACAAGTTACGAATTTTACTTTTTCATTCCAACTTGAATCTAAGATCTACTAAATACAACCATGAAAGCATAAGAAAACTTAGTAGTAAGCCTTAAACTTCTAGATCTACACATAAACATAACTAAAGCTTGTAAAACTCTAGATCTACAAGTTATCACAAAACAAGAAGATAAACAAGCCTTCCATATAACAAAAATACTAAGAACAAAAGAGATCATCATCTAGAGGAGTGTTTCACTTCTTGGCATCATCATCCATAGCCTTTTAAGCTTGTGGAATGTCCTTTGATGCATGAAACATCCATGGTATCATCCTAGAACATCTTATAAGAGCAAAAAGGGAAAGATTACCTCAAATATTTGCAAGAAATATATGTGGAAGCAAGAAAGAAAAATGGGGACAGCTTGTTTCAAGAAGACAAGCAAGAAGAAGAAGAGAAAAGAGAGGGAAAAAGAGAGAGGAAAAATTAGGGTTTGTAAAGTGAAAGAGGAGGAATAATGTTTAAATAGAGATGTGTGTGTTAAATAATTTTAAAAAAAATAAAACAACAGCTGCAATGGGGGGGGCTGGCGTGATTTGTAGTGTGTGTAGGGAGTGGTTTTGTTGATTTTAATTGTATTTTTGAAAGTGTAACAAGTTGCATCCATTTGTAACTAAAAGAGACTTTTAAAATATCAAATAAATAATTAAAAATAATGAAAAGTGGCTAAATTTTGGGGAATGGGCAGCTGCAAATTTTGGGAAATGGAAGTGTAAGAAAAAGCAAAAGAAGACATAATAATGTGTAGTAATGATAATGTATGTGTACTTGAGATATGGGTTGATAAAGTGGCTTTTTGAATAAGAAAATATATAAAATAAATTAAGAAAAATTTTTATTTAAGTGGCAGAATTTTTATGATTTAAATAAAATAATCAATTAAATTATTTTTAGAAATTTAACAATTAAGTTACCGGTAAGAGTAAAATAAGCTTATATGAGCTATAACTGATATTTTTAGAATCCGAAAAATTCTAAACTTGATATTTTTGAAATCCTTATAAAAATACGAGTCTAAAAATATTAAAGATATATTTTTAATTTTCCGAGCCCCGGACACGCTTTCCAAAGCAGTATCCAAACGGTTCGAAATAAGCCGAAAATGAACCAATCTGATATTTTTAATAAATCAAATATTATTACGGACTATTCTAAACACTTTAATTATTTTTCGACTCCTCGATTTACGAACTCGGGTTTGCAGGATCTAAACTGTAGGGTTTTACTCAAGATCGTTGACTTAAGGTCTCCGTAGACTTTCCGGCTTAAGGTTTAGGGCTTAGAAAACAGGGGTTTACAACTATGAATAATAGACTAGACAATTAAAATACCGGTAGTAATGAAAATACGCGTAATTAAGCTATATTTGATATTTTTAGTTACCGAAAAATTTTAAAATGATATTTTTGAAAGCCTTATATTTTTACGAATTTATTGGTGTTGTCGGAATATTTTTGCTATCCGGTGCTCCGGGCATGGTTTTCGAAAACTGATCCCGATCGGATCCAAAGGACACTAGAAAAATTCGAATCTGATATTTTTAGGCTTTCCTATATTAATACGAACCATATTCCAAATTATTTCAATTTCGTTTTCTAGGGTTTAAGAACACGGGAGTGCCGGATCTAGATTCACTAGACTAATCATAGAACTAGGTTAATTTTAGGGTTTCGTTTCAACTTCCGGTTCTTAGGGTTTACTAATATTATCGAAAATCTAGGGGCTTACAAGTTATGTTTCAATCCCATAATAAACTTAAAATTCGTAATGAAGGAAGCTTGTTATGTGAAAACCTATTTTTTAACCCAAAAACAAGATTTTTATTGAAGAAATAGAAGCCTTGAGGAGTAAGTTTGTTTGGGAGTTAGTTTTAAAAAGATTAAATAAGTTTTACAAAAGAAACAATCTCAATATAAATTTCAAAATTCGGATTTAGTAATGACCTCTATTTAAACACTTATTTTCAAATGCCAAAAATAAGTATTTTAATGGAAAAAGAGAAGTCTTAGGGAATACATGTAGGAATACATGTAATAAAGGTCTAATTTTGACAAGGATAAATTTATCAAAGTATAATTGAAATTTATCAAAGTATAATCCTAAAATAAATAAATGTTTCAAAATATAGATTTAACAATGTTTTCATTCCTTAAAAATCTTGTAAAATTCGTAACTAGGTAAACCTCCTATGTAAACACCTATTTTCCAACTTCAAAACAAAAAATTTTATGAAAGTAATGAAGGTGATAGACATACAGGTAATTAGGGTGAAGTTTTAGTAAGAATAAGTGTGATTTTACAAGAAATAAAACTAGTTTTCTTAAGTTTAGAAATTTCAAAGTTTTGTAAAGCAAAAGTTTTCTAAAAGAATTTTTGATATCATATCATTAAGAATATACATATAGATAGCTCATTTCATGACATTCATGATAATAACTTGTACGTTTTTGCATGTACATAATGCACTTGGTAGAAACAAAGTTAGGAGATAGTGTCTTACACATTCCATAAAGCATTATTTAAGTACATAAAGAAATAAGTTAACCAACACCCATGATCATGCATGATATTGACTTATATATGTATATGAAAGAGTCTTTCAAGATATAGCGATAGTTAAGTATCTATCAAAGCTTTGGAATGATGCTTGGATTGAATTTAGGAATTGATTTGCGGGTTGGGAATTTCGTATAGCATTCTGTACCCTACTGTTTATGGACCAAACGATCTTGTTTGATGGGAATAACGTTAGGAATAGATAGCTCTCGTTAAATAGATAGAAATCGTATATAATATGCGAAATTCCAAGTTAAAATGACCAAGTTATGGCTGTTTTGAGTTGGAATTTCTTCTTGAATGGATTTTGACGAACTTGTTAGAATAGAATTTATAAGTTCACTCAAACTTTATAGAAATACTCATTGGAGCTATTTTTTTTTTATTAGGAGACTTGAGAGACGGACTAGACCTTCCCGAGGACTATTACGATTAAGTGAATTTTCACGCCATGGCAAAGTGGGTTTACTATCTTTAAATTATATGCTTATGATTGTGCTTGTAATGATAGTGGCATTAGATTTAGGGCAAGATAAAATTGGAATGTGCTTGAGAATTCCATTTGATTGAATCGATAATAAGAATATCGAAATGGAATTATTGTAAATATTTGTATGATTTAGTATAGAATTGAAGTGTCTGCAATATTTATGATCGCCTATAAATCGTTAATTAATATCCCATGATCTTATAATCAAATTGACCATGCATTCCATATGTTGAGTCACATTGCATTTGTTATTATACCTTGGTGGCAAGAAGGCATAATAGCTGGGCAATGAGGGGCTTGTAAACTCGAATGTTGGCGTAATGGCCGAAATTGAAATGATAGTGCTGTAGGTACTTGTATCAACTACAATATTATGAGTGGGTGGGCACTTGAATCAACCACAATGTAAATGAGAAAAATTGAAATCTGTGGTCGTATGAGTGTGAAACACCTAACCCGAATGGAGGGCATAAATCCATTCAGCATAGGACTTCTGGAAAGTCTTATGTATTGTATGCTTATGTGCTTATGCATTTCATATGATTGATAATATAACTTGCTTGCCTTATTGATTGATGAAGTATTTAATTTTGGAAGTGAAACTTACTAAGCTTGTAAGCTTATACTCCTATAGTTTCCTGTTGCAGTATGATTATTTGTGGCTGTCCCCGAGAGGCTACTTTCCGCAGGTATATCTTTTGGAATTTAAGGAGCTTTTTGAAGAAGTCATGACCTAGATATTAGGTATAGACTTCTAGTTATACCTCCTTAATTTTATTTACATGGTGTTGCTAGAGACTTTTGCAAACCTAAGGACTCTTAATATTTTGACAGGGGTATGCCCCTTAGATCTTGTAATAGATTAATTTGGTTATAACTGTTATGATTGATATTCTTATCGCTATGTATGTCTCTTTAAGCTATTTCGGTTCAAAGTACGGTTCCCTCTATGTTGAACGTGAGCTTTACACCAGATGTATAAACTAAGGAGTGATTAAGGTTGTCATACTTGAGTTTAAATATCGAGTATGGCGGATTATTGCATTTAGGGTATCCTTTGGGGCATGACACCATGCATAATCAATTATATTTATATTATTTCCAATGCAACAAGGTTACAAGCACAAGTAAGTTGAATAGATTATTGTTACCTACCTGGCATCCAAGCTAAATCTTAACTATTCTCTAGGAAGATCAAAGCACCATCCCCATCAATCATCCAAGCATCAATAACATTATCATCTGCACCAAATCATCATCATCCTTCATATGAAATCTAAACAGGAAAAGAAAGTTGACTAAAGGCTATTGAAGAGAATATAATACAAAAGCAAACATCTATTCAAGAACTTGGATTCATTTTAAGATCCTATTTGATTAGATACTGAGTAGGAACCTTACCATGGCTGCGAAGTTCACCCCGCTAAGATACAGACAGTTGTCTATTGTTTGTCAAAGTATTTCTTTTATCTTTTTTCATAGTCTTTTGTTGCAAAAACACCATCAAAACATTTATATACAAAACACTCATTTCATATTAATCTTATACTTGAAACAACACATCCTTCTTATTACTTAAGGTTTATTATATTACAATCACATATAAATCATTTACTCAAAGGATTCACGTTGATCTAAATTAATTATCTAACTCATTTTATCTTTGTGAAGTTCATTAGATCAACTAACTTTAGTTATATTACTATTTCATTTCATTTCTAAGAATCATGTTAACTCAAGTCCATTAACTAATTGATTTGATATGCATAGACCATGTTAAGTTTCATTTAGTTACTAAATTAGATTAAGCCAAGTTAAATATACTTAATTGATATAATTCATTTTAACTCATTCAAGTTCATTTAGTCAAGTTGAGCTAAGGTTTATTAAATAGGTTCATCTTATACTTAACTATACATATTTAACTAGTAAACACAAGTTTTCAACTTTATTTAGATATATATCAACTGGAAATAATTAAAATTTAGGCCTCTTTTATAATTTCCAAAAACATAAAACATACAAGTTGTAGATCTCTTTTTAAACTTTTCGTAGCCTCTTGAATCACCTAAATTGGAGTTTAGATGAAAAAGTTACGTTCAATTTACAAAAACATGTTGTTGTAGGGGAACATATACAACCCGTGTACGTCAATAGTATACATCGATACGCTTAAGAATTTTGCTTGCTGTAGAGTCACGAGTGGATGTACACGATCCGTGTATGGGGATAGTGCATATATACACGACCTGTGTATGGGGGTAGTGTACGACTGGAACTTTTCATTTAAGCTTCTGATCAGTTACGGATCCTGGTACACGACCCGTGTATCCCTTGTTTTGTTGGCACGAAATTCTTTCCTTTCTTTTACATCTTTTTATCAATTTTTACACATTTTACTTCTATCAAAACATCATCTAAATATCATATAAGCTAGTTTTCATGCTTCTAACAATTCTATACTCATCCAATAATATCAAATATCATCAAACTCTTCCATCAAACCCCATATCTACTATTCATCATCTTCCTCACACGCCCATCTTATATCAAACATTAAACCAACATAAACAACAAATAAAACAAGAGGGAAAAATATAACTTATCTCTTTTTTGGCAATACAACTTCTTGATTTTCTTTTTCTTTTCACTTCCTAAGATCTTGTAGCTTGTTCATGTATGAATTCCCACTTTGATCTTGTTTTCTAGCTTCATTATCTTCTTTAATCTCTTTTGAATTGAGATTTTGAGATTTATTTAAAGAAAAAAGAAGAGAAGAAGAGAAAGAAGAGAAAAAGAACCGGTGGAAAAAATGAAAGAAAGGGAAAAGGAAGAAAGGATTAAGGCAGCCACTAAAGTCAACAAGGATAAAGGTAAAATAAGGATAAGGAATAAAGGACAATTATGGGTAAAAGATTTGCATATAATCATTTTAGATGATTTTCTTAATCATAAAAAATAATTGGGACACGATTTTAGAATTTATAACATAAAAATTATTATCTAGTAATGAAAATTTAGTTTTACAATTTAACTTTGTAAAAACTCGATGTTTGGTTTGAGTTTGAGACTAAAACTGATATTTTTAAATAAGTAGGTAATCTTAAAATTCATGAAAATTGGAGATATAGAATTTAGATTAAACAAGCTATATTTGCGTATTTTAGAAATCTAAGTACTAAACTTAGAAAATTTTGGATCATTTATAGATTAAAAGAAAAGAGTATTCAAATTAAAATTAATTGATAAAATAGTGAAATTTGGCTTGATGGGAAAAATACTTAAAGTAAATAAGTAATTTGAAAGAAAAAGAGTTCAAATTTGATAAACAAAAGGATTTAAGAAATTGGGCTCATGAAATGGATAATTGAGATAGATAGAAAGTTGAAAAGGAGTATTTAAAATCTCAATTTCAATTAAGTCTATTTACTAATTGATTATATCAATTGATCCATTTATAACCTATACTTCAAACTACTTATTTTAATTAAAGTATCTAAACTCAATTATTAAAGTACACTCTGTACAACCTTAAGATTAATTATCCATTAGTAGTTGACATTATATTAACTTTAGTTTTTATAATTTGAAAGCTTTCAATCATTCTAGGATTTTATTCTTTTATGCACTCTTTCATTGTTTTATTCCGATTAATTTCGATGTAGATTTGTTATTGTTTTTACTCCCATTGTAATTTTGAATTATTTAATAATATATTATTTATTGGGTTAATATCTTATATTTTTATATTCATTATCCAATCTGTTTAATATTTCTTGTTGAGTTATACTTTCTTGCTATGTTAATTTGGGTTTGTTATAATATTTTTATTTCCATAAAACGTCTTAAAATTTAAGGTATATAAATGTTAATACCATTCTTTTATAATTATTTATTTACTCGTCATTCATTTCTTTAATTATCCAAAATGGATTATTTATAACTTTGGTTATTATTATTACTTACTTGAATTTTTTTTTTTATTTGCATCCATATATTTTTAATTCTGCCCTAGTTACTTTTGTATAATTTTATCTTGAAATATAATAATTTAAATTTTAAACAATCATTAAATTATTTAAATTTCAATATTTTTAGATGGTAAGAAATGTGGAATATCTTTCATGATTTTTCTTAAATTTTTTTCCAATAATTTTTACATTATTTTCTTAATTATTATTATTTTTAATTGTATGAATTTGAGTTATTACAACTGCCATATCTATGATACTCTTTGAAGCGTGACAATACTTATACTAATCAGAGCCTAAAAGCTCACTAATCTAACTTTTATTTATTATTCATATTTCGTAGCTTATTATTTATTTTATGCAAATAAATAAGACTAGTGAACTTCTAGTATTAGACTTATCCTAAATCAAGTCAAAATAAAGGGGACTTGTCCATAATCTAAGTCCCGGGGAGTATTAAAAATTAATCTAAGACTCTCATGATTTTTTTATTCATTTGCTTTGCTTTGTTTTGTTTATGAGTTTGGCTATATTCAAGTCTCGGGAAGTCTTGCTAAAATCTAAGACTCCCATAATTATTTTCTTTCTTTTCTTATTTATATATGAGACTTGTCCATTTATAAGTCTTAGAAAGCCTTGAAATAAATCTAAGATTTCACGTTTTTCTTCATTTATGTTTTCATAATTTTTTTTCTTTTATTTTTCATGGAGACTGAAATTTAATCAAGCCCTGGGGAGTTTTGATAACAAACTAAGACTCCCATATCTTTATCTTTGATATTTGCTTACTTTAATTATTTATCTTTTTTTTTTTGTTTTATAAGTCTATGCTAATAATTTTATTCTTAGCATACGTATTATATTTTTACTCATGCATATACATGGTCTAAAGTGATGTTGTCATAAAATTTTCAAAGATGTGAATATTGGTAATTCCTTGTTTTATAAATTAACTTCCAAAAACTTTATTATCAAAACGAGGTAAAATCGTCATTAATGATAAAGAATAAAAATAGGTCTCAATTGGGTTCTTGAAATATTAAATGATTTTTTTTTAAATACAGATATTGATAATTCTTTATCATACAAAATATTTTACAAAATCTCCAATATTTAGGAAATCCTTTCATTAAGAATTTAAAAGAAAACACTCAAGTATATTTTTCAAATTTTTAAAATGAATATTCTCAAATATAATTGTTGATAATTCTTTATTATATAAAATTTGCTAAAAATCTTATTTACAATACATGAACAAACCTTACAAGATAAAACTTAGAACAAGTCATTTACCCAATCTTTCTTACAAGCTAAAACTTAAAACATTTTAGAGATGAACCAACTTAGAATGATTCTCTCATTCACAAACGCATAAGAATTTATGTTCTGGAAAATAATTAGTTAAAATAAGTTTAACATGGAAATGAAATATTCATGAATCTAAAATAAACACAAAACCATAATTTTTTTTAATTAAGTTTCACGTTTGCAAAATCTAAGAGTTGGAGACCTTATTTAAAAACGAAACTTAAGAAAAATTCAAAGGACAAGATAGATTGTTAAATGGAGTTTCAAAATAAATATAACACTTTCAAGGTTCCCAAGCATAGAACCATAAATTATAAGTCCCATGTTTACAAAATTTAAGGTAAAGAATTTTATTACAAGTCCAAAGGTGATTTTTCAATACTTAACATTGTTACCTTTTTACAAAGATTATTTTAGAAAACATTATTTTGGAAAAACATCTCTAGGATCATGCATATAATATGAGTTAATATTAATATTAAATACCTTCAAAGGTAGTAATATTTTTATATATGCTAGAGAATGTGCAAATAACATGAAACTTTGAAAACAAGTAAAACAAGGGTTGGAACATGAAAATTGTAATATGTGCCCATCTAGTTCGACCCCTAAACAACGTTAAATATTAAAAGTAAGCTTAGAAATAGATAGATCTTCTCGAGTAGGTTTAAAACAACTACTAATATATGAAATTCCAAGTTAAAATGAGCAAGTTATGATCGTTTTAAGTTGAAATTTCTCTTAATCCGAATTTTGATGAGAATAATAAGATAGAATTATAAAGTTTAAGTAGAACCTCTATGAAATACTCATTATGGATATCTCTTTTGTTTAGGTAATGAGGAATGCGAGACCACCCTTCTTGAGAATTATTACGACTAATTAGATTGCAATACGGACGAGTGATTTTTCCCTCTTGTTTTCATTACCTTGCTTGTGCTTGTAAATAGTTACACTAGATTTGTATGTACAAGATAAAATGAATATGTATGGAGTTATAGGTTTATATCTAAATGCTTTTATGCATGTGTAACAAAGGATGCTAAGCATATCGAAACCTACAAATTATTGTTTAAATGCATTATTAATATTATATGTTACTTATGCATGTATGATGCCTGTTTGATCACCTTCAAGTATACTTCAATTATACTCGGCCTTAATATAAATTAAATAGAGACGTATTGCATAAGTTGAGTCATATGATAAAGACTGCTACTCTTACACGAGGAATCGAAAGGACCAGAGGTCAAGCTCATTCTTTAGGAATTAAGGCGTATCGGGGATACAACCCAAAGATAAGCCACGCTGATCGATTGCTATAAGCAAGAGGCTTAGAGACTAGTAGTGAAGATAACATAGATCTTCAGACCTAATTCTCTAATCCTCGATATGGATGGCGTAAATTCGTTCTATGTATGATTTCTGGATACCCATATATAATTGTATGTAACATGTGTTTGTTGCATAGCATATGCATAAAAATTAATAAACTTGTTTGAACTTATGGTGCAATGAAGGAATATCTCACTAAGCTCATTATAAGCTTATACCCCCACAGATTGTTGTTGAATAGGTATGCTTGAGACTCCATTTAAGGGATGAGACATTAAGGAAATCACCACTGGACTTTTGAGCCGTCATGGAAGAATTGTGAGCATAGATTAAAGTTTTATTTTGAAAATTTCTTGATGATTAATATATACCATAATATTATTTTAGAGATTATTAGAAGATATGAATCTATGTTGAACCGTTAGAGGACACTAACGAGGGTATGCCCCTAAGAGTTATAATTGACTTTATTTATGTTTAATGATAAGTATTTCACTTGCCTTATTACTTAATTGTTATCAATATAAATTACAGTACTTTGATATGTCTCCTTTTTGTTGTGATGTACACCTTGTGCATAATATGGAAGCCTTTGCATGACTAAGGTAGTCATTTTAAGGCTTTAATATTATGTATGGTGGAAAACTATAGTTAGGGTACCCCTTGAGGTATGACATTGGTACTCTCACTTAAGAAGATTGCTACTTGTAACCTTCATTTGGCAGTGATACATGACAATTGTCACGCCCCGTAGGGTATCCTAAACGTAACAGCCCGCCACATGCTAAGTAAGACTCTCGAGTTCCCTACCCGGGGCCTTCGGGAGTCTTAAGTAGATGTAAAGCGTTCCTTTACGACAATAGAATACTTCAACAAATGGAGTTAAACAGTTTAATGAGGCATGCATTAGCCATAGATAATAAATCAAAACGCATAATGTTAAAGTTTACAAAATCTAAGGGGCATTCCCCCGCAAAAGAATAACAGTCTATTACAGTCATCCAGAGTCCTTAGTTTCCAATGGAAGTCTATACAAAAAGAGATGAATCAAACTTCTATAGGAAACTCCTATCTCCGGTACCTGCGCTGTGGCTTGTCTTGGCCTAAGCCATATAAACTCATGCTGCAAAAGATAGAAACTATAGGGGCGTAAGCTAACTAGCTTAGTGAGTAATACTTCCATAACACAATTAAATACAATCATTCAAGCAAGTGATTATTCAAGCAAGTGTATGCACCATACAAATGTGATCAACAAACATATGACCAACCGGAAATCATATGTGGATGGACTTGCGCCCTCCATCCCGGGTTAGCAGATTAACGAATCCTGCGGTACGACGCCGTTTAAGCTCACGGTCAACTGATTAAAAGCTCGTTTTATGGATCACGATTAACCTCACATTCGTTTTATGGATCACGATTAACCTCACATTCGTTTTATGGGTCACGAAAAACCAACCAATGCAAATGCTCCAACCCCATTGTGACATGAATGAACTCAATTTATAGTCGGAGTCGAATAGTTATTAATTCAATTCTTTTAAGTGACCAACAAGTATTCGCAGACATTCATCATAAGATTCTAGTAAAACAGTCAATATCTTAACACCCGGTTTCGATATACCTTAAGCTCCATTTCACATATCAACATCAACAACATAAATAATTCCCACATACCCCATCATGCTTGTAATTCCTTTTATCTTTGCCTACATCACTAGTGCCACTACATTACATTCACAAGCATTAATTGAGAGTGGAAGTAAACTCACTCGGCCATGGGACACCAAACTTCTTAATAATAATAATCGGGAGGTAGAGTGTCGTCCTGCTCGGAATCACCTACCAAACAAGAATAATCCCTATGAGATTCTCACATGTAATTAAATCAAACTATACATCTAGACTAGTTGAATTCGGATTTCTCGCTATTTTGGAAGTTCCGACTTAAAACGGCCATAACTTGGTCATTTTAACTCGGAATTTCGCAAACTTTATATCGATCTTCATCTACTTCGAAAGATCTATCTAATTCAAGTATTAAATCCAAGTTTTGAAAATAATAGGGTCACGGAACAGTGGGATCAGTTCTGTCCCGCAATTGACCCAATCTCGAAAATTTGCTTTGCCTTTGATAAAAAGTATTCCTAGATGATGATTCATGCATGAATGATATGGGAATGAATTACTAATGTGTATGCTATGTAATGAACTCAATATGTGCATGGTCATGATGATTTTTGTAGTAATAAACTTTTAGGAACTCCTAAGTGTTGGGGAAAGTTTCATAAAACTAATTCTAAGAAGTTATTTTCCCACATTATACTCCTTAGGGTTTCTTTGGTTTTTAATCTTGTAATCTACTTATTATTTAATTAAAAATAGGTTCTCAAAGTCTATAATAGTCATGGCCTCCATTCATGCACAAAAATTCACATTTTTCATTTGGAAACATGTTTTCAATTAAGCTATTTGTAAAAATCCGAATTTTCCAAATTTTCTTTTCTTACATTTTTCTTAAGGGAAATCTAGTCTAATGCATTAAAAATTGGGGCTTCAATGTATACATTATCTAAGGACTTCATTTAGCTTATAAAACATTCATTTTAGACTTAAATACTAAGTGTTTATTTAGGCATTACACAAAGTTACGAATTTGACTACACAATTAAAGTCAACACTTTTCATTCTAACTTCACCTCTTGTTTTTCTTATTTTTATTATGCCTAACTCATCTAAACTCATGAAAATAATTCCTTCAACATGTCTATTACACATACCCTTCATTTTTCTTATGAAATATAAGTTTAAAATTGATTTTGGAGGTCTTTAGGGTAGGGTTTCCATTTCATCCGAATTTTCAACTTTCCATATCTAACAAAGTCCTTCCTTTTTCAATGTTCTTGCCATCTATATGTGGAGATATACTATCTAACATCTCTATACATGAACAAGACTTCATTTTTATGATCAACAAGCACATAAACAAAAATGAACCTATGATCATGCATGTACATAAAGTGGTGAATGTCTAAACCTTAGATCTACTACATATGATGTATATAACATGGATCTCATGGCATGAACAACAATATAAATACAAGATCACTACTTTATATGCATGAACAATATGAAATCTTCAAAAACATCTAAACACTAGATCCATGTCTTGTGATGGCTTGACATTCTTGTTCATGCATTTCCATGTCCCTAGCATGAGCATCATGGGGTTTTGATGAGGAAATACACAAGATATATCTTTGCCATTACAAGAATAGGAGGAAACAAGGCTTACATACACATACCAATGGAGTCTTGAAGTGAAAAAGAGAAGGAACAAAGTGGAAAATGAGGGGAATGGGGAAGGGGGGCTCACGGCATCCTTAGAGAGAGAAGGAGGGAGAGTTTTGTTCTTTTAAAAATTTTGAAACAAAAGAAATGAGGAGAGAGAGAGAAAAAGATGTATATATATGAAGGCATTAGGGTTATTTGTGAATAAAATTTGTAAAAACAAATCAAATGGAAGGAAATACAAGGGGGGGGGGGGGGGGGGCGCGGCATCAAGCATGGGGGTGTGTGTGTGTTTAAAATTTGATTTTTTTGTAATTTAGTAAATGAAATTGTAATAAATGTATTAATTATTTAAGAGACAAATTTTCTTGGAAAAGAAAATTGAAATGAGTAGTTGTAAGGATGTAAGAATAGGGTATGGGTAGTGTGTAGTGTAGGTTGTACTTGTGAATAGTAGACAAGACATCTACTTTACCGGTTGTTCCGAAAACACGGGAAAAGCTATAACTGTAATTTTTATAGCTCGGAAAATTATGAAATTGATATTTTTGGAATCCTTATAAAATTACGGTTCTAATGAATATTCCGGAATTTTTCTGAATCCGTGGCCCGGGGCACGCTTTTCCGTAATTGGGCTCGGGAAGGCCCGGAATTGAAAAATTCCCGAATTAAAACTTTCAAAGGTTTGAAATGTACTTTGGAACAACAATTCAAATTCATTTACTCCATAATATTTATTTTACTATGAAACCGAAGGAAAGCCGGATTTAGGGTTCCTAGGCTCCATTACTAAACTCAATCTGATCGGTTAGGGTTTCGTTTCCAACTCCTGGGGTTTTCTAGCTACTGAGAATTCCGGGGTTTACAACCTCCCCACCTTAAATAAAGTTTTGTCCTCAAAACGGAACTGACGTACCTTGTCCTTCAAATATCTCGGGGTACTTCTCCGGATTTCATCTCCGCTTCCCAGGTTGCTTCTTCAAAGGCATGATTCCTCCATAATACTTTCACGTAGTGAATGTCTTTGTTTCGTAGCCTTTGAGTTTTCTTATCCAATATCTTTACTGGGTGTTCTCATATGTCAGGTTTTCCTTCAACTGGATTGGTTCCAATTCCAGAATCCTCTCTGGGTCGGCAACATATCTCCTCAAAACTGACACATGGAACACATTGTGAATCCCGGACAAATTAGGTGGTAGGGCTAGCCGATACGCCAGGTCTCCGACTCTTTCTAAGATCTCAAAAGGTCCAATGTATCTCGGGCTTAACTTCCCTTGGGTACGCATCCTCTTGATACTTTTAATCGGGTTTATCTTCAGGTACACATGATCACCCACTTTAAATTCAAGCTCCCGTCTTTTCAAGTCTGCCCAGCTCTTTTGTCGATCCTGGGCTTCCTTCATTTTCCGCTGAATCAACCTCACCTTATCCGCGGCTTCCTGTACCAATTCCGGCCCAATTGCTACCTTTTCCACCTCATCCCAAAACAAAGGGGACCTACAACGCCGTCCATACAAAGCTTCATACGGGGGCATCTGGATAGTGGAGTGATAGCTGTTATTATAGGCAAACTCGATAAGGTGTACATGACTATCCCAATTCCCTTTGAATTCCAGGGCACACGCCCTTAACATGTCTTCAAGGTTTGGATCGTCCGCTCAGACTGTCCGTCGGTCTGGGGATGGTAAGCCGTACTGAAATGCAATTTAGTACCCAAGCTCTTCTGCAAGCTCGTCCAAAACTTGGACACAAATCTCGGGTCCTATCAGAGATGATCCCTGCAGGTATGCCATGTAATCTACGATCTCTCTGATATAAATCTTGGCTAACCTTTCCATTGAATAGGTCATATTTATGGGTAGGAAATGCGCCGACTTAGTTAACCGATCCACTTACCCATATTGCATCACAACCCGATGGAGTCTTGGGAAAGCCACAAACAAAATCCATGGATATTTGATCCCACTTCCATTCAGGAATGGGTAAGGGCTTTAGCAATCCGCCCGGTCTCTGGTGCTCTACCTTCACCTGTTGGCATACTGCGCACTTCATCACATAATCTGCCACATCTCGCTTCATCCCATTCCACCAATAGCAACTTTTCAAATCTGGTACATTTTGGTGCCTCCCGGATGCATGGTATACCCGGAGTTATGTGCTCACTCATTATTCCTTCTTCAACTCCTCATCCTCTGGTACGCACAACCTTCCGTTCATCCGGATCACGTCTTCCTCATCCACGGCAAAGTCAAGGTACTTTCCGCTTGGGTTTCCCTTTTTATCTTTTGTATCACTTCGTCATACCTTTGTGCTTCTTTGATTCTTTCCACGAGGGTTGGTTCCAGCACCAAGTTAGATATCTCAGCTCAGCACTTCGATCTATGAACTCGATCCTTAATTTCTCAAATTCCTTAATCAACTCCTTCTGGCTTGTAATCAAAGCGGCTACCTCCCGTGATTCTTCCGACTTAGGGCGTCCGCGACTGCATTTACTCTCCTGGACAGTAATTTATCCCCAGGTCATAATCTTTTATTAATTCCAGCCACCTCCTTTGCCGCATGTTCAACTCCTTCTGTGTGAACAGGTATTTAAGGCTTTTATGATCTGTGTATATCTCACACCGTTGTCCATAGATAATGTCGCCATAACTTCAAGGCAAAGACAACTGCAGCTAGCTCCAAGTCATGCGTAGGGTAGTTCTGCTCATGCGGTCTCAATTGCCGAGGCATACGCAATGACCTTCCGTTCTTGCATCAAGACGCATCCAAGACCATTTCTCGAAGCATCACTATGTACCGTGTAAGACTTTTCCGGATCTGGTAAAACCAAAATCGGTGCCGAGACCAGTCGTCGCTTTAGTTCCTGAAACTTTGTTCTCTCTTGTCTGTCCAAATGAATTTTTCGTTCTTTTGAGTCAATTGAGTCAACGGCTTAGCTATCTTTGAAAAATCCTTCACAAATTTGCGATAGTAGCCAGCCAATCCCAAGAAACTCCTCACTTCAGTAACTGTTTGTGGTGGCTTCCAATCCACTATCGCCTTGATCTTTTCGGGATCAACTGATATCCCATCACCCGTTACCACATGTCCGAGGAAGGATATCCTGTCTAACCAAAAGTCACACTTGGACAGCTTGGCGTACAGCTTGTTATCTCGTAAGGTTTGCAATGCCAAACGGAGATGCTCCTCATGTTGCTCCCTGGTCTTTGAATATATGAGGATGTCGTCTATAAAGACTATCACACATTTATCCAAAAGCGGCTTATAGACTCTATTCATTAAGTCCATAAATGCAGCGGTGCATTCGTCAGTCCAAATGACATTACCAAAAACTCGTAGTGCCCATAACGAGTACGAAAAGCTGTCTTAGGCACATCCTCAGGCTTAATCCTTAGCTGATGATACCCCGAACGTAAGTCAATACGTGAGAACACACAAGCTCCTTGTAGCTGGTCAAATAAATCGTCGATTCTTGGTAAGGGATATCGATTTTTGACAGTCACCTTATTCAATTCCCGGTAGTCGATACACAATCTCATCGATCCGTCCTTCTTCTTCACAAAAGACGGGTGCGCCCCATGGCGACACACTTGGTCTTATAAATTTCTGGTCCAGAAGTTCTTGTAACTGCGTCTTTAGCTCCTTCAACTCAGCCGGTGCCATCCGGTATGGCGCTTTAGATATTGGTTCGGTTTGGAGCCAACACAATCTCAAAGTCAATTTCTCTTCTGGCGGTAATCCCGGCAAAATTTCTGGGAACACATCCAAGTATTCATTCACCACTGGAATATTCTTTTCCTCACGGTTTCCCCTTCATCCAAGACACCCTCAATCGGTATCATCTCCTCATCCTCATCAACTCAAACGAGCTTAGTCAAACCTTCTTGGGTCAAGGCATCTCCCATAAATTCTGCTTTTCTCCCGATTGATCATAAAAACATACAGTCCTTCTTTGGCAATCCACTATTGCCTTTACTCTACTTAGCCAATTCATCCCGAGGATAACTTCGTATTTATTCATTTCCAGCACAATTAGATCACTTTTGGAGTGGTGATCATGGATTTCCAATGGACAGTCTTTTATCAGATCGCGGGTCGACACCACACTCCCCGTGGGGGTCTTAATCCTCAAGCTAACCGTGGTTGTGGCTATGGGCAATCCGAGTCGGTTGGCCAAACTATAGGTGATGAACGAGTGGGTCGCTCCCGTGTCAAACAAGGCATAGGCTTCCACGCTATTTACTTGTATGTGTCCTGAGGTCAACAAACACCCATCACATATGAACCTTAAAATATTCTTAAGGCTATCCATATAGGGTCTCTACTTCCAGCTTTCCATAATATATACAATTTCATTTAAACAGCAATCAATTTAAACAACATAATTCCAACTTAGGAGGGGTTTCCGTTACTAACCTGTTACCAGGCCGCCATCAACATTCTCGCCTTGATCCAAAGCTGCCAACTCCACTTCCTCATCTTCATCTTCTTCCACCATCCATTGGCCCTCTAGATTGTACAGCCTCATTCCATGCATCGCGGAAGCTGCTCGACTCCGCTCTTTTTCCAGACCTCAAGGGGTTGGTATTACTCGAGGCTCCGAAGGGTCGGGTGGCCACGCTCTTTCGTTGTGAACATTCGGAAGCTAAGTGCCCTTTTTCCTTGCAAATGAAGCAAGTTACTGCCAGTTTCTTCGGGCACGTAAAAACCATGTGGCCAGCATCGCCAAAAAATAGCACTTGTTTCTCAACTGCGGGCATTGCCTAGGTGCATGTGTCCCCTTACATTTCCAACATGTGACGTTGGCTTTGAACTGGGTCGGCTTGTTGCTAGACTCCTCTTTAAATCCTTGGTATGGCCTGTACCGTTTACCTTTGAACCCTGAGCTCGAGGCATCAAACGGCCTCTTCCCGAATACTCTCTTTTCGGGCTCCTGATACTTCCTTTTTCTAGCCCCTTCAATGACTCGAGCCTTTTCTACCATCTCGGGATAGGTTCTTACTCCGAACTCTTCTAGCTTGATTCGCAGTTCCTCGTCCAAGCCTCCCAGAAATACCTGCTTCTTTAATTCCTCACTATCCCTGAAAGATTCAGGGGCATACTGCAGCAGGTGAACAAATTCAGTTTCATATTGCTCTACCGTTCTCCCTTTCTGCTTTACATGAAGGAAGTCCGCACTATACTTCACCCTCAAGCTAGAGGGAAAGTAATTATTCAAGAATTCCCGGCGGAAGGTTTCCCAGGTGGCCGCGGGATGTCAAATTCCTTCTCTTGGAGTCCCACCAGACTCGAGCATTGTATCTTAACATATACGTCCCATACTCTAGCTGCAAGTAAGGTGGAATCTCGTATGCAGCAAAAGAACGTTCCACTTGAGCCAACCAATCCTCAGCCTCATCCGGCTTGCCGAATGCCCCAAAGTACCGGTTGCTCTTAATGAAGTCCGGTAAAGAGCTTCGGTGGGGTCTCCTGTATGGGGGGTGGCGGTAACCGCACATTATAGGAGTGCTCCTCTTGTGGAGCAGGTGCCTCCGCAGTCATTTCCCGATGATCTGCGGGCGGTGGATGTGGTGCTGAATCCCGAGCACTCTGACTTGGGTGTGGGTTCTGTACTGGATTTTGATTCTGAATGAAGGTGTTAAGAAGATTGGCCAATTGCCCAATCGCATTTAGTACATCGCCCTGTTGGTTTTGGGGTGCTACTCCTTGGGGGTCAGGTTGTTGTATAGCCGGTTGATCGGCTTCATTAGGATTAGACCCTTGTCCTTGGTTCCGGGTTCGTCGGTTACGTCTGTTTACACAATGTTTAATGGATTTTTAGCACATTTAGGGTTTTTTTCCTTCACCAAAACACTAAATAGGTAATAGATCTTAATCCTACCACTTTAGAAACATGTAATGACAATTTTTTACATGTGTGGATCCACCAAAATCCCCGTGAGCTTTATGCTAGGGATGTGGAAAACACTAGAACATGATATTCTTGTCATCATAATGTGTAGATCTTTTTATTAGAGTTGAAATATTATTTTGTTATATCATTTGCTATCTATTATTTTTATGGAAACTTTGAGCTTATATTTTCATTTCTATTCTCATCTACATATTTTTCATGATGCATTTACATTCATGACATGAGTAGTATAGTAGATCTACTTGTTTAGAGTAGTTAAAATAACTTAAATATTTGTTTTACATGCAAGAAAGATTTGCTACATGTTTTTCTTAAGGAATGAGTTGATCAAAACTCAAGATCCATTTATATTTCTATCAAAAAGTTATTTTTAAAATTCGGATCTTGAAGAAGACCCATTTAGAAAACATATTTTCCAACTTCAAAATGAAGGTTTTGCATGTAAAATGAAGAGCTTAGGTAATGAGTATCATAAAGTAGTAATTTTTATAAGTTGTTCATGGTTTTACTAAGAGAAAATCTCAAAAACAGGAAACTGATTCAAAATTCAAGTTAGATCTATGATTCAACTCCAACAAAAATATTGAAATTCGTATCTAGGATGAAATGCCAAGACAACACTTGTTTTCCAACCCTAAAACAAGAGTTTTATTAAAGAAATGAAAGCTTTAGGTAGTAGGTTTGATTTGGACTTATTTTTAGAAAAATTAAATGAGTTTTTCACAAGAAACAATCTCAAAAACAATTTTCCAAATTCGGATCTAAAAATGATCCCTATTTAAACACATATTTCCAAATGTCAAAATGAGTATTTTAATGGAAAAATAGAAGTCTTAGGGGATAGATATAATAAAGACTTGATTTTTATAAGAAAAAAGTAGGTTTTATCAAAGTAGAAACTTAAAACAAAGGAAAGTTTTCCCAACTAACATCAAACAATAATTTTATTTCCAAAAATTATGGAAAATTCATCCAAAGGCAAAACCCACACTTCAACATCTATTTTTCAACCTTTAAATGAAGAAATTTGTTGAGATAATGAAGGCATTGGATACATAGGTCACCAAGGCTTTATCATAGTAACAATATGTATGATTTTTAAAGATATAAAGCTAGTTTTCTCAAACAAGCATTCATAATATTATTTCAAAATAAAAGTTTTTCCAAGAATTCTTTTCAACCAAAAATCTTTAAGGAAATACACATAAATATATCATATCATATCATGCATGATAACAACATGCATATATTACATGTACATATGATTTACTTGATAGAAATAATGCAAATTTCACAAAACAATTTCGGAATCACAACTTTTAGTTACTAATCAGATTTGATCCGAACATTCTGAAACCTAAACGTTTTTGAAATTTAATAATAACATCATAAGTAGATAGATCTTTTGAAGTATATAGAAATCAATAACTTATTTGCGAAATTCCGAGTTAAAATGACCAAGTTATGGTCGTTTTAAGTTGGAATTTACAATTACTACAGAAATTACGAATTCAAAGAGTTTTATTTGAAAAGTTTGGAGTTAGTTATTGTATGAAATACTCATAAGGGTATTTCTTTCATTTAGGTAATTTTGGATTCTGGGGAAAATTCTTGTTTCTAGATCGCTAACATTAGACACTAGAGACCATGGCCGAGTGCGTTCACTATCTTTAAATTTTATGTTTGTGCTTGTGCTTTTAATATTAGTGGCATTAGAATTATGGCAAGATAAAATTGATTGTATGAATATGATTTCTATATGGGTAAATTGACGATAAGAATATTGAAATGAGCTTATTGTGATTATTTATATGACTTAGTATAGAATTTATATATTTGAAATCTCTATAATTGCCCATAAATTGTTAAATGAATATGCCACGATCTTCTAATCAAATAGACCATGCATATCATATGTGAGTCACATTGCATAGGTTATTATACCTTTATGGGAAAAAGGCATAATAGTTGGGCAACGAAGGGCCTGTAAACTCGAATGTTGGTGTAATGGTCGTAAATCAAATGTTGGCATGTGGGTCGAAATTGAAAATGTGTGTAGGTGGGCACCTGTATCAACCACAATAAAAAGTTAGAAAAATTGAAATCGTTGGTCCTATGGGCCTGAAACACCAAACCCCAAATGGAGGGCGTAAATCCATTCAACATAAGACTTCCTGTTGGTCTTATGTATTGTATGCTCACGTATTTGTGCATTCATATGGTTGTTAATAACTGGTTTGTTTATATACTGTTGACCATTTAATTATGGAAGTGGAACTCACTAAGCTAGCATAGCTTACACCCCCACAGTTTCTTTCTAATGCGATTCTCGTACTTATGGCTGCGTTCTCGGACTTGGCCAAATCAGGTAATAAGAGACTAGGAGTTATCTCCCCAGAAGTTCACAATTGGTTTGTATAGTTTTCAACAGTGAACCTAGACGGATCAATGGTTACAAAAAAAAAAGAAAAAGATAATACGTAATCTTATGTGTAGCAGGAGAATGCCCCTTAATGCTTTGTAATTGATCCTGAGATATCTGTGGTTTGTATTTTTATGCTTATCCTATCAAATTGAACTATCTGTCCCTAATTGTTTATGTATTCTATTGCCATGAGGGAACGCCATGCATACTAACACAAGACTTTTGAATGACTGTGATAGTGATTCTTTAGTCTTGATTAGCATGTGGCGAACTGTTACATCTAGGGTACCTTTTGGGGCTTGACAAAGATAATTAACTAACTAAATATTATTATATAATAAATATTACAATTTTCAGTGCAAATTGCACATTATTTACGGATGGATTTGCCTAGATTTATGCACAGCCGATTTCTTCCTTCACTTGTCTACAAATTGTCCAAATTAGTCAACAAAACACACCCATAAGCCAATCAAATTCAACCAAGATTACAAACTTAATTAATACAGCAAACTCATCTCCAAATACAATGGTATTCGGTGGAGAAGTTGGACTCCATGAGATGCATCTTTTCAGCATCTATATATGCATCTACTACTCTCATTAATGAACTAAGGAACAAGACATTAAAGCACACAAAACAACCGTCAAATACACTTCAAATTCGTGCTCCTTTTCTTCCCTAAAACTCACACAAACCATACTCCAATAATAGCAAAAGCAAACATCAAACTAAGCTTGGAAACAAGAGTTTAGGGTAAGGATGAATTCATTTTTAGCCAGAACAATGTTTCTTGTCGTCTTAAGTCTGAGACAAGTCTTAGAGTGGAGTTTAGAACATCCAAATTCAGATAAAAAAAAGGGTAAGTTGCATGAAAACCTTAGTTACAACCTAGCATGCAACAAACGAGGATTACACTGCATGATGATAGGTTATATGATGATATATGTATGTATATAACATATAGAAACACTCTAGGAATACTTATAAGTGGATTTGATATGCATATGTAGTGAGAAAAATAAGTACGAATGGAAGAAAATTGGAGAAGATGATGAACAGTGTCAACATTGCCCCTATGCCGGCAGTGTATACCCTTAGCGCCAGCTACGTATATGGGTAGGCCGACGGTGTTGAGATGGCTTACACTAGAACAAAAGCTACGTAAAATTTATTTTTACATAAAATGAACGAACTCCGGCTAACTCGGGTTATATGTCGACAGCGTATAATCCGGCGTATGAGGTAAAGCCGGCGACCTACAAGGTAGCATACCCTGATAACAAAATAACATATAGAACCTAAGAACGCCAACATCTAGGTATCAACGCCGGCGGCATTGAGGCCGGCATACACACATTTTTCCCTGCATGAAGTTTATATTATACAAACAGAATATATATATATATATATATAAACAATGATAAACATATCTTATATATGCATATATACCAAAACAGATTTTTGCTTAGTAAATAAATAAATACAAATACTTAGAATAATAATATGTTTAACATTTGAGAACTATTAACCCTAAGAGCTATAAAGAAATATTAGTGTTATTATCAATTATAATTGTAAAGCATTTGTCTTATACTAACAAATGTACAAGAATGGAAATCTAGATAAGCTAAATTTATGAATAATTTGATATCTAGGAATGACAAAATGATTATATGAAATAGATCTAGAAAAACACGATGACCCTAAACAATAATAAACGGATATAAGTTACTATAATGGGTCAAATAGAGAATAATATAGAAGCAGTGTAAGCCCCGAAAAATTTTAGTAAACAATTCCAAAATAAACATCGAAAATAAACTCTAAAAATGACTCCAAATTAAAACCGAATTTCAACTAATCCTAATTCATGAACGAATCCGGAAATTTCTTAATATTGATAAAATGATAATCCTTAAAAATAAAATAAGAACTCAACAGTCTTCAAATTCAAAACTGCTACGTACGACAAATTCCATACTTAACTCTGAATTGTAAAATCAGATAATATATAAACCAAAAACAAATTATTAAAAAGTAAATAATGATAAACTTTCGAAAATAAAACTCAATTCAAGAATTCGGAAAAAGTTAAGAGATATTAAATACTTACAAAAATAAAATTTAAAATAATTATCTCAAACTAAATATGTTGTATAAATATAAAACGTTAGTTTCGAAATTGGCAAAGATCTAAATCGGAAAATCACCCGGGGACCCTAAGTGGAATACAATAGATTAAGTCCAGCAATCTCGCGCCCTTAACTCTAGAGGTCAAGGGATAGTTTGAGTGTGTAGAATAGCTCATAGTAATATAGTTTTAGTATATATTTTGTTTTCGGTTTGTAATGAAGATATTTTTTGTTAGGATGAAAAGGATGATTCAAACATATGCTTAATGGCACAATCTGAGGTAAATTCAGAACTTGATTATGTTTCTGATGAGGATGTAATGATTGAAATGCAAAACTTATTGAAATCATTGAAAAAGGCACATGTTAAAATAAATAAACTTGATTCTGAAGTTAAATCTCTCAAAAATGAAAAGGAAGTTGTTATTCAAACAAATAGGTTACTTATGGATGAAAATGACATATTGAAACATGATAATGAAAAATTACATGTGAAAGTGAATAAATTCATGAGAGAGAATAGTATACTAAAAGAAGAGACTAAAGAACTTAACAGAAGAATAGGAGACTTATCTCAATCACTAAAGAATACGTTCAGTAAGTTCAATGAGAGTGACAAAAAATTAAATATGTTGATTTCCTCTCAAAGAACTGATAAAATAAAATATGGCTTAGGATTTGAACAAGGTAGCAGTAGTAAGAATGTTCAAAAAACTGTATTTGTTAAAGGAAAAGAATCCTTATTTAAGGAAACATCTACAGTTAACAACACTGTAACAAATAAGGAAATCAACATGAACACTCTTAGATGATTTCGAACTGTGTTGAAAGTCAGAATCCACAAGATTTCAACGGGGGTTTTAGATGGTTTAGATTTGAAAACCCTTGGATTGAATTCGGGAAGATTTTCTTGGAGCCATATGTTAAGGATAAACGTGCGGGTTTTAACAACACACGAAAGGATTTTGCAGATTGAGAGAGAAAAGATAAATTTTGAAATGGAAGAGAGAGAGAAAACGATGGTTAAAAAATTGCAACGATGCACAAGATCAGTTATTAATTCTGTTTAGATTTCCAACAGAAAACAAAATATCTTTTATTCATCCTCTTTAATCGTGTAATCCTCTTAACTACAAATTTATGTTTCCAACATAAAGAATCTTGTAAATTGAGACTACTTGAGTATAAAAAATGAATCTAATGAAATTTGATCAAGCAATTAATGCAAAATAAATATCAGAAATTACAAAGGATTACATATTCCTATTTCATTACGAATAAATTCAAATCGAGATTTTTCAAGGGGTTTTGTAAAAATGTCAGCTAATTGTCTTTCTGTAGAGCAAAATTAATACTAATATTGCCAATATTACATGATCCCTTATGAAATGATGTCTTATTCAATATGTTTTGTTCTGAATGTTGAACTGGATTTTTGGTTAAATTAATTGCACTAGTATTATCACATTTTATTGGTACATTTTTGCAATTAATTCCATAATCATTCAATTGTTGTTTTATCCATAAGATTTGAGCACAGCAATTTCCAATTGAAATATATTCTGCCTCAGCTGTTGAAAGAGCTACAGAATTTTGTTTCTTTGAAGACCAAGATATTAATTTATCTCCTAAAAATTGACATGTACCTGAAGTACTTTTTCTATCTACTTTACATCCTGCATAATCTGCATCTGAATATCCTAGTAATTCAAAATTTTTATTCTTTGGAAACCAAATGCCTATCTTAGATGTACAAGAAATGTACTTAAAGATTCTTTTAACTGTTTTTAAATGTAATTCAGTAGGTGCACTTTGAAATCTAGCACATAAGCATACAGCAAACAATATATCAGGTCTAGAAGCTGTAAGATATAATAAAGAACCAATTAAGCTTCTATATAACTTTTCATTTACCTTTTTTCCTTTAGATCAAGATCTAACCTTGTAGTTGTGCTCATTGGAGTTGCAGCTCCTTTACAATTCTCAAAACCAAACTTCTTCACTATTTGTTTTGTATATTTCTCTTGATGGATAAAAATTCCATCTTTTGTTTGCTTAATTTGCAAACCAAGAAAGAAATTTAGCTCTCCCATCATGGACATCTCAAATTCAGCCTGCATCATACTAGAGAATTCTTTGCAATATTTCTCATTAGTTGATCCAAAAATGATATCATCAACATAAATTTGAATAATCAGAATATCTTGTTCAAAATGTTTTAAGAACAAAGTTGTATCCTTTTCCTCTTGAAAAACCATTTGAGATCAAAATTCACTTAATCTTTCATACTAAGCTCTAGGAGCTTGTTTAAGACCATATAACGCTTTTCTTAGCTTAAATATATAATCTTCTTTGATGGATCTTCAAATCCAGGTGGTTGATGTACATAAACTTCCTCTTTAATATAACCATTTAAAAAAGCACTTTTAACATCCATTTGGAATAATTTAAAATCTTTGTAACATGCAAATGCAAGTAATAATCTAATTGCTTCAAGCCTAGCTACAGTGCATATGTTTCATCATAATCTATTCCTTCTTCTTGTGAATATCCTTTAGCTACAAGTCTAGCTTTGTTTCTGACTATTTTTCCATTTTCATCAAGTTTGTTTTTAAATACCCATTTGGTGCCTATTATTGATTTATCCTTAGGACACGGTACTAAATTCCATACTTGATTTCTTTGGAATTGATTGAGTTCTTCTTGCATTGCTTCAATCCAATTATTATCATTTAATGCTTCATCAATATTACTAGGTTCAATTTCTGATATTAAAGCAAAATGACTTTCAAATTCTTGTAAACTACTTCTAGTTCTTACTCCTGTATTTAAATCACCAATAATTTGCTCAGATGGATGTGCAGATACATACCTCCAGTTTCTGCTACTTTCTGAAATACCTTCTGAAATAGCTTCTGAAGGAGTTTCTGAGTTTTCTTCTGACTCAGTTTCTGTATCATTTTGAGGAGCAACTTCTTCTGATGTTTCAGAATTCTGCTCATCTTTTGCTTGAGAACTAATATCCTCCTTTTTAACTAATTCTTCACTCTCTTCATCATCAAAATCATCATCCTCAATTTTCTCAATAAATTTTACATTTATAGTTTCTTCGATTATTCTTGTTTTTAAGTTAAAAACACGATAAGCTCTACTGTTCAAGGAATATCCTACAAATAAACATTCTTCGGATCTTTCATCAAATTTTCCCATATTTAGATTGTTTTTCAACACATAACACTTAGATCCAAAAGCATGAAAATAAGATACAGTAGGTTTTCTTCCTTTAAACAACTCATATGATGTTTTTGAAGTTAATGGTCTTAGATACACTCTATTTATTATGTAACATGCTGTTGATACAGCCTCTGCCCATAAAAACTCAGCTACTTTGTTTTCATTTAACAAAGTTCTTGTCATTTCTTGAAGAGTTCTATTCTTCCTTTCTACAACCCCGTTTTGTTGAGGAGTATAAGGAGCGGAAAAATTATGAGCTATACCATTTTCATCGCAAAAATTTATGAATAAAGCATTGTCAAACTCTCTTCCATGATCGGTTCTTAAACTTATTATGGACATTCCTTTTTCATTTTGAATTTGCTTAGCAAATCTTTCAAATACTTCAAATGTGTTATCTTCTGTTTTAAGAAAAACACCCATGTATATCTAGAATAATCATCAACAATTACAAGACCAAAACGACATCCACCAAGACTTAAAGTTCTTGTTGGACCAAATAAATCTAAATGCAACAATTCCAATGGTCTTTTAGTAGAGATTACATTCTTGCTTTTATGAGGTGACGAAACCATTTTATTTTTCATACATGTTTCACATTTAATGTCTTGTTTTATATTTATTCTTGGTAAGCCAAAAATAATTTTCTTCTTGGATAGTTTTTCGAGTTGATTGAAATTAACATGACCAAGTCTTCTATGCCATATTTTTATATTTTCAGACATAGCAAAGAAACATTTTTCGAAAGTTACATTTGAAGGTTTGACTAAATAAACATTCTTGTTTCTATATCCTTCAAATAGTTTTGTTCCATTCTTGTCATAAGCATAACATTTATCATGTTCGAAAATCATTTTGTAACCCTTGTCACATAATTGACTTATACTTAATAAATTATGTTTTAATCCAACAACAAGAGAAACATTTTCAATTGTATGAGGAGATAGACCAATAGTACCTGTTGCCACTATTTTACCTTTACTATTGTCACCAAACTTAACATATCCTCTTTCTTTCCAATTAATACTTGTGAACAAAGAAGCATCTCCAGTCATATGTCCCGAACACCCACTGTCGAGATACCATTTTCCTTTAAGCTTTGCTTCTTGTTCCTACATGTATCAACAAAGGGTTAAACCTTCTTAGGAACCCAAACAAGTTTGGGTCCTTTGAAATTCAAGCTCTTCTTTTCAAAGTTATCAACTTGTTGTTTCATGAGCTTGTTTTTCTTGTAGAAACAAAACTTCTCAATATGGCCAATTTTATTACAAAAATAACAAGCATAAGAATAACTATTCTCCATATCTATTGTTCCTGTTCTGGAACTGATGTGGATATTTTCTAGAATATCCTCTTACCTGTTCCTTCACTTGCCCTCTTCTTGTAAAGTTTCTGTTCTGATCTGGGTACCTTCTGATATACCCTTGAAATACCCTCTGACTGGACTGTCAGATTTTTTCTTTGTTACAGTGTTGTTAACTGTAGATGTTTCCTTAAATAAGGATTCTTTTCCTTTAACAAATACAGTTTTTTGAACATTCTTACTACTGCTACCTTGTTCAAATCCTAAGCCATATTTTATTTTATCAGTTCTTTGAGAGGAAATCAACATATTTAACTTTTTGTCACTCTCATTGAACTTACTGAACGTATTCTTTAGTGATTGAGATAAGTCTCCTATTCTTCTGTTAAGTTCTTTAGTCTCTTCTTTTAGTATACTATTCTCTCTCATGAATTTATTCACTTTCACATGTAATTTTTCATTATCATGTTTCAATATGTCGTTTTCATCCATAAGTAACCTATTTGTTTGAATAACAACTTCCTTTTCATTTTTGAGAGATTTAACTTCAGAATCAAGTTTATTTATTTTAACATGTGCCTTATCTTCAAAAAGGGGGAGAATGTTGGAATCTCTCATAATATTTTGATGATAACAAAAAGGAGTACAAAGTCTTTTTAACAATAAATAAAGTATAGCAATCAAAACCAAAACCAAAACCAAAATCAAAATATTTCATGATTGAACTAATCATCAGATTTTTTAGAAATTGTTTCAGAAGGTAGTTCAGAGTCATTTTCAGAAGGTATTTCAGATTCATTTTCAGAAGGAAGATCAGAAACTAAATCTGTTCCAGAACAGAAGATGCACAGAATGTTGCGAATTTATTTATAAGGCCTGACTCCACGAAATGAATATATTTGGGTAGTATATTCATTTTGTTCCACTAAAGTTGGATAAAATATCCACGGGGATTTATTTCATCAATTTTATTATAAGTTACGTCTATTTATTTTTTCTTGAGGAAGAAGATCGTCAGATTTTTATGTTTCACATGGTCAGCAAATTCCTAAAGATAAGGGATATACTTTACCAAGTTCATGTTGGTTCAAATTTTCGAAACGAAGATCTTTTAAAGCTTATCTTCAAGGATAAGGATATCACTATTTTTATGGATGGGATAGTTTGTTGAAGTATTTATCCAAATTGTTATGGATAAACATATCAAGATATATGAGACATTATCAGATGACAGCATCAACGAAATTTAGATAAAGCTAAGAAGATTATTCGGATTGATCATACACGTAACAGACACTTCAAAGGAGGGAATTTGCTAAGTCAAATATTTTCAACTTGAGAAGAATTCGAATTGTTTTGAACGACTTCTTTGCTAGCCGTTGAGATAAAACAATATATATAGAGGAAGCACAACAACAAGGAAGATATGATGAGAAGAACGAATCTTGCTCGAACTCTCTGTTGAAAGAAAAAAGTCTTCGAGTGCATTTCTCTCAAAAGTCCTTGCGTTACAAAGTGTTCACAATATTTTTGTTCGAAAGATAGGATATTTATTGTATTTCCTTGATTGAGTATCATTAAATTTTTTTTGAGTGAGGTTGAGTGTTGCAAGTTATCTGTTAGACCAATTGTGAGTTATAGGATAACCGTGAGAATTGGGACAGAGTGTTTTGTAGCCAAGAGGATTGGCAAGACAAGCTTGTAACTTTTGATTTTGGATATAGTGGAACAAACCGGTGTGGAATACCGGGTCCCCAACGTGGAGTTGGAAGAGAGGACTGACGCTCGAGGCGGAACCTCTATAAATCGATTTGCATTTTTCTCTACCCTACTCTTTTTATTTTCGTGCAATTTATATTGAAGTATTTGATAAACTGTCACGTTTCAGAACCTGTTTCAGAGAGTACTTCAGAGAGTTGTCTGTATTCCGCATAAAATTAAATTTGATCTGTTTTGAATTAAAATAGATATACAAGTGATTATCAGCTGTGATTAGTTTCTAAACAGCAAGTTTAATTAATTCTAAGTTTATAAAGTAATCAAAAGGAAGTGAATTGAAAATTTCGAAAAGAATTTATTTTTGTGAAAAAGCAATTCACCCCCCCTCTGCTTACATTATTGGGACCAACATATTTAATTAATTCTAAGTTTAATTAATTCTAAGTTTAATAAACGGATATAAGTTACTATAATGGGTCAAATAGAGAATAAATATAGAAGCAGTGTAAGCCCCGAAAAATTTTAGTAAACAATTCCAAAATAAACATCGAAAATAAACTCTAAAAATGACTCCAAATTAAAACCGAATTTCAACTAATCCTAATTCATGAACGAATCCGGAAATTTCTTAATATTGATAAAATGATAATCCTTAAAATAAAATAAGAACTCAACAGTCTTCAAATTCAAAACTGCTACGTACGACAAAACCATACTTAACTCTGAATTGTAAAATCAATAATATTATAAACCAAAAACAAATTATTAAAAAGTAAATAATGATAAACTTTCGAAAATAAAACTCAATTCAAGAATTCGGAAAAAGTTAAGAGATATTAAATACTTACAAAAAAAAATTTAAAATAATTATCTCAAACTAAATATGTTGTATAAATATAAAACGTTAGTTTCGAAATTGGCAAAGATCTAAATCGGAAAATCACCCGGGGACCCTAAGTGGAATACAATAGATTAAGTCCAGCAATCTCGCGCCCTTAACTCTAGAGGTCAAGGGATAGTTTGAGTGTGTAGAATAGCTCGTAGTAATATAAGGTCGCTTAAAAATATTAGATTGGTAAATTTTTTATCTATTTCGAACCCGTTTGAATACAGACTTTGAAAAGCATATCCCGGGGCTCGAGATATCAAAAATATACCATTAATACCGTTAGACTCGCATTTTCATAAGGATTTCTAAAATATCAATTTTATAATTTTTTGATAACTAGAAATATCTGATTTTGGCAATTATATTCGTATTTCATTACTATCGGTAATTAACTGGTCTTTTGGTACTATTCACTACAATTCATTACACAATTTATTATTATTATAAACCCTTATATTTTTAGATAAATATTTTATATATTATAGAAAATTCTATTTTTCTAAAATTTAGTTAGTTTCGAGTTTTTACGGGATCAGTTTCTATTTAATACCAGATATTAAAAAAAAAATAAATTAATTTAATAATTGAAAAATATTTCAAAAATATTTTTATTTTCATAAAATAATTTTTTAGAATTTTTCGAGTTATAAAAATATCATTTACAGCTCATATTTGCATATTTTTCTTAATTTTATTTTATATATTTTCTTAATAAAAAGTACTTTTTCAACCTATACTTCAAGTACACTTCAATTGTCACTTCTACACATTAATCAAGTTTTCTTTCACTCATCTTACACGCCATTTCCCCACAAATGGTAGCTAACCATACTCTTAATAATAGCTTCTTTGTTTTATTTTAATGATTTATTTAATGAATTAAAGTTCTCTTTTAGTTAGCACATTAAGTAACATAAGTTACACTTTTAAAAATTTAAGTTACAAACTAACTAAACCTTCTCTCTCTCTCTCTCTTGAATTCATGTGTAGTGTAAACCCCAATTTTCCTAGTAGTCAAGTAAACTTCAGAAATCGGAAAACAGAACCCTAAACCGGATTAGTTCAAGCTTTGTGAGGAGAAACCCAGAAACCCTAAGATCCGGCTTTCCTTCGGTTTCATATTAAAAGAACTTTTATAAAATAATTTAATGTGGAAAATGTTTTAAAGTGTATTTCAAACCATAAAAAGTTTTGATGTCGAAAAATTTTCTATTCAAAGCCTTCCAAAGCTCTATTACGAAAAAGTGAGCCCTGGAACTAGAAACTCAGAAAATATTTCGGAATACTCTTTAGAACCGAAATTTTATAAGGATTTCAAAAATATAAGTTTTATAATTTTTCAGGTTATAAAAATTACAGTTATAGCTTTTTTCCTGTATTTTCTTTACTACCGGTAAAGTAAAGGTCTTGTCTACTATTTATTACTATTCACAAGTACAACCTATTACATACACAACCTATACCCTAGTCTTATATCCTTACAAACACTCATTATATTTTCTTTTCCAAGAAATTTTTGTCTCTTAAATAAATTATTACATTTAACACTTTTTTTTCATAAATTGCAAATTTAACAAATTCAAATCTCTCCCTCTCCCTTCCTCTCACTTGGCCGGCGCATCCCTCCCCCCTAATTTGTCTTCAATTTGCTTATTTTATTTCCTTTTATTAATTAAAACAAACCCTAATTCTCTTAATATAAATAGTCTTTTAATTTTCTCTCGCTTCCATTCTCATTTCATATGTTCAAAACTCATAAAACTCTCTTTTTTTCTTGTTGTTGCCGTGACACTCTCCACCACCACACACACACACACAACAAGCTTCTTTCTTCTTCATTTCTTCACTTAATCCAACCTTAGGTGATGATTCTTAAGCCTCTCTACCATTTAATCTTGCAATGGTAAGATTATTCATGTGTATTTTCATCTTAAATCCCTATGAGCATTTGCTAGGGATAAGAAAATGCTAATACATGAATATCAAGCCATCACAAGAGTAGATCTTGAGTTTGATGTGCTTTTGTTAAGATAATGTCATGTTCATGCATATAAAATAGAGATCTTGCATGAAAATATATGTTCATACTTTTAAACTCCTTCTTATGCATTATAAGTAGTAGATCTAACACTCAGACACTCATATTATACTTGACATTCATGTTCACATAAATATTTTGTATCTTCATGCATTAATGCTCATAAAAACTTTATCTTGTATATATAAATTTTGTAGTTAGTAGATCTTTATGTAGATAAGACAAAGAAATTAAAAAGGAAATGTTTTTGTTAGAAATGATCAAAAGAAAATTCGTATGACTTCAAAGCTGTATTTTGAAAACCCTTGTATCAAATTCAAAACTCATGTTTTATGTGAAAAATGAAGGGTATAGGTAATATGTATCATTAAGTAGTGATTTTCATAAGTTGAAATGAGTTTGATGAGATTAATGTGTAAAACAAAGAGTAGAAACAAGATACAAAATTTTGAGTTATTAGTCAACTTGTGAAATTCGTAACTTTAGATGATGCCCATGAAAACACCTATTGTCATGCCCCGAAGGGTAGCCTAAACGTGGCAGTCTGCCGTACACAATATTAAAGCCTAGGAATGACCACCTTAGTCACATGAAGGCTTCCATACTATGTACAAGGCGTTTAACACATGGAGGAGACACATCGGAGTGATACATTTTATGTTGATACAACTTAAGTAACAATGTAAAGGAAATTCAATCATTATACTTCAAATACAAATCATTATACTTCAATTTCAATTCATCAAAAGATTTCACTACATAAAACTATTACAAAGCAATTCACAAAACCTAGCTAATATCTTCAAGCATTCTTATTTTCTGCCCGAATCCCAAAGTCATATTCAGCTCCAACCATCTCGGTCCCCACTTAGCATTCTTGAGATAACCTATTCATTCAAACATCTATTGGGGTATAAGATACACTAGCTTAGTGAGAATTCCTTTAATTCCGTACCATAACAAGCAAGTTATAAATCATTCATATGCTATGCATGAACAAACACATGAGAAGACAATTATGTATGGGTATCCGGAATCCATACATAGAACGGATTTACACCCTCCATATCTTGGGTTAGGGATGGTATTGAAAGTCTACACGACCGCTGCTAGTCCCCGAGCCCTCCAGCTCATTAGGGATGCAACCGGGGTGGGTCATTATAGGGTACCCGCCCTGTCCGAATCGTTAAAAACCCTATAGGGTCAGACCCTATAGGGTTACGGGATGGGTTTGGAAAATATCTTGCTGACCCTATAGGGTTTCGGGGCGGGTTCGGGTCATTAAAAAAACCCGATGGGTAACCCGAACCCGTCATAATATAAATAATTAAAAAAAATAAATTTAAAATTTTTGAACCATTAAACACACACTGACCATTTTGGCTTTCCCTCTCACGGTCTCACTAGTCACTAACTCACTATCGACATTTTGAACCCTAAGGGCCTAACCCTAACTCCGACTCCTCTGCCAGGTTCTCTCACACAGTCACTTGCAATCTGATTTCACTTAATTTCTTTGAATCCTAACCCTATTGTTTGTTTGCTCTTTGCTGTACTCTGCAGGATCTGGACAGGCGATTGTGTATTTCATCGATTCTTGCCATATGTTCCTGATATTAGCTTCACGGGTGATTGTGTATTTCATCGATCGTGTAATGTAGACAATTTTTTTTGGGATTAAATATAGTGATTGTGTATTTCTGTAAACCCCGGAAATTCTCAGTAGCTAGAAAACCCTAGGAGTTGGAGACGAAACCCTAATCCGATCAGATTGAGTTTAGTGAATGGAGCCTAGAACCCCCAAATCCGGCTTTCCATCGGTTTCATAGTAAAATAAATATTTTGGAGTAAATGAATCTGAATTGTTGTTCCAAAGTACATTTCAAACCTTTGAAAGTTTTAAATTCGGGAATTTTTCAATTCCGGGCCTTCCCGAGCCCAATTACGGAAAAGCGTGCCCCGGGCCACGGATTCAGAAAAATATTCTGGAATATTCATTAGAACCGTAATTTTATAAGGATTCCAAAAATATCAATTTCATAATTTTCCGAGCTATAAAGATTACAGTTATAGCTTTTCCCGTGTTTTCGGAACAACCGTAAAGTAGATGTCTTGTCTACTATTAAAAGTACAACCTACACTACACACTACCTATACCCTATTCTTACATCCTTACAACTACTCATTTCAATTTTCTTTTCCAAGAAATTTTGTCTTTTAAATAATTATTACATTTATTACATTTCATTTACTAAATTACAAATTTCATTTTTTTTTCAAAACTCTCACACACACACACACATATGGCCGGCGCCCCTCCCTCCTATTTTCCCCCTCAGTTGTGTTATTTTTACTTCTTTTAATTAACTAAACCCTAAATCACTTAATATAACTAAATGTTCTCTCTCTCTCCTCATTTTCTTCTTGTTTCAAAGTTTGAAAAGAGAAAAAGCTCTCTCCTTCTCTTCTTCTTGTGCCGAGCAACCCCCTCCCCTTCCTCACATTGTCCACTTTGTTTCTTCTCCATTTCACTTCAAGACTTCATTGGTATGTGTATTTAAGCTTGTTTCTTCCTACTCTTGTAATGGCAAAGCTATATCTTGTGTGTTTTCTCATTTAATCCCAATGAGCTCATGCTAGGGACATGAAAACACATGAACAAGAATAACAAGCCATCACAAGACATGGATCTAGTGTTTAGATGAGCTTATGTTGAGATCTTACCTTGTTCATGCATGTAAAGTAGTGATCTTGCATATAATTGTTATTCATGCCATGAGATCCATGTTATATACATCATATGTAGTAGATCTAAAGTTTAGCTACCTACATTGTCATTTACATGTATGATCATAGAGCTATTTTCATTTTCATGCATTGATGACCACAAAAATGTAGTCTTGTTCATATATAGTGATGAGGGATAGTATGTCTTGACATGTAGAAGGCAAGACCATTGAAAAAGGAAAGACTTTGTTGTATATGGAAAGTTGAAAATTCGGATGAAATGGAAACCCTACCCTAAAGACCTCCAAAATCAATTTTAAACTTATATTTCATAAGAAAAATGAAGGGTATGTGTAATAGATATGTTGAAGGAATTATTTTCATAAGGTTAGATGAGTTTAGGCATGATAAAAATAAGGAAAACAAGAGGTGAAGTTAGGATGAAAAATGTTGACTTTAAATGTGTAGTCAAATTCGTAACTTGGTGTAATGCCTATATAAACACTTAGTATTTAAGTCTAAAATGGATATTTATAAGCTAAATGAAGTCCTTAGATAATGTATACATTGAAGCCCCAATTTTTAATACATTAGACTAGATTTCCCTTAAGAAAAAATGTAAGAAAAGAAAATTTGGAAAATTCGGATTTTTATAACTAGTTTATTTGAAAACATGTTTACCAAATGAAAAATGTAAATTTTTGTGCATGAATGGAGGCCATGACTATTATAGACTTTGAGAACCTAATTGTAGTTAAATAATAAGTAGATTACAAATTAAAAACCAAAGAAACCCTAAGGAGTATAATGTGGGAGAATAACTTCTTAGAATTAGCCTTTATGAAACTTTCCCCAACACTTAGGAGTTCCTAAAAGTTTATTACTACAAAAATCATCATGACCATGCACAAGTTGAGTTCATTACATGGCATACACATTAGTAGTTCATTCCTAAATCATTCATGTATGAATCACTAACTAGGAACATTTCTTATCAAAAGCAAAGCACATTTTCAAAGTTGGATCAATTGCGGACAGAACTGATCCCACTGTTCCGTGACCTTATTATTTTCAAAACTTGGATTTAATACTTGAATTAGATAGATCTTTCGAAGTAGATGAAGATCGATATAAAGTTTGCGAAATTCCGAGTTAAAATGACCAAGTTATGGCCGTTTTAAGTCGGAACTTCCAAATATAGCGAGAAATCCGAATTCAACTAGTCTAGATGTATAGTTTGATTTAATTACATGGTGAGAATCTCATAGGATTATTCTTGATTGGTAGGTGATTCCGAGCAGGACGACTCTCTACCACCCGATTATTACTATTAAGGAGTTTGGTGACCCATGGCCGAGTGAGTTACTTCCACTCTCAATTAATGCTTGTGAATGTAATGTAGTGGCACTAGTGATGTAGGCAAAGAAAAAGAAATTGTACAAGCATGATGGGGTATGTGGGAATTATTTGTGTTGTGAATTGTTGATATGTGAAATGGAACTTAAAGCATATCGAAACCGGGTGTTAAGATATTGATTGTTTTATTAGAATCATATGATGAATGTCTGCGTATACTTGTTGGTCACTTAAAAGAATCGAATTAATGACTATTCGACTCCGACTATAACTGAGTTCATTCATGTCACAATGGGGTTGGAGCATTTGCATTGGTTGTTTTTCGTGACCCATAAAACGAATGTGAGGTTAATCGTGATCCATAAAACGAATGTGAGGTTAATCGTGATCCATAAACGAGCTTTTAATCAGTTGACCGTGAGCTTAAACGGCGTCGTACCGCAGGATTCGTTAATCTGCTAACCCGGGATGGAGGCGCAAGTCCATCCACATATGATTTCCGGTTGGTCATATGTTTGATGATTTCATTGTATGGTGCATGCACTTGCTTGAATAATCACTTGTTTGAATGATTGTATCTAATTGCGTTATGAAGTATTACTCACTAAGCTAGTTAGCTTACGCCCCGATAGTGTTTATCTTTTGCAGCATGAGTTTATATGGCTTAGGCCAAGGCAAGCCACAGCGCAGGTACCGGAGATAGAGTTTCCCATAGAAGTTTGATTCATTTCTTTGTATAGACTTCCATTGGAAACTAAGGACTCTGGATGACTGTAATAGACTGTTATTCTTTTGCGGGGGAATGCCCCTTAGATTTTGTAACCCTTAAAGATTTATTGCGTTTTGATTTATTATCTATGGCTAATGAATGCCTTGTTAAACTGTTAAACTCCATTTGTTGAAGTATTCTATTGTCGTAAGGGAACGCTTTACATCTACTTAAGACTCCCGAAGGCCCCGGTTAGGGAACTCGAGGGTCTTACTTAGTATGTGGCGGACTGTTACGTTTAGGATACCCTACGGGGCGTGACAATTTCATCGATTCTTGCCATATGTTTCTGATAATTTTCCGCATTATTATTTCATCGATTCTTGCAAACGGTTTATTGTGTTTAGAGTAGTCGTGTCTCTTGTGATTTTGAAAAATTACCGTCAGATTGATGAGAACTGTGGTGGCATAGGTGCTGTTCGTTGTAGTGGCGTAGACGCTGAGGGTGTCGTAGTAAATGGCGATGTTGTCGTTTGGGTTGTGGGAGGAGATGGTGACTTGGATGGTTGAGGTGAGCATGTTGAGTTGGGGTTGGTGGATGCGTTGAAGGCATAGACGGTGGCGTCTTGGAGGACGAAACGGGCTTGTGGGGATGTAGTATGGCCCATGTTAGGAGGAAGATGATGAGGACGATGAGAAAACTATGGAGGCGACTTTGAACGTTCGACGCCAATATTTGCCCCATTTGTGGTCGTGCTTGTGCTTGTGACTGTGACCTGAAGACATGGATATGATGCTGTGTTGTATTGCGTTCTGGTGGTTCTTTTTCTTTTTTTGCTTATTAGTTTTGGCTGGCCTTTCGTGACTATGGATGGAGGCCTATATGAAAATTATCCCCAGTACAGAGGATACATTCAAGACGCGGTTACAGAGCTTCTAGGGAAGGAATTATCAAAAAATATAGTGATAGAGCATTCTAAAGATGGATCAAGCATAGGTGCTGCGCTTCTAGCTGCCACGAACTCGAAGTATAATTGGTAAACCGAATAATTATATCGTATACTCTCCACTTAGATATCGACATCCATGGGAATTATTTTGGGGGAACATAACAAAGGCAAAGCATGTGTTACTGGAGATGCATTCCATCCAATGACACCAGATATATGCCAGGGGAGGTTGTTCCGCTTTAGAAGATGGAGTTGTTTTGGCAAGGTTCTAGGAGAAGCATTGCAAAACAACCCAGCACTCAAAATCGATGGAAGTTGGAGTGAAGAGGAAGAATACAAGAAGATTGAGATGGCATTGAAGAAATATGCCAAAGAAAGAAGGCGGGAATTGAATTGATAGTACAGCTTATATGGTAGGATATGTCCAGCAGAGCAATGGCAGGGTATTGAAATTCTTAAGAGACAATATACTTGCTACAATATTGGTTGGGCTGTTGATGAAGAACACTAGCTATGACTGTGGAAAACTAAAATAAATACAGCATAAGAGCCGTTTCTTTTCCAATTGACAAGTTGTGGGGCTGTGGGGTGAACTTGAAATATGTAAAATGCTGTGAAGTTTTATAGAATATAAACTATTCTGTAAAGATGCAATTTTTTGTTGAGGCTGGTTAGACCAATTATATTAACGGTTTCTTGCTGCATATTTTGAACTATATCTTGCACTTAATGGATGGTCCTTATTTCTCAGTTACTGTTACAGCAAATGTTTCTTCTGCTTTCCCTATAGTTTTTTGAAAAGTATAATCTGACTATTCATTATAGATGATGTTAATTGGTTGATCTTACAGGGTTGCCCATAAAGAAGTGGTAGCCAGTTGAAAAAGCCCTTCAATTTGCCTCTCCCATTAGAAAGTGCAACTTGCAGTAATCCAACAACTTAAGTATGTTTTAATTTCACTGCTCTGGATTTTGAATTACCATGACAATGACATAAAAGGACCTTATTTAGCACGAATAATGCATGTTCATTCAGTTGTTCAGGATTCTGCTGGGGCTTTCAAGTAGATTAGAGCTTTTGAAAAAAAAAATCAATCCGTGGCTTTTTTTTTTTTTTTTTATACTTAGTAACCTCCATTGTCAAGGAATCTATTTTATAATATATATTTTAAAATATGTTGGCTTGTAAATGTGCTATCATTTGTTCAGAGTTGGAAATTGCCTTTTGATGTATCTTTGTTTCTTTTTTCATTGTTTTAAATTTGATTCTTTTGGGAAGTATTTCTGTCATGTTTGTAGGAAAAAAAATAAAATGTTTATTATTGTTATGTAGAATCTAGTTTTAATTGATATTTCATTTCAGGTGGTGATTGATTCATTATTAGGAAATGGATGGATGAGATAAATATGGAGAAAAATGTCCATGACCTTCACGATGTTGATAGTCCTTCTCCAGCATTTACTACAAGAAAACCAACATCTACTTCGGTTCTCGTATAGCAAGCACAGCAAATGAATCGGACAATCCCAACAAGCGTAAGCAGACTTCTACTGTGTGGAATGAGATGGTTAAGAAAACAATTAATGGGAGGAATTTGCTATTTGTAACCATTATGAGAGAAAGCTGAAAGCAGAAAGCAAAATGGTACAAAGCACTTACATAATCATTGTTGAGGTGCACAAAGAGAAAGACTCAACAGATATAAGACAATGTCTTCTAGCTATGGAGCAAAAGCAAAGCGAGGTGAGAGTAGTGTGACAGTGAAAAATTGGACCTTTGATCAACACATTGCTAGGAAAAAGCTTGCAAAGGCTATTGTTGTGCACGAGTATCCCATTTCAATTGTTGAACACAAATACTTTAGAGAGTATGTGCACAGTATACAACCTCTTGTGCAACATGTGAGTCGTACAACAATAAAGAAGGATACTTGAAGATGTACAATGAGCAAAAGGAGAATTTGATGTTGATGCTTAAAGGCTAATTCCCGGGTTGCTGTAACAACTGATATGTGGACTTCAAATCAAAAGAAGGGATATATGACCATTACAGCTCACTTCATTGATGGTAGTTGGAAGATCCATAGTCGAATTTTGAAGTAAGTTTCTTTAATAATGTATCTCTATTTCATTAATAGAAAACTCTAGTCCTTTTTTTTTTTTTTATCTTATTTACCTTTCTTTTATGCAGTTTTATATGTGCCCGCTCCGCACACAAACGAAGCTCTATGTCAGTGCTTATTCGATTCACTAATGAAGTGGAATTTGATAGAAAAATCTCAACAATTACTGTGGACAATTGTTCAACAAATGATGCAATGATTGCAAACTTAATATTGAAGTTAAGAAAAGATGATCTGATTCTTCGTGCAAGATAATGCACATGCGTTGCTGTGCACATATTTTGAACTTGATTGTAAGGGATGGTGTGGCCGTGATAGAAAATTCAATAGAGAAGATTCGTGACAGTGTTCATTTTGGTCAGCAACACCATCAAGGTTTAAGAAATTTGCTGAAGCATGCAAGCATCTTGATGTTCCATATAGTAGGAAACTTTGTTTCGATTGCAAACAAGTGGAACTCTACTTATGACATGCTTGTCACTGCAATTGGATACAAAGAGGTTTTCTATAGGTTCAGTTATGGAATAGACACTACAAATGCCTTCCTTCAGATGATGATTGGGACATGGCTGGGAGATTTGCAACAAGTTATCTATTTTTTATGAGGTAACTAACCTTTTCTCTGGCACTCGATATCCTACTGCAAACTATTTTTTTTGGTAAAGTATTTGCAATTAGGAAAGCATTGATTACATGGAAGAATTCTTTGGACTTGAATATTAATGCAATGGCTGTGAAAATGTTTGAAAAGTTTGAAAAGTATTGGGGAGATGTGCACACTGTCATGGCTGTCTGTACTGTATTGGATCCATGCTCTAAGATTAAGGGTGTAGAGTTCGTGTTTCAAACTGTGTATGGAGAGAATGCTACTATAGAGTTGCAAAATGTTAAAAACACTTGTTATGAATTGATTCAAGAATATCAATCCAAGCCTAAGTCTCGCCGTGCTCTATCTAGTGGTTCTTCTTCAATTCCTTCAGGAGGTGCAATAATACTGGTATTGCATTATCATGTGATCATATGGTGGAGACAGATGAATTTGAACAATATTTGATAACTTCTAGCAAAGATGATATTCAAGTTCATGTGAAGTCTGAGTTGGACCATTATTTAGAAGAGCCTGCAATTCCCTGGATAGCAAATTCTGAATTTGATATTCTTGGTTGGTGGAAAATGTATGGAATGAAATATCCTACATTACAAGAAATAGCTAAAGATTTGTTGGCTATTCCAGTGACGACAGTTTGCTTCTGAATCTGCTTTTAGTACTGGTGACGGATAATTAGCTCCCATAGGAGCCGCTCAATCCAGATACAATAGAAGCATTGATGTGTACTCAAAGTTGGCTGTTAAATTCTGGAATTGGTATGATTGTTTAATTCATTGTTGAAAGTTTCTTTACCATGCATTTTTCTAATATATGTCTTTTAATTTTGATAGGTTTAGAGATACCTGAATTTGAAGAAACCTGAAGAAGAGGGTGAAGAAGTGGAATACAACAATGAAGATATAAGTGAAGATAATGATTGATGATGACTTCATAATTATGCTTTAATTTATTTTGGTTGATCTGGTGATGTTGATGCATTGTTTATTTTGGTTGGTATGGTGGACTGACTTGGAGTTTATGTTTATTATCGGATGGTTCATTTGATGATGTTTTGTATTTGCTTTTGCTGTTAATGTATTTTGAAGACAAGTAGAAAATTAGAAAATGAGTGTTTGGAGTTGGTTTTTTTGAGTTATTGTTGGAGAGTGAATTAAGTGTTGGTAAGTTGTTAATGTGTTTTGAAAACATGTTTTTTTCTATTCTTGAGCTTGGAGTTTATGTATATTTATGTAAGTGAAGTAATGTCTTTTCATTTACATTTGAAAATCTTCTTATCATAGTTTTAAATCTATATATTTTTAATAATAAGTTGTGGCATATCTTATAAAATTCATTCAAGCATAGTTGTAACTAACTATTATGCTTCTATAGGATAAAATTATTGTTAAATTTTGTAATTTAAGTAAGTGTTGAGAAGGGGAAAAAAAATTAAGCGGTCGCGGGGCGGGCGGGTCAAGGGCAAAACCCTACAGGGGCGGGTTTGGGTATTGAATAAAAAACCCTGTAGGGTCGCGGGAACGGGTTTGGGAAACCCTATTGGGAAGCGGGCGGGTTCGGGTCTTATATGACCCGTCCCGAACCCGCCCCGGTTGCATCCCTACAGCTCATAGCACTCGACTCGGCTAAGCTCACACATGGAATGCATCCTCGGTACACCTTAGTTCCCTATGAATGAGCTCTGATACCGGGTCTCATTATCCAAACGAGTCCTCGGACCATACCAATCGACCTGCGTAGGAGTAGCACGCTACCAAATGCAATATGTCCGATGCGATGGATGACCAATTTAATTTTTGCTTAGGTCAAAATATTTATACATTCTCTAGAGTGACCAACCAATATCATACGCATAACAGAAATAATATGAACAGTGCAGTTATTCAATCGAATCGTGGTTTTGATATACTTTAGTATTCTTTGGCATACATTCATCACAGTCTCATCATCTATCCCATCCCCATTCATATCGATTTTTATCTTGTTCCTATGATTCTAATGTAACTAGCTACAAGCACAAACAAGGTAACAAAATAAGAAGAAAACTTACTCAGCTATTGGATCACCGGTCTCTTAGTTAAAGTAATCTGGTGGTAGGGAATCGTTGATGTCAGGGTCTCCTAAAAAGGAAAAAAATACCCTAATAAGTATTTCATCACTTAACTAAATCAAACTATCTCATACAAATTATCAAATTCGTAATTCTCATCCTAAGCGGAAATTTCAACTTAAAACGGCCATAACTTGGTCGTTTTAACTCGAAATTTAGCAAATTATATATCGATTTCTATCTACTTCGAAAGATCTATCTAATTATAATATTATATTTAAGTTTTGAAAACTTTGAAGCTTCGAAAAGGTCCAATCATTTTTTATCAGTAGCAAAATTCAATTCCAAAAAGTAGTTTTGTGAATGTTTGTAATGTTTCTACTATCCATGTCATGCCTCGGAGGGTACCCTAACATGGCAGTCCGCTGTAACACAATATTAAAGCCTAAGAATGACCACCTTAGTCACGCGAATGCTTCCATACTATGTATAAGGCATCTAACATATGGAGGAAACACATCGGAGTGATACATTTTATGTCGATATAACTTGAGTAACAATGTAAAAGAATTTCAATTTACTATACTCCAAATACAAAGTATTATGCTTCAATTACATTCATCAAAATGTTTCACTACATAAACCTATTACAAGGCAAATCATAAAACCTAGCTAATAACTTCAAGCATTCTTATTCCTTGCCGGAATCTCGAAGTCAATCTCGGGTCTAACCATATTGGTCCTCACTTAGCATTCTTGAGATAACCTGTTCATTTAAACATCTATTGGGGTATAAGCTACACTAGCTTAGTGAGTAAGAACTTCTAGGATTACATTTATAACACATCATACAATCAAGTGATTAGTCAAACAAGTAATATGCATCAAACATAATTCAACAAACATATGACCTGCCGAAAATCATATGTGGATGGACTTATGCCCTCCATCCCGGGTTAGTAGATTAACAAATCCTGTGGTACGAACCAAGACCGTTTCAGCTTACGGACAACTTTGAACTATAAATTCGTTTAAGGACAACAATTAACCAACAAATGCTAATGCTCCTTCCCCATCGTGATATGAATGAGTTCAATTTCATCTTCAATTCCGAATAATCAATTATATCAATTCATTGAAGTGATCAATCAATAATCGCAGACAATCAATTCTAATTCATCTATATAAGCAATAGTTAATCACCTGGCTTCGATATTCTTATATTCCATTTCTCACATCAATAATAAGCATACATAGTCCCCATTCATCCCCATCATGCATATCCGTTTTATCTTTACCAAATATCTAGTGCGACTATTATTATAATCACATACAATAAATGAAATCGGAAGTAATACTCACTCGGCCATTGGATCACCAGTCTCTTAGCACAACTAATCCGGTGGTTAGGAATCATCGATATCGAGGTCACCTAAAAAGAAAGAAATACCTTAATAAGTATTTCATCACTTAACTAGTTCAAGCTATCTCATACAAACTATCAAATTCGTAATTCTCGTCCTAAGCGGGAATTCCAACTTAAAAACGGCCATAACTTGGTCGTTTTAACTCAGAATTTAGCAAATTATATATCAATTTCTATCTACTTTGAAAGATCTATCTAATTCTAATATTGTCATGCCCCGAAGGGTACCCTAAACGTGGCAGTCCGCCGTACACAATATTAAAGCTTAAGAATGACTACCTCAGTCATGCGAAGGCTTCCATACTATGTACAAGGCGTCTAACACATGGAGGAGACTCATCGGAGTAATACATTTTACGTTGATATAACTTGAGTAACAATGTAAAGGAATTTCAATTTACTATACTCCAAATATAAGACATTACACTTCCATTACAATTCATCAAAAGATTTCACTACATAAAAATATTACAAGGAAAATTATGAAACCTAACTAATGACTTCAAGCATTCCTACTCCTTGCCGGAATCCCGAAGTCATTTTCGGCTCCAACCATCACGGTCCCCCACTTAGCATTCTTGAGATAACCTGTTTAATCAAACATCTATTGGGGTATAAGCTACACTAGCTTAGTGAGTAAGAACTTCTAGGATTACATTCATAACACATCATACAATCAAGTGATTAGTCAGACAAGTGATATGCATCAAACATGTGAACTCAACAAACATATGACCTTCCGAAAATCATATGTGGATGGACTTGTGCCCTCCATCCTGGGTTAGCAGATTAACAAATCCTGTGGTACGAACCAAGGCCGTTTCAACTTAAGGACAACTTTGAACTATAAATTCGTTTAAGGATAACAATTAACCAACAAATGCTAATGCTCCTTCCCCATCGTGATATGAATGAGCTCAATTTCATCTTCAATTCCGAATAATCAATTATATCAATAATCGCAGACAGTCAATTCTAATTCATCTATACAAGCAATAGTTAATCACTCGGCTTCGATATTCTTATATTCCATTTCTCACATCAATAATAAGCATACATAGTCCCCATTCGTCCCCATCATGCATATCCATTTTATCTTAACCAAATATCTAGTGCGACTATTATTACAATCACATACAATAAATAAAATCAGAAGTAATACTCACTCGGCCATTGGATCACCGGTCTCTTAGTACAACTAATCCGGTGGTAAGGAATCGTCGATATCGAGGTCACCTAAAAAGAAAGAAATACCTTAATAAGTATTTCATCACTTAACTAGTTTAAGCTATCTCATACAAACTATCAAATTCGTAATTCTCGTCCTAAGCGGGAATTCCAACTTAAAATGAAAATAACTTGGTCCTTTTAACTCGGAATCTCGCAATTATATATCGATTTTTATCTACTTCGAAAGATCTATCTAATTCCAATATTATATTTAAGTTTTGAAAACTTTGAAGCTTTGAAAAAGTTGGATCAGATCGGAACAGTAGCAACTTCCACTTCCGAAAAATAGTTTTATAATTGTTTGTAATGTTTCTACTTGACAAATCAATTATATATGCAATATGAATGATTTCCTATCATGAATGGCATGTTATGAGCTTGATGTATGCATGCTTTTGACAATATTTACTAAAAGAAATTTTAGAAACTTTTTATTTGTAAAACTCCATGGCTATTTACTTTCAAGAAAACTAATTTCTTAACTTTGGTTATCTCCATTTGTTTTGGATTTATTTCTCGAGAAAATATAATTATCCTTATTAAAATTGAGTCTTCATTATATCTATTACTTATGACCTTCATTTCTACATAAAAATTCCCATTTTATACTTTGTAAACATGCTTTTAAAATTGGCTCTTCCCAAAATCCGAATTTTGCAAAACTTGTTTTTGTGATGATTCCTTTATGTAAAAATCATTGGATACTTAGAAAACTAAGGCTCAATCATGCCAATAAAACTTTCATTTTGAGTTTGGAAAGTATGTGTTTTCATGACCTCACTCCAAAATTACGAATTTCATAAGTTGACTAGCAACTCAAATTTTTCCTGCTACTTTCCACTCCTTTTTCCACATATTTTTCTTAGTAAATCCCATCTTAATTTATCAAAATCATTATTGGATGATACCTATGATCTAAATTCTTCATTTTTCATATAAAACACAAGTTTTGGAGTTGATAAATGGGTTTTTAAGGCATGGTTTTGAAATCATCCGAATTTACAAAATTTGGATAAACTCAATTTTCATAATTTATTTCTATAATTCATCATGCATATATGTATTATGTAAACCCCTAAATTTTCGGAATCGGTTTAGCACAAAACCCTAACCAGAAGTCAAACGAAACCCTAAAGGTCAACAAAACCCTAGTTTACCGTATCAATTTAAATCCGGCATTGCCGTTTTCTTTGGCCCAGAAAAATGAAGTTGGGATAATTAGCTCAAATAGCTCGTAATAACCATAGGTTTCATAAAAGTTTTCGTTTCGTGAAATTTGGGAGTCCTTCGAACCCGATCGGACACAGTTCTCCGAAAAACATGTCCGGAAGCCCGAAATAGTAAAAATATTCCGAATACACCGTTAGACTCGTAAGAACATAAGTTTTCCAAAAATATCAGTTTCATAATTTTTCGGTAAGTAAAAATAACAGATATAGCTATTATACGCGTATTTTCTTACTACCGGTACTTTAATTGTCATATCTACTTTACATTACACTATTCATTACTATTCTACACTATTCTTTTATCTCTACTTTTTCTTACACCTATTCTTACACTCTACATAACCTATTATCTTAACTTTTTACATTTCCCATAACTTTATTTCACATCTACCTTACATATTACATCTTTTATCTTTCCAAAAAGTCAAAAAAATAAATCAACTCCTCCTCTACACCATATAGCCGGCGCCCCTCTCTCTCCCCCTCCTCAAATTGTTTTAAATTTGCATTTATTTTAATCACACAAAAATCACTCCTCAAAATCCTATAAATACCCCCCTTCTCTTTCACTTCTTTCACACTTCTACACTAAAACTACTCTCTCAAAATCTCTCTAGAATTTCTCTCGAAGAAGCTCTTCAAGAAATTCCCTTTAAGCTCATCTTCTTTAGGTAAAAGTTCTTTAAGAAAGTCTCCATGTTCATCTACTTAGTATGAGCTTAGTGTATGTTTTCTAAAACCATGAAGGTTAAGAAAGCAACAATAGGTTCATACTTTGTTTTTGTTCATAACCACAATTCCTTTATGTTCATGTTTCCTCTATATATTCATTATGTTTTTCTTATGTTCATTATGTCTCTTTTAGTTCATAACTATCTACTATCTAGATAACTATATACATATTCTTTAAAGCATATAAGCTCACTTGCAATTTATTTAGTTCATGCAAAGCAATTTATTTACCTTTCCATTGCAATTTATTTATTCATTCCTTGTTGAAATTAAGACTAGTCTCTAGTCTTAGACTTGTCCTCATCAAGTCAAAACAAGATTTTCTTCTTTCATTTTATTTCATTATGGGACTAGTTTATTTCTTAGTCCCAGGAGCCTTGAAAAAGCTAAGACTCCAATACTTGATTTTATTATTTATGCTTTATGTTATTTTCTTTACTATTATTCTCATAATCATGTTCATTTAGAATGTTGTCCAAAAGTTTTATTTTCTAAAGATAATGAAATAAAAGAAGACTTTTTGTCACTTAGGAATAAGTTTATGTGAATATAAGATAACAAAAACAAACTCCTTGATTTTCAAGTTACAAAAAGAATTCATTATGAATTTAAAAACTATTTTTACTTAAAAGCTAGTTAAATCTTTGTTACTCTATTTTGCTTTTCAAAAGAAAATATTTTGTTGACAAAAATGATTCTTTTCATGAAGAAAGAAAATAAGATGGATGACTAAGGAAATTTTTAAGTAAAGACCTTGCAAATAGGCAAAGAAAATTTACGGTTTGAAAGGAATAAAATTTTCACTTTTCAATTTACAAGAAAAAGTTAATAAGATTATATAAATTAGTTTTTCTACAAAAAGTCCTTAATTGTTCCACTTTGTTTTTATAAGGAAACCAAATTTTCATGCATGGGTAATTGTTTTTGGAAATGGGAGACATGAGAAAAAGAATGAGAAATATCAAGTAAAGATTTTTGCCAAAACAAGTAAACAAAGGAATTTACGCAAGAAAATGAAGAAAATAATATTTTCTAGAAAACTTCAAAAATATTATTAGTGTAACTTAGAAAGTAGAAAATTTTATTTTCAAAAGTCACTTAGAAAAAGATAAATGAAACCAACATAAAACGTTTTTAGAAAATAAAGAAAATAAGGTAGTAATTTCAAAAGAAATTTACAAAAAACAAATTCCGAAAAGCTTCAACCCGATATTGTTTTACCTAAGAAAAATAATTGGACAACAAGACACTTGAGCATGCTTAAATATGAGTTATATAGTTATAAAAAAGAATTTTTCAACTATATAAATAACTAAGTATTTATCAAAAGAATTTTGATTTCTTGAACCAAAGTTGTTTTTACTTGGAAATTCGTGGTGAATTTGTCGCCATTTTTCGAAGCCTATATGGCTTTGTTTGTAGGAAATAATTTTAGAAATGGGTAGATCTTTTCGAGTAGATAGAAATCGGTATATTATATGCGCGATTCCGAGCTAAAATGACCAAGTTATGGCCGTTTTAAGTTGGAACATTCTTTTATACGAACTTTGACGTTCTTTGACATTGTTTTGTCAAAAATTCAAGAAAATCTTCAAGAAAAACTCATTATGGGTATTTTCTTTGGTTAGGTGATCCGAGGAAGGATTTCTTCACCCCGAGGACTATTACGATTTAGTGGAGTGTGTGAACGACTCATCCGCTTAAGAGAAATAGACGGCAATGGCATCGTGAGTTATTTCCCCGTTATTTTTCATACTCTTGCTTGTGCTTGTAAAATTAGTTGCACTAGAATCTAAGCAAACTCAAAAAGAAGTGTATGATAATATGTTGAAGGAATACTAAGTATATCGAAAATCAAATTGTTTGTAATAAAGTTGTATGTACATTAATATCTTGAATTGTTTGAAATTGGTTGATCACTTGAAAGAAGTTAAATGTAACTACTAGATTTTAATTAAAGAAATTGTTCATGCACTTCATATGTTGAGTCACATTGCATTCGCTACTATACAATTGGTGGGACAAGTGTATAATAGTGGTGGTAGACATAACCGGTATATCATGTAAGTGGCGAGTAGGAGCCGGTAAGAACTACTTAAATTGATGGCTAGTAGGAGCCTGTAATAACTAAATCTTTTGGTGGCTAGTAGGAGCCTGTAATAACTACAAATTTTTGATGGCATATAGGTGCCGGTAAGACCTATAAAAGTGTTTTAAAAGTGGTGGCTGTAATTGGCCTGAATACCCAACCCCGAATGAAGGGCGTAAATTCATTCAACATATGATTCCCGGAAAGTCATATGTCTTGTATGCTCACGTGGTTGTTGCATTTCATACGTTTGAATAACCAACTTGATTGATAATTTACTTCGAGTATGAATTTTGGGAATTACTCACTAAGCCTAGTAGCTTATACCCGATAGATATCTTTTGCAGTTCCCGTACCTATGGTTAAGGCCACGTGGACCCTGTGGGCAGGTAATCCCTCTTGTATATTAGAATTCTGAATAAAGAGTAGCTGAGCATTAGCATGTTAATATGTATATAATAGATTAGTAAGCTGTCCCTAAGTTGGTAAAATTTATGCCATGGACAAATAATTGTTGTGATTCTTCTTTTCTTAACATGTTTTTATATCTCCTTAAGCTACATAATTCCATATATGGTCCTCTAAAAATTGTGAAAGTAAGCCTTACACTTAATATAAAAGCTTTTGGAATGACTAAGGTTGTCATACTTAAGCTTTAATATTGAGTGTGGCGGACTGCCACGTTTAGGGTACCCTTTGGGGCGTGACATATTACCTACAAGCTATTGTTATGAAGGTTATGAAATGATCTACCTATATGTATACATATAATACCAAGAATTCTTTTTGAAAACTTTTACTTTGCAAAACTTTGAATTATACTAGACTTAAGAAAAATAGTTTTTCTTCTTGTAAAATCATACTTTCTTTTATCAAAACTCAACCTTGATGATCTATATAACTATCACCTTCATTATTTCAATAAAAACCTTCATTTTGGGGTTAGAAAGTAGATGTTCAAATAGGTGGTTTACCTAAGTACGAATTTTACAAAATTTTTGAAGAATAAAAACATTGTTTATCCTACTCTTGGAAACCATTTGTTATTCTAGGATTATATTTTGATAGACTTCTCTTATCCTTGTCAAAACTTGGTCTTTATTACTTATATTCCCTAGGAATTTCATTTTCGTATAAAAATTATCATTTTGGCATTTGGAAATAGGTGTTTAAATAGTGGCTATTTTCAAATCCGAATTTTGAGAAATTCATTTGAGCTTGTTTTCTTTGTAAAACTCATTTAGTCTTTCAAAAACCATTTCTTAATCAAACCTACCCCTTAATGCTTCCATTTCTTCAATAAAAGTCTTGTTTTGGAGTTGAAAAATAGGTTTTCAAAATTGGTCTTGGTTGGGATCCAAATTTACAAAATTTATCTTTGCTCATATCTTTTGATAAAATCTATCTAAACTTATGAAAATCCATTCCTTACACATCCTATCCTAAGAGCCTTTCATTTCTTAAATAAAAACTTTATTTTTGAGTTAGAAAACATGTTTTTAAAATGTGCCTTAGCCAAAATCCGAAAGTAGAATTTTTATTTTGAAAATGACTTTTGAAAATCACCTTTGATTCTTGTAAAAAGAAGTCTTGATGATATACATACATTAGGCCTTCATTATCTTAAGTAAAAACTTCATTTTGACACTTGGAAAGTGGTTTTTAAATAGGAGTCTTGCCAAAATACGAATTTCACTATTTTGTTTAAGTTCAAAACCAAGATCTATACTTAATATGAACATAAATCTAAAAAAACCCATTGTAGTAAACTATAAACTCATAGATCTAAACTTTACTCATCAAAATCACTCATTTATGTTATATATACCCTAAGCCCTTTATTTTAAATGAAAAATACACATTTTGAAGTTGAAAAACAACTTTTCTAAATATGGTTCATTTTTCATCCGAATTTTCAAAAATGATTTTTGTTGAAAATAAAATAGATCTTGAGTTTTCTAAAACATTCCTACTATCATCATGCTACTATAAGTTATCTATGAACATAAAACAAAGTCTAATGCATTTTATGAACTCAAAACACTAGATCTAGTTTATTATACTAGTTGTAGATGCATGAACACCATGATGAACATGTGGATGATGAATATATGCATAGATCATAAGCAATAATAAAAATAATAACTTCAATAACAAGATCTACGGCATAAACAAAATCAAAGCTACAAAAAGTTAGATATACAAAATATAACTACTTTAAACAAGAAAATAAAAATGATACAAGAGAAAAATCATAGAGAAATGGAGTGTTTCACTTTGGCATCATCCTTAGCTTTTAAGCTAATGGAATATCATTTGATGCATGAAACTTTCATTCACTTTACCTATATCACCTATTGAAGCTTTGGACAAGAGTTTATTCAAGATTCTTGAAGAAATATGTGTAGAAGCTTATAGAAGAAGAAGAGGCAGCTTGTGTTCTTGAAAAAACAAGAATAAAATGAAGAAGAAAAGAAAGGAAAAAGAGAGAGAAAAAGTTAAGGAATGAAAAAGGGAAAGAGGAGTAAATGAAAGAGAGAGAGAAAATGAGTGTATTAATGAATGAAAAAAGAAAAAAATAAAACAAGGCAGCTAAGGAGTGGAGCATGTTGCACGTGAATTAGGAAGAGAAGAGAGAGAGGAATTTGTTGAAATTTAACTTGAAATTAAATTGTATAATAAATGTATAATGTAGCTTCTTTAGGAAGGAGTAGAATATATTTATTTTAGTCAAAACAGGAGTAATTAAAGGACAATGTCAGCCATAAAGAAGGAAAAATCTGCCATGAAGTGTGAGACAAAGTGTAGAAAGATTAAAGTGAAAAGGAAGTGATATGTGTAAGGTGTACTTGAAGGTATGAGTTGTAAGAGTACTTTCTTAATAAAATAAAATAAAATTAGAAAATTTATTCCAAATATTTGTAACAGATTTTTCATAATTAAAATTAAATAATTATTTGAATTATTTTAGTATTTTAATAAATATGTTACCGGTATGATCAAAATATGCGAATGTGGGTTATAAATGATATTTTTATAACCCGAAAATTATAAAAAAAATTATTTTATGAAAATAAAAATATTTTTAAATTATTAAATTAATTTATTTTATTTTTAGTATCGGGTCTTAAACAAAATCTGATCCTGTAAAGACCCAAACTAACTATATTTAGAAAAACAAAATTTTCTATAATATATAAAATAATTTTCTAAAAATATAAGGCTTTATAAGAATGATAAAATTGTGTAATGAAATAAAAGTGAATAGTGCAAAAGATTAATTAATTACCAGTAGTAATGAAAATACGATAAAAATGTTATAATTGTAACTATTATAACTCGAAAAATTATATAATTGATATATTTGGAAATCTTATGAAATTATGAGTCTAATAGTACTAATGGTATATTTTTGATATCTTGAGCCCCGAGACATGCTTTTCGAAGTCTGTATCTGAACGGGTTCGAAATAGGTCAAAAATTTGCTAATCTAATATTTTTATACAACTTATATTACTACGAGCTATTTTACATATTTAAAACACCTCGGCCTCTAGGGTTAAGGGTGCTAGATTGCCGGACTTAGGCTATTGTATTCCGGTTAGGGTTTCCGGGTGATTTTCCGATTTAGATCTTTGCCAATTTGGAAACTGATATTTTATGTTTATATAACATATTTGATTTGAGAAATTTATTTTAAATTTGATTTTTTTGTAAGTATTTAAAGTTTTATTTTCGAAGGTTAATCATTATTTACTTTTTAATAATTTGTTTTTGGGCTTTATATTACCCGATTTTATAAGTCGGAGTTAAATATAGAATTTGTCGTACGTAGTGGTTTTGGAATTGAAGTATGTTGAGTTCTTATTTGTTTTTAAGGATTCTTATTTTCCTCAAGATTAAGAGATTTCTAGATTCATTCATGATTTAGGACTACTCAAAGTCCGGTTTTAATCTGAGTGATTTTAGGATTTATTTTAGAAGTTTATCTTGAAATTATTTATTGAAATTTTTCGGGCTTACAAATATTATATTTAAGTTTTGAAAACTTTGAAGCTTTGAAAAGATCGGATCAGATCAGAACAATAGCAAATTCCAACTTCGAAAAACAGTTTTGTAAATGTTTGTAATGTTGCTATTATATAGATCAACTATACATGTAATGTTGATGATTTCCTATCATGAATGGCATGTTATGAGCTTGATGTATGCATGCTTTTGACAATATTTTCTAAAAGGAATTTTAGAAACTTTTTATTTGTAAGACTCCATGGCTATTTACTTTTAAGAAAACTAGTTTTCTAGCTTTGATAATTTCCATTTGTTTTGGATTCATTTCCTTAAGGAAATATAATTATCCTTGTTAAAATTGAGTCTTCATTATATCTATTACTTATTACCTTCATTTCTACATAAAAATTTTTATTTTACACTTTGTAAATATGTTTTCAAGTAGGGTTGATTCCAAAATCCGAATTTTGCAAAAATTGTTTTTGTGGTGATTCCTTTAAGTAAAAATCATTTGATACTTTGAGAATTAAAGCTCAACCTGCCTAGCCACTAAGGACTTTATTTCTTTGATAAAATTTCTAATTTGAGTTTGAAAAATATGGGTTTTCATGCCATTACTCCATTATTACGAATTTTTTAAAACGGCAACAACTCAATTTTTCCTACTTTATTTCTATAATGCACCATGCATATATGCATTACCTACAAGTTATTGTTATGAAGGTTATGAGATGATCTACCTATATGTATACATATGGTACCAAGAATTCTTTTTGAAAACCTTTACTTTGCAAAACTTTGAATTTTACCAGACTTAAAAAAAAAATAGTTTTTCTTCTTGTAAAATCATATTTGCTTTTATCAAAATTCAACCTTGATGACCTATATAACCATCACCTTCATTATTTCAATAAAAACCTTCATTTTGGGGTTAGAAAGTAGATGTTCAAATAGGTGGTTTACCTAAGTACGTATTTACAAAATTTTTGAAGAATGAAAACATTGTTTATCCTACTCTGGAAACCATTTGTTATTCTAGGATTATATTTTGATAGACTTCTCTTATCCTTGTCAAAACTTGGTCTTTATTACATATATTCCATAGGAATTTCATTTTCCTATAAAAAATTATCATTTTGGCATTTGGAAATAGTGTTAAATAGTGGCTATTTTCAAATCCAAATTTTGAGAAATTCATTGAGCTTGTTTTCTTTGTAAAACTCATTTAGTCTTTCAAAAACCATTTCCTAATCAAACCTACCCTTAAGGCTTCCATTTCTTTAATAAAAGTCTTGTTTTGAAGTTAAAAAATGGGTTTTCAAAATTGGTCTTTGTTGAGATCCGAATCTTCAAAATTTATTTTTGGACATACCTTTTGATAAAATCTATCAAAATTTATGAAAATCCATTCCTTACATATCATTCTAAGAGCCTTTCATATCTTGAATAAAAACTTTATTTTTGAGTTGAAAACATGTTTTAAAATATGCTTTGGCCTAAATCCGAAAATGAGTTTTTATTTTAAAAATAACTTTTGAAAATCACCTTTGATTCTTGTAAAAAGAAGCCTTGATGATATACATACATTAAGCCTTCATTATCTCAAGTCAAAATTTCATTTTGACACTTGGAAAGTGGTTTTTTAAATAGGTCTTGCTTAAATACAAATTTCACCATTTATGTTTGAGTTCAAACCCAAGATCTACACTTAATATGAACATAAATATAAAAGAAATCCATGGTAGTAAACTATAAACTCATAGATCTATACCTTACTCGTCAAAATCATTCATTCATGTTATCTATTCCCTAAGCCCTTCATTTTAAATGAAAAATACACATTTTGAAGTTGAAAAATAACTTTTATAAATATGGTTCCTTTCTCATCCGAATTTTCAAAAATGATTTTTGTTGAAAATAAAATAGATCTTGAGCTTTCTAGAACTTTCCTACTATCATCATGCTATTACAAGTTATCTAAGAGCATAAAACAAAAGTCTAATGCATGTATGAACTTAAAACACTAGATCTAGTTTACTACACTAGTTATAAATGCATGAACATTAAGATAATTATGTGAATGATGAATATATGCATAAATCATTAGCAATAACAAAAATAATAACTCAAATAACAAGATCTAAGACATAAATGAAAATCAAAGCTAAAAAAAGTTAGATCTACAAAATATAACTACTTTTAGCAAGAAAATAATAATGATACAAGATAATAATCATAGAGAAGAGGAGTGTTTCATTTTGGCATCATCATCCTTAGCTTTTAAGCTTATGGAATGTCATTTGATGCATGAAGCTCTCACTATACTTTACCTATATCACCTATGGAAGCTTTGGACAAGAGTTTTATCCAAGAATCTTGAGAAATATGGTAGGAGCTTATAAAAGAAATAGGGGCAGCTTGTGTTCTTGCAGAACAAGAACAAAATGAAGAAGAAGAGAGGAAAGAGAGAGAAAAAGATAAGGAATGATAAAGAGTAAAAGGTGTAAATGAAAGAGAGAGAGAGAGAAGGAGTGTATTAAATGAAAGAAAAAAAAAAATAAAACAAGGGCAGCAAATTGCAAGGGGTTACACGTGAATTTGGATAGGAGAGAGAGAGGGAATTTGTTGAATTTTGAGTTGAAATTGAAATGTGTAATTAATGTGTATGTGTTGCTTCTTTAAGAAGGATTTGGATATATTTATTTTAGTCAAATTGGAGTAAATTAAAGGACAAGGACAACAAAAAGAAGAGAAAAATCTGCCATGAAGTGTGGGATAAAGTGTAAAAAGATTGAAGTGAAAAAGAAGCAATATGAAAGGTGTACTTAAAGTATGAGTTGGAAAAAGTACTTTTTATTAAGAAAAATACGAAATAAAATTAGGAAAAATATTTTTAAAACGAGTGGCAGAATTTTCATAAATAAAATTAAATAATTATTTGAATTATTTAGTATTTCAACAAATATGTTACTAGTATGATCAAAATATGCGAATATGAGCTATAAATGATATTTTTATAACTCGAAAAATTCTAAAAAATTATTTTATGAAAATAAAAATACTTTTGAAATATTTTTCACTTATTAAATTAATTTATTTTATTTTTAGTATTGGGTCTTAAACAGAATCTGATCTCGTATAAGCCCGAACGAATTAAATTTTAGAAAACAAAATTTTCTATAATATATAAAATATTTATCTCAAAATATAAGGGTTTATAAGAATAATAAAATCGTGTAATGAAATAGATGAATAGTTTAAAAGACTAATTAATTACCAGTAGTAATGAAATACGAATATAATCACAAAATTAAATTATTCTAGTTATTGAAAAATTATAAAACTGATATTTTATAAATCCTTATGAAAATACGAGTCTAATGGTACTAGTGTTATATTTTTTATATCTCAAGCCCGGGGACAGGCTTTTCGAAGTTTGTATATGGACGGGTTCAAAATAGGTAAAAAATTTACCAATATGATATTTTTAAGCGAACTCGTATTACTACAAGCTATTCTACACACTTAAAATACACCTCGGCCTCTAGGGTTAAGGGCACTAGATTGCTAGACTTAAACTATGGTGTTCCACTTAGGGTTTTCGGGTGATTTTTTGGTTTAGATCTTTGCCGATTTGGAAACTGAGGTTTTATATTTATACAACATATTTAATTTGAGAAATTTATTTTAAATTTGATTTTCTTAAGTATTTAATATCTCTCGACGTTTTCGGAATTCTTTGAATTGAGTTTAATTTCCGAAAGTAAATCATTATTTACTTTTTAATAATTTGTTTTTAGGCTTTATATTACCCGATTTTATAAGTCGGAGTCACGTATGGAATTTGTCGTATGTAGTGGTTTTGGATTTGAAGACTATTGAGTTTTTTTTTTTTTTTTTTAAGAAATCTCATTTTCTCAAGATTAAGAATATTTCTAGATTCGTTCGTGATTTAGGACTAGTCAAAGTTCGGTTTTAATTTGGAGTGATTTTTAAGGTTTATTTTTTAAGTTCATCTTGGAATTATTTACTGAAATTTCCCCGGCTTACAATCCAAAGCAAGTATACATGCAATATGTATAAGTTACTACCAAAATGATATGTCATGAGATATATATATATATATATATGTTCTTGATGATATTGAATAAAAGAAATTTTTAGAAAACTTTTTCTTTGTAAGACTTAAGCTATCATGAGATATATATATATATATATATATACATGTTCTTGATGATATTCTTAATCCTTATGATTGTTTGTAAACCCTCGTTTTCTTATGTAAACTTGAGTTCGATTTCAAGAAAGATTTAAAACCGAAAACCGAAATCTTAATGGAATATCTTTGGACCAATCGGACCTAGGAATTCTAAGTCCAGCAATATCAAGAAGGAAACCCTGAAAGAATAAAAACGATTTAACTCCGAAGTAAGACTCTAAATCGAAAAGTCAACCGGAAACCCTAAGTCAACAAAATCTAAAAAAACCCTAGCGTTTAGATCCAGCAATCCCGGGTTCTCAAACCAAGGAGTCGAAATATGAGTGGGAAGTGTAGATTAGCTTGTCTTAATATTAGGATGCTAAACAATATCCGATTAGTGAAGTTTCGACCTATTTCGAGCCTGATCGGATACAAGTCTCGAAAAGCATGTCACGAGGTCGGGATATTAAATATATGATATTAGTACCATTAGATTTGTAATTTCATAATATTTCTAAATATTTCAGTTATATAATTTTTCGAGTTATAAAAGTTATAATTATAACATTTTTATTGTATTTTCATTACTACCAATAAATTAAGTGTCCAATCAACTTTTGTTTTCTTTTACACTATTCTTCAACTACAACCACTCATACCCTATTCTTACATCCTTACAACCTATTCTTACAATTTTACATCATTTCCTTACAAATTTGCTTTTCCAAAATTTTTGTACACAAACTACTCATTAAGTTTGAAAATTATTACACAAAACAAATCAAAACATTCTCCTGTCCCCTCTCTCTTGGAACCGGTGTGAATCACCCACCCCTAACCCCCCCAATAGGCCACATTTTGTTTTGTTTTCCTTTTGTTAAATAATCACAAAAACCTAATTCATTTTCCTATAAAATCTCTTTTTCACCTTTCACTTTTTCACTTTCTCTCATTTTCTCACAGAACCAACTTTGGAAGTTTCTTTTTCTCTCCATCCTTGCCGTGACACACTTTTTTTTTTTTTCTTTACTTCAAGTTTTCTTCACCAAAACACTAAATATGTAATAGATCTTAACCCTACCACTTTAGAAACATGTAATGACAAGTTTATACATGTGTGGATCCACAAAAATCCCCATGAGCTTTATGCTAGGGATGTGGAAAACACTAGAACATGATATTCTTGTCATCACAATGTGTAGATCTTTTTATTAGAGTTGAAATATTATCATTTTGTTATATCATTTGCTATCTATTATTTTTATGGAAACTTTGAGCTTATATTTTCATTTCTATTCTCATTTACATATTTTTCATGATGCATTTACATTCATGACATGAGTAGTATAGTAGATCTACTTGTTTAGAGTAGTTAAAATAACTTAAATATTTGTTTTACATGCAAGAAAGATTTGCTACATGTTTTTCTTAAGGAATGAGTTGATCAAAACTCAAGATTCATTTATGTTTCTATCAAAAAGTTATTTTTAAAATTCGGATCTTGAAGAAGACCTATTTAGAAAACATATTTTCCAACTTCAAAATGAAGGTTTTGCATGTAAAATGAAGAGCTTAGGTAATGAGTATCATAAAGTAGTAATTTTTATAATTTGTTCATGGTTTTAATAAGAGAAAATCTCAAAAACAAAAAAATGATTTCAGAAGTCAAGTTAGATCTATGATTCAATAGATCTATGATTCAACTCCAACAAAAATGTTGAAATTCGTATTTTGGATGAAATGCCAAGAAAAAACTTATTTTCCAACCCTAAAACAAGAGTTTATTAAAGAAATGAAAGCCTTAGAGAGTAGGTTTGTTTTGGACTTAGTTTTAGAAAAATTAAATGAGTTTTTCACAAGAAACAATCTCAAAAACGATTTTCCAAATTCGTATCTAACAATGATCCCTATTTAAACACATATTTCCAAATGTCAAAATGAGTATTTTAATGGAAAAATAGAAGTCTTAGGGGATAGATATAGTAAAAACTTGATTTTTATAAGAACAAAATAGGTTTTATCAAAGTAGAAACTTAAAACAATGGAATGTTTTCCCGACTAGATCAAACAATAATTCATTTCCAAAAATTAAGGAAAATTCGTCCAAAGGCAAAACCCATATTTCAACATCTATTTTTTAAACCTTTAAATGAAGAAATTTGTTGAGATAATGAAGACATTGGATACATAGATCACCAAGGCTTTATCATAGTAAACAATATGTATGATTTTTAAAGATATAAAGCTAGTTTTCTCAAACAAACATTCATAACAATATTTCAAAGTAAAAGTTTTTCCAAGAATTCTTTTCAACCAAAAATCTTTAAGAAAATGCACATAAATAGATCATATCATATCATCGATGATAACAACATGTAGATATTACATGTACAGATGATTTACTTGATAGAAATAATACAAATTTCACAAAACAATTTCGGAATCACAACTTTTAGTTACTGATCAGATTTGATCCGAACATTCTGAAACCTAAACATTTTTGAAATTTAAGAATAATATGATAAATAGATAGATCTTTCAAAGTAGATAGAAATCGATAGCTTATTTGCGAAATTCCGAGTTAAAATAATCAAGTTATGGCCGTTTTAAGTTAGAATTTCCAATTACTGCAAAAATTACGAATTCAAAGAGTTTTATTTTAAAATTTTGGAGTTAGTTATGGTATGAAATACTCATAAGGGTATTTCTTTTGTTTAGGCGATTTTGGATTCTGGGGAAAATTCTTGTTTCTGCATCACTACCATTAGAGACCGGAGACCATGGCCGAGTGAGTTCACTATCTTTAAATTTTATGCTTATGCTTGTGCTTGTAATATTAGTGGCATTAGAATTAGGACAAGATAAAATTGATTGTATGAATATGATTTCTATATAGGTGAATTGACGATAAGAATATCGAAATGAGCTTATTGCAATTATTTGTATAACTTAGTATAGAATTGATATGTCTGAAATTTCTATGATCGCCCATAAATTGTTAAATTAATATGCCATGATCTTGTAATCAAATTGACCATGCATATCATATGTGAGTCACATTGCATATGTTATTATACCTTTGTGGGAAGAAAGCATAATAGCTGGGCAATGAGGGGCCTGTAAACTCGAATGTTGGCATAATGGCCAGAAATTAATTGTTGGCGTATGGGCCGGAATTGAAAATGTATGTGGGTGGGCACCTGTATCAACCACAATAAAAAAGTGAGAAAAATTGAAATCGTTGGTCGTATGGGCCTGAAACACCTAACCTCGAATGGAGGGTGTAAATTCATTCAACATAAGACTTTCTGTTGGTCTTATGTATTGTATGCTTACGTGTTTGTGCATTCATATGGTTGTTAATAACTTGTTTGTTATATATACTGTTGAGCATTTAATTATGGAAGTGGAAATCACTAAGCTAGTGCAGCTTACACTTCCACAGTTTCTTTCTAATGCACTTCCCATACTTATGGCTATGTCCCCAGACTTAGCCAAATCAGGTAATGAGAGACTAAGAGTTATCTCCCTAGAAGTTCACAATTGGTTTGTTTAGCTTTCAGTAGTGAACCTAGAAGGATCAACGGTTACCAAAAAGGATAATACGTATTCTTATGTATAGTAGGGGAATGCCCCTTAATGCTTTGTAACTGATCCTGAGATATCTGTGCCTTGTATTTTTATGCTTATCCTATCGAATTGAACTATCTGTCCCTAATTGTTTATGTATTCTATTGCCGTAAGGGAACGCTATGCATACTAATACAAGACATTTGAATGACTGTGGTGGTAATTCTTAAGTCTTGATTAACATGCGGCGGACTGTATTACTACCATAGTCATTCAAAAGTCTTGTATTAGTATGCAAGGCGTTTCCTTACAACAATAGAATGCATAAATAATTGGAGATAGATAGTTCAACCAGATAGGATAAGCATAAAAATATAAACCACAGATATCTCAAGATCAATTACAAAGCGTTAAGGGGTATTCCCTTGCTACACATAAGTCTAGGTATTATCTTTTTGTTAAACTTGATCGTTCTAGGTTCGCTACTTAAAACTATACAAAGCCAATCGTAAACTTCTAAGGAGATAACTCCTAGTCTCGCATTACCTAATTTGGCCAGGTCCGGGGACACAGCCATATGTACGTGAACTGCATTAGAAAGAAACTATGGGGGTATAAGCTACGCTAGCTTAGTGAGTTTCACATCCAAAATTAAATGCTCAACAAGTAATATATATCAGGCAAGTTATATCAATAACCATATGAAATGCATAAGCACGTGAGCATATAATATATAAGACTTTCCGAAAATTTTATGTTGAATGGATTTACGCCTTCCATTCGAGGTTAGATGTTTCAGGCCCATACGATCATAGATTTCAATTTTTCTCATTTATATTGTGGTTGATATAGGTGCCTACCCACATACATTTTCAATTTCGACCATTATACCAACATTCGAGTTTACAGGCCCCTCGTTGCCCAGCTATTATGCCTTCTTCCGACAAAGATATAATAACCTATGCAATGTGACTTACATATGGTATGCATGGTCAATTTGATTATACGATCATAGCATATTAATTAACAATTTATGGGCGGTCATAGATATTGCAAACACTTCAATTCTATACTAAATCATACAAATATTTACAACAAGCTCATTTCGATATTCTTATCATCGATTCACCCAAGTAGAACTCACATATACATAATCAAATTTTATCTTGCCCTAATTTTAATGCCACTAACGTTACAAGCACAATCACAAACATATAATTTAAAGATAGTGAACTCACTCGGCCATGGTCTCTAGTCTCAAATGGTAGTGATCTAGAAATACGAAATTCCCCCGATTCCAAAATCACCTAAATAAAAGAAATACCCCTATGAGTATTTCATACCATAACTAATTCCAAATTTTTTAAATAAAACTCTTTGAATTCGTAATTTCCATGATAATTGGAAATTCCAACTTAAAACGGCTATAACTTAGTCATTTTAACATGAAATTTTGCAAATAAGCTATCGATTTCTATCTACTTTGAAAGATCTATCTATTTATGATGTTATTACTGAATTTTGAAAATGTTTAGGTCTCGGAATGTTCAGATCATATTTGATCAGTAACTAAAATTTAAAATTCTGAAATTGTTTTGTGAAATTTGCATTATTTTTAACAAGTAGATTATATGTACATGCAATATCTACAAGTTATTATCATAAATGTCATGATATGAGCTATCTACATGTAATTCCTTAATGATTCTTGATTAAAAAAAAATTTTCAAAAACTTTCACTTTGCAATAATGTCATGAACACTTGTTTGAGAAAACTAGCTTTATTCCTTTGAAAATCATGCATATTTTTACTATGATAAGGCTTTGATAACCTATATACCTAATACCTTCATTATCTTAATAAATTTCTTCATTTAAAGGTTGGAAAATAGATGCTTTGAGGTGAGTTTTGCTAATGATGAATTTTGCACAATTTTTGGAAAGGAAAATATTTTTGATCTTAGTTGGAAAACTTCTCGTTTGTTTAAGCTTCTACTTAGGTAAAACACATTTACTCTTAAAAATCAAGTCTTTATTACTTCTATTCCCTAAGGCTTCTATTTTTCCATTAAAATACTCATTTTGACATTTGGAAATAATTGTTTAAATATGGATAATTTTTAGATCCGAATTTTGGAAAAATAGTTTTTGAGATTGTTTCTTGTGAAAAACTCATTTATTTTTCTAAAACTAAGTCCTAATCAAACCTACTCTCTAAGGTTTCTATTTCTTTAATAAAATTCTTGTTTTAGGGTTGGAAAATAGGTGTTTTTTTGACATTTCAACCTAGTTACCAATTTCAACATTTTTGTTGGTGTTGAAACATAGATGTCACGCCGAGGGGTATCCTAAACGTGGCAGTCCGCCATACACAATATTAAAGCCTAGGAATGACTACTTAGTCACGCAAAGGCTTCCATATCATGCACAAGGCGTACAATAACTAAGGGAAGCATCGGAGTAGCACAATTTATATCGATAATAAATAAGTAACAAGGCAAAGAGAATATAGAACATAAACATATCACATTTCAATTCTTAAGGGCATATTCTTCTATTGTCTTTAAATAAAAGTACCTCACTAATCATAAAGGTTAGCACATATAAAGAACCTTACAACTTTCTTCATCGTATGATTCCACATCCTTAATCGTCCCTCCATGACTTCCTTAATGTCATGATCCTCAATTTTAATCCACGAATATACCTGTTTCAATCAAATCTATAGGGGTATAAGCTACAACTTAGCTTAGTGAGATATTCCTTTTCATTCGCCACATTTTCAAACAAGTTCATTTATTTAATCACACATATGCTATGCATACAATGAACCAATCACATGATTACACGAAATATATAGTCGTCCGGAAACCATATATAGAACGGATTTACCCCTCCGTATCAAAGGTTAGGGAATCGGGGTTGAAGGTCCTCGACCTTCTACTGCTAGTCCCCAGGTCCTCACCCACAGCGTTCGGTTGGCTCGGCTCCGAACCTAGAGTCGCTTTCCCCGAGCGATTTGGATTCTCCAGGAAGGAACATGGCCCGTGGCACCGCACGATCACAGCCAATCCAACTCTACGCGTAGGAGTAGCAGCCTTCTGAGATAGATGTGACTCGATGGATGCTATGCGTGAACGTTTTATTGTTCTTAGGTCAAACCTTATTAAGGTTTATTAGGGGCGATCAATCAATTTAGCATCAATAAACAATCGTACAAGTAAGTAAACAAAATTATTTAAACAAGCAGATCGAAGTTGCGATATTCTTAATTCTCATTTCACGCATAAACATAGAATCATATGTATAATCCCGAAATCCCCAAATATATTCGTTTTTATCTTTTCTTAGTATACTAATGCTACTACATTACAAGCACAAGCAAGGTAACGAAATTAGAAGGAATAACTCACTCGTCCATTTCGCTATCTTCTTAGTCGTAGAAATCCTCGGGTAGGGTATTTCCGTATCCTTGTCACCTAGACAAAAGAAATACCCGGGATAAGTCTTTCATGAAATTCCTATCTTGGAGATCTTAAACTTTACTTAAAATTGCGGTAAAATCGTAAGTAAGAAATTCCAACTTAAAATGGCCATAACTTGCTCATTTTAACTCGGAATTTCGCATATGATATACCGTTTTCTACCTATTCGAAAAGTTCTATCCATCTCTAAACTTATCTTGGTCATAAAAGGTCATTTGGGTTCCGAAAACGTCAGGTACAGATTTAAAACGAATTTTCTAAACTTTTGCAAAAATCCATTTTCTAACTCAACTCCATTTTAAAGAAAATTCTTTTGTAACAATATAAATATATATTTGATAAACACTTTGAATATATAGGCATGCTCACTTTATATGCAAAAATCCTAATGGTAGTGTCTCAACAATTTATTTCATAAAATAATTCTTTTAAACTTTAGCTTTGAAAACTTCTTTTCAAGTATTTAAAGAAATTTTATATTTTTTTATTACAAATGAATATATTCTTATTTTATTTCCTTCATTTTTTTCCAAAACAAACAAATTTCTCTTTAACCCTAGTCTTTCATAAATTTCATTTCTAGTGATAAAAGGTTAATTTATCAAACTATATTAAGTTGTCAAAAACCTTTTCATAATTTGTTTATTTAAGATGATCTTAGAAAATGAGTCTTGTTTTCTTATATCTATTTCTAAAATATAAGCTTTTGCTTTCTAAAACTTGTTCTTTCATTTCTTTTGAAAAGAATCATTTTTATTGATAAAATACATTATTGCTAACCTTACTTTATTCTTTTGAAAACAAGTTCTTTCTTTTAGAAAAAAATCATTACTTTTCCTAAGTGGGTTCTTCATGAGTTGATTTTTATATTAACTTTGAAAACTAGTTTGTTCCTTAGTTTAGAAAAGAATTTAAGTTTTCAACATTAACGATTTATTTTTCTTAAAACTTAAATTACCATGAAATATAAAGAAGATATTTATTTCTTATAAAACTATCTTCGTCATTTTAGGAAAATCTTGGGAAAGCTTGTAGTGCTTTATTTTTATGTTGTTTGATAAAAACTTCATTATTTTGTGACAAACCATATGATAGAAAATCTAGTTTTGAGTTCCCTTAATAAAATGAAATTCTACTTTTTAGACTTAGTTGAGACATTAACATTATGTAGATGCAAGTAACATGAGCATATAAAATAATAAGAACATAAGGAAATACTAAAAATAATTAATGGGCAAGAAAATAAAATATCAAGCATTGGAAACCTTAGCTTCATCAAGGAATCCCGATCAAGTATTGGAGCCTTAGCTTTATCAAGGCATCCCGGGACTAAGAATGGACTAGTCCCGAAAGATTAAAGAAAATAAATAATCAAAAGTTGTTTTGACTTGATATGGACAAGTCTAAGACTAGAAAGACTAGTCTTAATAAAATAAATAAATTGCATAACTTGAATGTAAATAAATAACCAAATGAGCTTATATGCTCTAAGTAAATATATATACATAATATAATATAAGTAATAATAATATAATAAATAATAACAACATAATAAAGTAGGAAGCTTTATGTACAAGAACAAAACATGAACATGTTGTTGCTTTTACTACTCATATGAGTTTCAAAACAACACCATAGTCATGTTAAGTTACATGACAGGTGAATAATAGATGGAAGAAATATTACCTAAGGTATGTAAGAGATATGAAGATGGTAGATGGAATGGGTATTATGTGAGTAGTGATATGTGGTAGATAGTGAGGCTTTGAAAAGAAACTTTCTTTGGTAATGGAAGAGGAGTGTTTTCTTTTTACAAGAAGTGAGTTCTTGTAAGATTATAAAGAAGAGTTTTTGGAGAGGATTTTGGCATAATTTCTTTGCTTTGGAATGGTGTGAAGAAATGAGAAGGGGAGAGGTGGTATTTATAGAATTTTGTGGAGGAATTAAGAGTGTAATAAAATAAATTGAAAAGAAATAAAAATTAGATGAATGGGGGAGGGAGGCGCCGGTTTTGGGGTATGTGAGAGGAGAATGATTTGTTTTATTTGATTTGTGTAATAAAGAAGTAATGTGTAAAGTTTGATGTGATTAAAGGTGTATTGGAAATGAAAAAAGTAAGAAAATAGATATGTAGGTGTAAGAAATAGGTGTAAGAAAAAGTAGAGATAGGTGAATAGTAATGAATAGTAGAAAAAGTACTATGAATAGTAGACTAGACAATTAAAGTACCGGTAGTAATAAAAATACGCGTAATAATGCGATATCTGTAATTTTTAGCTACCGAAAAATTCTAAAACTGATATTTTTGGAATCCTTGTATTTTTACGAGTCTATTGGTATAAACGGAATATTTTTAATATTCCGAGCTCCGGGACACGCTTTTCGAGAACCGATCCCGTTTGGGTCCGAAGGTCACTCGAAATTCGCGAATCTGATATTTTTATGTTACCTTACGTTATTACGAACTATTCTAGGCTATTTACTTAATTTCGTTTTCTAGGGTTTGAAAACGCGGGATTGCCGGATCTTAATACTAGGGTTCGTTATAGGCTTGTTGACTTTTAGGGTTCCGTTTTGAATTCCGTTTTCATCGAGATATTCGTAAGATCGTATAATTTTCGAGTCTTGAGCGTTTTAGAATTTTAGCTCGAAATTTATGTTTTATTTTATTTTATTTCATTTGTGATTATTTAATAGTTTTTAGTTCTCGGAATCATTTAACCGAGTCTAGGTTTATGAGTTGACTCGATTTGACTTTTGTGGAAAATTTGGATTTTGTGATTCTAAAATTTTACTGAAGGATTAGGACTTTATTATCTCGTTGTTAAGCGGTATTTGGATCTATTGTTTCGATTTGCGTTTTAGGAATTGGGTAGATTATTTAATCGACGTACGGAGTTGATTATATCGGTAATTGGACTTTATATTTTATTTCAGGGGTTCTCGTTTTCTCAAGATTGAGAGAACTCGTTTTTGTTCTTATTAAATTTTTAACTGGTTCAACTTTTAGGGTTTCGTTTCCGGTATTTGACTCGGTCTAGAATTGAGTTTTAATCTCAAGTTGATTTTTCGGGTCTTTGATATTTATACTTCTAAAATTATTTTTAAGGATTATGAAAATTTTTGGGGGTTTACAATAGATCTAGCTTAACTTTTGTAATCATTTTTCTCTTAGTAAAACCATGATCAACTTATAAAAATCACTACTTTATGATACCTGTTACCTAAGCCCTTCATTTTACATGTAAAATTTTCATTTTGAAGTTAGAAAATATGTTTTCTAAATGGTTCTTTGCCAAGATCCGAATTTTTAAAATCACTTTTTGATAGAAACAAATTGGATCTTGAGTTTTGATTAACACCTTCACAGACTTTCATGCATATAAAACAAATAACTATGTTATTTTAACTACTCTAAACAAGTAGATCTACTATACTACTCATGCTATGAATAAAAATGCATCATGAAAAATATGTAGATGAGAATAATAATGAAAATATATGCGCAAAATTTCTATAAGAATAATATATCTAAATACTAGTATATCAACTTTATTAGTAAGATATATACATTGTGATGACAAGAATATCATGTTTTAGTGTTTTCACATCCCTAACATAAAGCTCATGGGATTTCTGTTGGAACCACACATGTACACCCTTGTCATTACATGTTTCTATAGTGGTAGGGTCAAGATCTATTACCTATTTAGTGTTTTGATGAAAGAAACGTGAAGAAAACAAAAGCGTGTATGTGTGTGCTTGTGGGAGGGGGTCACGGCACAAGAGGGGAGGACAAAGAGAGAAATTTGCTTTCCAAAGTTTGATGTTTTTGGAAAAGAAGTGAAAGTGAAAAGTGAAAAGTGAAAGGAGAAAAATATATTATATAGGAAAAGAATTTAGGGTTTTGTATGATTATTTAATAAAAGAAAGACAAAACAAATTATGGCCTATTGGGGGGTTTCATGCCAGCCATAATAGAGGGAGATAGAGTGTGTGTGTTTTTGATTTGTTTTGTGTAATAAATTTCAAATTTAATATGTAATTTAAGTAATAAAAGTTGGATTGGAAAAAAAATGTGAGGAAGATGATGTGAGAATAGGTTGTAAGGATATAAGAATAGGGTATGTGTGGTTGTTGTAAACCCCGATTTTTCCAGCAACCAAGAAGACTCGAGAATCGGAAACTAAAACCCTAAACCGGAATTGTCATGCCCTGAAGGGTACCCTAAACGTGGCAGTCCACCGTACACAATATTAAAGCCTAAGAATGACTACCTCAGTCACGCGAAGGCTTCCATACTATGTACAAGGCGTCTAACACATAGAGGTGACACATCGGAATGATACGTTTTATGTTGATACAATTGAGTAACAATGAAAAGGAAATGCAATCCACTATACTCCAAATACAAAAAACTGTACTTCAAAATATAAATCATCAAGCTTCAACTACATTCATCCCAAGACTTCACTACATAAAACTATACAAGGCAAATCGTAAAGCTTAGCCAAAAACTTCAAGCATTCTTATATCTTGCCGAATCTCGAATTCATTCTCGGCTTCAACCATCTCAGTCCCCACTTAGCATTCTTGGAATAACCTGCTCATTTAAACATCTATTGGGGTATAAGCTACACTAGCTTAGTGAGATTCATTTCCGCAATAATATACTCAATTGTAAAATATACAAACAAGTTTATTTAAACAATCATATGAATGCACAAGCACGTGAACATACAAGCATATGACTTTCCGGTAGCCATATGTGAATGGATTTACGCCCTCCATTCGGGGTTTGGGGTGGTCCATGAACATGCAACCACAATTCCAATATTTTCTCTTGTGGTTTATAGTGTCTGCTCCACTGCCCATTAACATAAGCGACCTCATAGGCCCTTGATGTTAACGAAGGTGGTCCTCCACCTGTTTATATGTATTGGTTTATAGTGTCTACTCCACTGCCCGTTAACTTAAGCGACCCTGCAGATCCTTAACGTTAACGAAGGCCCGCTGCCTCCCGATCATACTTTTGTTCCCACCAAAAGCATTCTCGTAATGCAATGTGACTCACAGATGATATGCATGTACAGTTTATTTATAGAATCGTAGCAAGTTCATTATGCAAATTAAGAGCGATCATAGAGTATTTCAAACAATCCAAGTCTATACTAACTCATACAATATTATTTCAACAAGTCTCATCTCGATATACTTATCATTCATTCAACATGAAAAGTTCATTTCTCATCAACAATTTTATCTTTACCTAAATCTAGTGCTACTACAATTAAACACACTCAATGAGCATAATTTAGGAAATGAACTCACTCGGCCATTGGATCACCGGTCTTCTAGTAATAATAATCCGGTGGTAGGGAATCGTCGAACTCGGGATAACCTAAAAAGGAAGAAATACTCTAATAAGTATTTCAACTCAAACTAATCCAACGACTTCATACGAACTTATCAAATTCGTAATTCGCGTCCTAAGCGGGAATTCCAACTTAAAACGGCCATAACTTGGTCATTTTAACTCGGAATCTCGCAAATTTTATATCGATTTCTATCTACTTCGGAAGAGCTTTCTAAATACGAAGTTTAAATCAAGTTTTGAAAATATCTAAGCCTCGGAATTGAGGGATCAGATCTGTACAGCGGGTTTATCAATTCCAAAAATGCGGTTTTCATGAATGCATTTGAGATTCCTAAGTATGAAATGAAACTAAATGCAATGGTAATGATTTTCCCTATCATGAATGTCATGATATGAACTCTAATGAGCCTAAGTTCTTATAGCTCTTTAGGTTTAAAGAATTTACATAAACTTTTCTTAGAAAACCATTTCATATTAAAGTTTAACAAGTGAGTTTACTACACTTAGTCACACCTACATATTACAAGGATTTTCTTTTAGGAAAACTCTATTTTGCTTAAAGAATTTTGACCCTCATATTAGTTATATCCTAAGGCCTTTATTTCTTAAATAAAATCTTCATTTATAAACTTTTAAGTGGGTCCTTTACTAGGGGGTTTCCAAAAATCCGAATTTAGTAAAGTCCATTTTCAAGTTGATTTCTTTAGGAAAAATGTATTCTATACTTAAAACTTTAAGTGTTTATTATACCTATATCCTAAGGACTCCATTTATTTAAAAAATACCATTTTTGAAGTTGGAAAAATAGTGTTTTCTAACCATCTATCCATTATTACGAATTTGGTTTTCAAGACTTTTAACTCTAAATTTCTTTTAAACTTCATCTCGTGTTTTCAACTATTTTCCTTAGTAAAACACATTTAGATCCATGAAAAATATTGCTAAACATTATCTATTACCTATAGGCTCCATTTCTCTTGTAAAATATATGTTTAGAAGTTGATAAAAGTGTTTTTATCCTAGGTTTCCAAAGTCATCCGAATTTACACAAGTTCATATTTTGAAAAGTATTTTCCTTTTTGACTTTATTAACTTATCTAACCATGGATCTATATGCTAGGAAGGTTATTTACTAAAGACAAAAGCATTAAAGACTATTAATGCACATAAAACAAAATAAAGATGAGATCTTAATTGCCTACATGAACATGAGTAGTAATATGATGGATCTACTTTATCAAATGCTTAAATGAGTTTTGAAAACATAAAAACTATATTTTTGTAAAAGATCTTTTGTTAAAAATACTTTTTGATGGATAAACATAAAGCTTTTAGCATGGAAACTCCTTTAAATGCTAGATCCACTTTGTAATGGTTCGGTATTTGTCTTGATATCTCATTGTCCCTACCAAAAGATCATGGGGACACTTGGTTGAAATATCCAAGAATCACCTAGCCATAACAAAGATCTAAGGATGGAAAGGGTAAAAGTTTACTTACTTGAAGTAGAAAGGAGATGTAAAGAGTAAATGAAGAGTTGTGTGTGTGTGGTGGGGCTTCAATATTTTCGGCCAAGAGGGAAAGAGGAGAGGTTTTTTGAGAGCTTTTACACTTTGTAAAAGTGGAGAATGAAAGAATGAAGAGAGAGAGAGAAAAAGTAGTTTATATATAAAGTGAAATTAGGTTAAAATGGAATAAAACAAATAAAAAAATTGCAAATTGAAACTTGTAGGGGGGGGGGGGTTTTCATGCCGGCACTATTCATGGAGGAGGGAAAAAGAAAGTTTGATTTTCTTTTTGATTTGGCTTTGATTTGAATTGTGTACCATTTGTCATAATTGTCTTGATTTTTAAGAGACAAAAAGTAATTTAGAAAGGTGATTGATTGAGTGATGGTAAGGGTTTGAAATGGTAGAGTGTGCTAATAGGTAGACTAGGTAGTATAGGTGGTACTTTTTGAATAGTAGTGAATAGTTGACAAGACAATTTAATTTCCGGTAGTAAGGAAATACGAATAAAAAGGCTATAACTGTATTTTTCGTAAGCCGGAAAATTATGAAAAATATATTTTTGAAATCCTTATTTTATTTCGATTCAAATGAGTATTCATAAAGAAATTTTTGAAATTCTAGTTCCGGGGCACGCTTTTCCATAATGGGTCTCGGGATGACCCGGAGTTGAAATTTTCTCAAAATCTGATCTTTTCTTGGTTTGAAATATAATCAAGAACTATATTCAAAATTAATTTTGCTTATAAAAGTTTCTTATTTGGAAATCAAGGAAAAGCCGGATTTAGGGTTTCTAGGTCTTTCTCATAACGCTTTGAACTAAACCGGTTTAGGGTTTCATTTTCTGGTTTTCGAAGTTTACTCGATTACTAGGAAACTCGGGGTATATAAAAAAAAATAATAATAATTGTGTAATGAAATAAAATGAATAGTGCAAAAGACTAATCAATTACCGGTAGAAATGAAAATACGATAAAAAGGTTATAATTGTAACTTTTATAACCCGAAAAATTATATAACTGATATATTTAGAAATCTTATAAAATTACGAGTCTAACGGTACTAATGGTATGTTTTTGATATCTCGAGCCCGGGACACGCTTTTCAAAGTCTGTATCCGAACGGGTTCGAGATAGGTCAAAAAATTTACCAATCTGATAATTATAAACGAACTTATATTACTATGAGTTATTCTATATATTTAAACTACATCTCGACCTCTAGGGTTAGGGGCACTAGATTGCCGGACTTAAGCTATTGCATTCCGGTTAGGGTTTCCGGGTGATTTTCCGGTTTAGACCTTTGCCAATTTGGAAACTGATATTTATGTTTATATAACATATTTAATTTGAGAAATTTATTTTAAATTTTATTTTTGTAAGTATTTAATAACTCTTAATGTTTTTGGAATTCTTTAATTGGGTTTCATTTCCGAAAGTTAATCATTATTTACTTTTTAATAATTTGTTTTTGGGCTTTATATTACCCGATTTTACAAGCCGGAGCTAAATATGAAATTTTTCGTACGTCGTGGTTTTGAATTTGAAAACCACTGAGTTCTTATTTTATTGTTTAAAGATTTTCATTTTCTCAAGATTGAGAAGTTTTTGAATTCGTTCGTGATTTAGGACTTGTCAAAATTCGGTTTTAATTTGGAGTGATTTTTAGGGTTTATTTTCGAAGTTCATTTTGAAATTATTTATTGAAATTTTCCGGGGCTTACATCCTCCCCACCTTAAAGAAAGTTTTGTCCGCAAAACTTGTTACGTGTATATCGTTTATCGAGAAAAGATTGTGGATTTTCGAATTATATTTCTAGCATCGGTTTATGCTTTGGTTTGTATCATTTCTAAATTTTGCATGATAAACATTTTATGAAATACAGCACATACAAGTTAATAAGATTTGGCTTAGCGATTCCAACCTTCACTTACATGACTCTTTTGGAAAACGACACGGACTTAACTCGAGACCACAGACGACTCATGACAACACGACCTTTCATGACTCGATTACTTGACTAACGAAGGTTGTGGATTCGCTTCTCCATTCTTATGTAGCTGTATACACGATATTGTGCTTTATGATTCATATTTCCTTAAACAATATGGTCATCATCGTTTTAAATTCTTATCATCGTGATCATCTTGATGGGATTGAAATCAAGAGATCTCATTGCTTTATTGTATAATCATTTACTCGTGAAGATCTTATGGAGTTGGGTAATTTAGATTTGATCGCTAGAATTTTAACTTTTGTGTAACGATCGTCATAGATTTCAATCTTTCAAAGTTCTTTACTTACATGAAGTTGTATGAGGATTGTCTTGGAATTCGTTAAATTAATCGAGTTTTTGTTTTAGTTTCCATCATTGGCTCATTCTAACTTTTAATGGTCTCGGGCTTTCCTATTTTTAGTCTAGCCATGTAATCCGAAGGTATTTCTAACAACCTATCTCTTTGATTCTATTGGCAGGAAAGAATATGCGGTATTCTAAGGGTATAGCGCTAACCTGGTATCGAGTTGCATCTTTGATCCTCGCTTCCTTCCATGGCAAAGGACTCCAGCTCCTCATCACTAGCTTCTTCATACACTCCATATGTGTGAGGGTTGTGGACTAGATTTCTGGATGTGTATGTCCTTGAAGAACTCGATTCCTTTTTCCTTTGTTGCTTTTATTCCTGTTATATCTCTTCTCTTCTTCCTAGGTAGCTCCAACGAAGCAACATGCAGATTATCCCGTTCAGGGCATGTTTTAGCAAATGTCCCGTTTTTGTGCAAAGAGAGCATGCGTTGGTGTCTTTTTAGGACACTTCTCAACTTTGTGACTAGGGTCCCACATAGGTAACACTTGATTGAGTTGTGGACACTGATAGGGTAATGCTCTCTCTACATTCCAACATTGTATCTTATCCAAAATTATGTCTTCTTCCTTGTTTGGGTCATCATCCAAGGGAAGTGTTCTGACATTTTGACTCGGGGTCATTGCAACATAGAACTCCATTTCCTTATTACTTCTTTCTTGCCTCCTCCTTTGAGCATTTTCTATTATCCGTGCTCTTTCTAGCAATCCTTGATAACTCCTGATATCCAATTCTTCCAATCGAGTGAAGGTCTTCTTTTAAACCATTCAGAAACACTTGTCTTTTGAGTTCCTCACTTTGCTTATATGATTTGGAGCATATTGCAACAATCTACTGAACTCGGTTTCGTACTGTTCCACACTACGATCTCCTTGTGAGATATTGAGAAAATCTGAACTGTACTGGACTCTTAAGCTCATGGGAAATATTTTTTCAAAAACTCATATTTAAACATCTCCCATGTAACTGGAGGCGTCAACTCTCTTTCCTTAGAGTCCCACCATACTCGGGCATGTAAGCGGAGCATAAAGGTTCCATAATTGACTCTCAGGCGGTATGGTACTTCAAAAGCATTTAAGGACTTCAATGTGTGCCAACCAATCCTCTGCCTCATCGGGTTTTCCAAAAGCTCCGTCGAAATACTGGTTACACTTTATAAAGCATGGTAAGAGACTTTGGTAGTATTGAGGTGATGGGGGTTCATTTGCGTCGTTTCTTGCACATATTATAGGTGTAGACGTTGAACTGACTTAAGTCTGTTGCATGTAGCCTCTTATCTGATAGTAAGCCGTTCAATCTCTATTGAGGCATTTCCCCCTTGGTTAGGTGGTTCAGGTATCGCTTGGTTCTCGGGTCCTAAAGGAGTCATGACGGGTTCTTGTTGTGGTTGGGTATATCTCCTACCATTTTATTAAGCTCAGGTGAAAATTCTAAATCTTTTATTACGTCTTAAGGCGGTAAAAGAAGCTTAAAGAAACTTATCGGAAATACAGAACACGGAAATGCGGAAATAAAAACATATGTAAGAAATATTGAAATTCTACTGAAATCAAAATCGATAACAAAACTTCATAATATTCAAAACGAAATACATGAAATCAAGAGAAGATGTAAATCTTTCATTACAAAAGTTCAAAGAAAGGATGCAAAACATACATTAGAATTAATTCATGAACTAGATGATAAACCATAACATCGGTTTATATTTTCAAAACATCTTTTTTTTTTTTTTTAACAAAAAGTTATTTGTTCCAAACGCTTCTCAAGGGTCCTACTATTTTCTAGGAGACTGTCTTCTTTCAGACGAGGGTGGCCTCCCACTGGTTACTTCTTTTGGGGGCATCTATTTGCCCAATGTCCTAGTTGTTTGCAGATGAAACAATGTAGAGTTTTCATCCTCGGACAACCCCGAATCTGGTGCTCAGGATCCCCACAGAGATAGCACTTGTCCTTTAGTTGCGGACACCTCTTTGGATAGTGATTTTCCTTGCACTTCCAGCAATGGACTTGACGTCTCTTGAAAGGTACATTCTGAACAGATAAGTTGGTTGTCTTAGGCCTTCGGACTTCTGAGCTTGAACCAACCATAGAAGAGGGAGTCTCAATCTTGTCCATTGTTACTTGGTGGGGTCCTTCCACCTGAACCGGCATATTTCTGATGAGCACTTGTTGCAAAAGGAGCTTTTGCGTGTCCACCAAACATCCCAAAAGGTTTATGACTTGTTGTATTGGATCTTGTGGTGGTGGAGTGTCTCTCACTTGTTGTTCATCGGGAAGGTTAGTCGACGGTTGCACGTTCTCCTCAGGTAGTCTCCTAGAAACAGGATGAGACGGTCGTGTTAGTCTAATTATACTACTCACAAGCTGCTTATGTTTTAGAAAAAAAGAGTTATAACTTTTTATTTTCTTTAGACTTGTTCATTTAGAAAAACGGTGAAATCACGTAATCAATCCTACCCACCTAGTGGTCTCCTAGGTCAAAGGGGTAATCTAGCATCTCTATCATTGGCTTGGACTAAAAGTCGGGTAAGGTCACTTACTCCTATATTTTGCAGTTGCTAGTATAGATTCGATCATCCCGTCAAATATTTTCATTCTTCCTTCTTCATATGTTTGTTTCTATGTTCTTCAAAGTCTCCAAGATAGAATTCAAATCCTTAATGATCGAAAGTCATACCTTAAGGGTCATTGAGCTAAATATAGTTCTTCGTTACCTAAGGGTCATCTAACACTTATCTATTCATTCCTATGATCATATCTTTAACATCCTATTCTACTAAAGGCTTCCCACCTAATTCCCAAAACCTTGTCGCTCTGATACCAACTAAACTGTCACGCCCCGAAGGGTACCCTAAACGTGGCAGTCCGCCGTACACAATATTAAAGCCTAAGAATGACCACCTCAGTCACGCGAAGGCTTCCATACTATGTACAAGGCGTCTAACACATAGAGGTGACACATCGGAATGATACGTTTTATGTTGATACAATTGAGTAACAATGAAAAGGAAATGCAATCCACTATACTCCAAATACAAAACACTGTACTTCAAAATATAAATCATCAAGCTTCAACTACATTCATCCCAAGACTTCACTACATAAAACTATTACAAGGCAAATCGTAAAGCTTAGCCAAAAACTTCAAGCATTCTTATATCTTGCCGAATCTCGAATTCATTCTCGGCTTCAACCATCTCAGTCCCCACTTAGCATTCTTGGAATAACCTGCTCATTTAAACATCTATTGGGGTATAAGCTACACTAGCTTAGTGAGATTCATTTCCGCAATAATATACTCAATTGTAAAATATACAAACAAGTTTATTTAAACAATCATATGAATGCACAAGCACGTGAACATACAAGCATATGACTTTCCGGTAGCCATATGTGAATGGATTTACGCCCTCCATTCGGGGTTTGGGGTGGTCCATGAACATGCAACCACAATTCCAATATTTTCTCTTGTGGTTTATAGTGTCTGCTCCACTGCCCATTAACATAAGCGACCTCATAGGCCCTTGATGTTAACGAAGGTGGTCCTCCACCTGTTTATATGTATTGGTTTATAGTGTCTACTCCACTGCCCGTTAACTTAAGCGACCCTGCAGATCCTTAACGTTAACGAAGGCCCGCTGCCTCCCGATCATACTTTTGTTCCCACCAAAAGCATTCTCGTAATGCAATGTGACTCACAGATGATATGCATGTACAGTTTATTTATAGAATCGTAGCAAGTTCATTATGCAAATTAAGAGCGATCATAGAGTATTTCAAACAATCCAAGTCTATACTAACTCATACAATATTATTTCAACAAGTCTCATCTCGATATACTTATCATTCATTCAACATGAAAAGTTCATTTCTCATCAACAATTTTATCTTTACCTAAATCTAGTGCTACTACAATTACAAGCACACTCAATGAGCATAATTACTCAGGAAATGAACTCACTCGGCCATTGGATCACCGGTCTTCTAGTAATAATAATCCGGTGGTAGGGAATCGTCGAACTCGGGATAACCTAAAAAGGAAGAAATACTCTAATAAGTATTTCAACTCAAACTAATCCAACGACTTCATACGAACTTATCAAATTCGTAATTCGCGTCCTAAGCGGGAATTCCAACTTAAAACGGCCATAACTTGGTCATTTTAACTCGGAATCTCGCAAATTTTATATCGATTTCTATCTACTTCGGAAGAGCTTTCTAAATACGAAGTTTAAATCAAGTTTTGAAAATATCTAAGCCTCGGAATTGAGGGATCAGATCTGTACAGCGGGTTTATCAATTCCAAAAATGCGGTTTTCATGAATGCATTTGAGATTCCTAAGTATGAAATGAAACTAAATGCAATGGTAATGATTTTCCCTATCATGAATGTCATGATATGAACTCTAATGAGCCTAAGTTCTTATAGCTCTTTAGGTTTAAAGAATTTACATAAACTTTTCTTAGAAAACCATTTCATATTAAAGTTTAACAAGTGAGTTTACTACACTTAGTCACACCTACATATTACAAGGATTTTCTTTTAGGAAAACTCTATTTTGCTTAAAGAATTTTGACCCTCATATTAGTTATATCCTAAGGCCTTTATTTCTTAAATAAAATCTTCATTTATAAACTTTTAAGTGGGTCCTTTACTAGGGGGTTTCCAAAAATCCGAATTTAGTAAAGTCCATTTTCAAGTTGATTTCTTTAGGAAAAATGTATTCTATACTTAAAACTTTAAGTGTTTATTATACCTATATCCTAAGGACTCCATTTATTTAAGAAAATACCATTTTTGAAGTTGGAAAAATAGTGTTTTCTAACCATCTATCCATTATTACGAATTTGGTTTTCAAGACTTTTAACTCTAAATTTCTTTTAAACTTCATCTCGTGTTTTCAACTATTTTCCTTAGTAAAACACATTTAGATCCATGAAAAATATTGCTAAACATTATCTATTACCTATAGGCTCCATTTCTCTTGTAAAATATATGTTTAGAAGTTGATAAAAGTGTTTTTATCCTAGGTTTCCAAAGTCATCCGAATTTACACAAGTTCATATTTTGAAAAGTATTTTCCTTTTTGACTTTATTAACTTATCTAACCATGGATCTATATGCTAGGAAGGTTATTTACTAAAGACAAAAGCATTAAAGACTATTAATGCACATAAACACAAAATAAAGATGAGATCTTAATTGCCTACATGAACATGAGTAGTAATATGATGGATCTACTTTATCAAATGCTTAAATGAGTTTTGAAAACATAAAAACTATATTTTTGTAAAAGATCTTTTGTTAAAAATACTTTTTGATGGATAAACATAAAGCTTTTAGCATGGAAACTCCTTTAAATGCTAGATCCACTTTGTAATGGTTCGGTATTCTTGTCTTGATATCTCATTGTCCCTACCAAAAGATCATGGGGACACTTGGTTGAAATATCCAAGAATCACCTAGCCATAACAAAGATCTAAGGATGGAAAGGGTAAAAGTTTACTTACTTGAAGTAGAAAGGAGATGTAAAGAGTAAATGAAGAGTTGTGTGTGTGTGGTGGGGCTTCAATATTTTCGGCCAAGAGGGAAAGAGGAGAGGTTTTTTGAGAGCTTTTACACTTTGTAAAAGTGGAGAATGAAAGAATGAAGAGAGAGAGAGAAAAAGTAGTTTATATATAAAGTGAAATTAGGTTAAAATGGAATAAAACAAATAAAAAAAATTGCAAATTGAAACTTGTAGGGGGGGGGGGGGTTTCATGCCGGCACTATTCATGGAGGAGGGAAAAAGAAAGTTTGATTTTCTTTTTGATTTGGCTTTGATTTGAATTGTGTACCATTTGTCATAATTGTCTTGATTTTTAAGAGACAAAAAGTAATTTAGAAAGGTGATTGATTGAGTGATGGTAAGGGTTTGAAATGGTAGAGTGTGCTAATAGGTAGACTAGGTAGTATAGGTGGTACTTTTTGAATAGTAGTGAATAGTTGACAAGACAATTTAATTTCCGGTAGTAAGGAAATACGAATAAAAAGGCTATAACTGTATTTTTCGTAAGCCGGAAAATTATGAAAAATATATTTTTGAAATCCTTATTTTATTTCGATTCAAATGAGTATTCATAAAGAAATTTTTGAAATTCTAGTTCCGGGGCACGCTTTTCCATAATGGGTCTCGGGATGACCCGGAGTTGAAATTTTCTCAAAATCTGATCTTTTCTTGGTTTGAAATATAATCAAGAACTATATTCAAAATTAATTTTGCTTATAAAAGTTTCTTATTTGGAAATCAAGGAAAAGCCGGATTTAGGGTTTCTAGGTCTTTCTCATAACGCTTTGAACTAAACCGGTTTAGGGTTTCATTTTCTGGTTTTCGAAGTTTACTCGATTACTAGGAAACTCGGGGTATATAAAAAAATAATAATAATAAAATTGTGTAATGAAATAAAATGAATAGTGCAAAAGACTAATCAATTACCGGTAGAAATGAAAATACGATAAAAAGGTTATAATTGTAACTTTTATAACCCGAAAAATTATATAACTGATATATTTAGAAATCTTATAAAATTACGAGTCTAACGGTACTAATGGTATGTTTTTGATATCTCGAGCCCGGGACACGCTTTTCAAAGTCTGTATCCGAACGGGTTCGAGATAGGTCAAAAATTTACCAATCTGATAATTATAAACGAACTTATATTACTATGAGTTATTCTATATATTTAAACTACATCTCGACCTCTAGGGTTAGGGGCACTAGATTGCCGGACTTAAGCTATTGCATTCCGGTTAGGGTTTCCGGGTGATTTTCCGGTTTAGACCTTTGCCAATTTGGAAACTGATATTTATGTTTATATAACATATTTAATTTGAGAAATTTATTTTAAATTTTATTTTTGTAAGTATTTAATAACTCTTAATGTTTTTGGAATTCTTTAATTGGGTTTCATTTCCGAAAGTTAATCATTATTTACTTTTTAATAATTTGTTTTTTGGGCTTTATATTACCCGATTTTACAAGCCGGAGCTAAATATGAAATTTTTCGTACGTCGTGGTTTTGAATTTGAAAACCACTGAGTTCTTATTTTATTGTTTAAAGATTTTCATTTTCTCAAGATTGAGAAGTTTTTGAATTCGTTCGTGATTTAGGACTTGTCAAAATTCGATTTTAATTTGGAGTGATTTTTAGGGTTTATTTTCGAAGTTCATTTTGAAATTATTTATTGAAATTTTCCGGGGCTTACAGGAATAGCTTATGATGGGAGTGAGACCTAGGAACCCTGAATCTGGCTTTTCCTCGGTTTCCAATTAAGAAACTTCTATAAGATAATTTAATCTTGAATATAGTTGTTGAATATATTTCAAATCAAGAAAAGATCAAATTTTGAGAAAATTTCTATTCCAGGCCTTCTCGAGACCCATTACAGAAAAGCATGCCCCAGAACTTGAATTTCGAAAAATTACTTGTGAATACTCATTTGAATCGAAATTAAATAAGGATTTCAGAAATATGAATTTCATACTTTTTCGGTTTATGAAAAATACAGTTATAGCCCTTTTATTCGTATTTTTCTTACTACCGATAATTAAGTTGTCATGATTACTATTCATTACTATTCACAAGTACAACCTACTACACTCACAAACCATACCCTACTTTTACATCCTTACAAACACTCCATTACATTTTCTTTTCCAAGAATTATTTGTCTCTAAATAATTATTACCATTTATGACTTTTAATACACAAATCTATCAAAACAAATTAAATAAAAAAAATCAAACCCTCTCCCTCCTTGCATGGCCGACGTGATCCTCCCAATTTTAGCTCCTTTATGCAATTTTTTAAAATTATTTTTATCTCATTTAACCTAATTCCACTTCATATATAAACCACTTTTTTTCTCTCTCTCTCTCTTCATTCTTCTCATTTCAAATTTTTACCAAAGGTAAAGAAAACTCTTTTTCTCTCCCTCCCCACCTCTCTTTGCCGTGAGCCTCATGGCTCTTCACACACACACACATAACTTTCCTTCTTCCTTTTGTCTTCTATTTTAATCTTAGGTAAAAGAACCTTACTTCTTTTACCTTCAGATCCTTGTAATGGCAAGGATATTGCATTTAAACAAGTTTCATGCCATGAGCTTCATGATCATCCATCTAAAAGTTGTTTTGAACAAAAGACCTTTCATAAAAATTAGTTTTTATGTTTTCAAAACCTATTCAAGCATTTAAGATGGGAGATCTATCATTTTACCATCCATATTCATGTAGGCATTTAAGATCTCATCTCCATTTTGAGTTTTTGTGCATTAATGGCCATCAAGACTTTTGTCTTGAGTAAATAAACTTGCTAGTATATAGATCTCTAGGTAGATAAGTCAAGGAAACCAAAAAGGAAAACTCTTTTCAAGAAATGAAATAGGGTATTTCAGATGACATGGAAAACCTAGCTTAAAAACCCTTTTATCAACTTCAAAACATGTATTTTACAAGAAAAATGAAGCCTATAGGTGATAGATGATGTTTGATGATAGTTTTCATGAGTTTAAATGGGTTATTACCAAGGGAAAATATTTAAAACAAGAGATGAAGTCAAATAGAAATTTTGAGTTGAAAGTTCTTGTAAGGAAAATTCGTAATACTCAATAGGTGGTTAGAAAATACTAATTTTCCAACCTCAAAAATGGTATTTTCTTACATAAATAAAGTCCTTAGGGTATAGATAAAGTAAATACCCAAAGTTCTAAGTATAAAATACATTTTTCTTATGAGAATCAACTTAAGAATGAGTTTTGCAAAATTCGGATTTTTGGATCAACCCATTGTAAAACTCACTTATAAGTTTACAAATGAAGATTAATTAGAGAAATAAAGGCCTTAGATAAGTTAATGTAAGGGTCAATTTTTCTTTAGAGTAAATAGAATTTTCCTAAGGAAAATCCTTAGAACAAGTAAAGGTGATCAAGTCTATCAAATCTACTAGTTAACAAATGGCATGAAATGATTTCCTAAGATAAAGGTTATTTAAATTCTTTTAATCTAGAAATTTATAAGAACTTAGGCACATAAGAATTCATATCATGACATTCATGATAGGGAAATTCATTACCATGGCATTTATTTTAATTCTGCACTTGGAAACATCAAGAACATTCATGAAAATCACATTTTTGGAATCAACATACCTACTGATCAGAAATGATCCTTCATTTCTGAGACTTAAATATTTTCAAAGCTTGATTTAAGCATCAGATTTAGAAATTTCTTTCGAAGTAGATAGAAATCGATATAAAATTTGCTAAATTCCGAGTTAAAACGACCAAGTTATGGCCATTTTAAATTGGGACTTCGTAAATGACGCGAATTTCGATTTCACTAAGTTATCCTAGAGTTTTGGTATACTTAGATGGTAGAATACTTAGTAGGGTATTTCTTTTGTGTTTAAGCGAACCCGGGGATGTCGAGTCTTTACCACCGGATTACTACTACTGAGAGACCAGCGACCCAATGGCGGAGTGAGCTTTCTCTTCCCAATTCGTTTATTGTATATGATTGATAAATTAGTGCACTAGAGTGTAGATCAAGAGAAATGAATATGTATGATGGGGATAATGGGAAATTGTATGTTAATGATGATATAAGAACTAAAAATAAGAATTTCGAAACCGGGTGAGAAATTCTGGTTGTGTAGTTGGTTAGGATGTATTGTTTGAGAAATTGTTTAATTGCCTGAATAAAATGACTTAATCAACTATTCGGACTAATTCCAAATTCAGACATATCATATCATAATGGGAAGGAGCATTAGCACTGGTTAGTTAATCGTGATCCATAAATGAAATTAATTGTTGGTTAATCGTGATCCATAAATGAAATTAATTGTTGGTTAATCGTGATCCAGAAACGAAATAATTGTTGGTTATCCTGAACCATAAATGGCAAAAAGTTAGTACCATAGTATTCGTTAATCTCTAACCTGGATGGAGGGCGCAAGTCCATCCACATATAATTTCCGGCTAGTCATATGTATGTTGTTCTCATGTGTTTGGTGCATTCACTTGCTTGTATAATCACTTGCTTGAATTGTTGTGACATGAATGTTGTTGTGGGAGATTTCATCACTCACTAAGCTAGTTAGCTTATATCCCTACAATTTCTTCCTTTTGCAGCTACCGAATATATGGCTTAGACAGCGTCACCCACCGCATAGGTACAAGAGCTAGGAGTTTCCCCTAGAAGTTGGAATTACTGTTTAGACTTCCATAGGAAACTTTTAAGACTTTGGATGACTATAAGGCCATTAAATATTCTTTTGCGGGGGAATACCCCTTAGTAAATGTCACGCCCCGTAGGGTATCCTAAACGTAACAGTCCGCCACATACTACTAAGACTCTCGAGTTCCCTAGCCGGGCCTTCAGGAGTCTTAAGTAGATGTAAAGCGTTCCCTTACGACAATAGAATACTTCAACAAATGGAGTTTAACAGTTTAACAAGGCATTCATTAGCCATAGATAATAAATCAAAACGCATAAATCTTTAAGGTTTACAAAATCTAAGGGGCATTCCCCCGCAAAAGAATAACAGTCTATTACAGTCATCCAGAGTCCTTAGTTTCCAATGGAAGTCTATACAAAAGAAATGAATCAAACTTCTATGGAAACTCCTATCTCCGTACCTGCGATGTGGCTTGCCTGGGCCTAAGCCATATAAACTCATGCTGCAAAAGATAAACACTATCGGGGCGTAAGCTAACTAGCTTAGTGAGTAATACTTCCATAACGCAATTAAGTACAATCATTCAAACAAGTAATTATTCAAGCAAGTGCATGCACCATACAAATGAAATCATCAAACATATGACCAACCGAAATCATATGTGGATGGACTTGCGCCCTCCATCCCGGGTTAGCAGATTAACGAATCCTGCGGTACGACGCCGTTTAAGCTCACGGTCAACTGATTAAAAGCTCGTTTTATGGATCACGATTAACCTCACATTCGTTTATGGATCACGATTAACCTCACATTCGTTTTATGGGTCACGAAAAACCAACCAATGCAAATGCTCCAACCCCATCGTGACATGAATGAACTTAGTTATAGTCGGAGTCGAATAGTCATTAATTCGATTCTTTTAGGTGACCAACAAGTATACTCAGACATTCTTCATATGATTCTAAATAAACAATCAATATCTTAACACCCGTTTCGATATGCTTTAAGTTCCATTTCACATATCAACAATTCACAACACAAATAATTCCCACATACCCCATCATGCTTGTACAATTTCTTTTATCTTTGCCTACATCACTAATGCCACTACATTACATTCACAAGCATTAATTGAGAGTGGAAGTAACTCACTCGGCCATGGGTCACCAAACTCCTTAATAGTAATAATCGGGTGGTAGAGAGTCGTCCTGCTCGGAATCACCTACCAATCAAGAATAATCCCTATGAGATTCTCACCATGTAATTAAATCAAACTATACATCTAGACTAGTTGAATTCGGATTTCTCGCTATATTTGGAAGTTCCGACTTAAAACGGCCATAACTTGGTCATTTTAACTCGGAATTTCGCAAACTTTATATCGATCTTCATCTACTTCGAAAGATCTAACTAATTCAAGTATTAAATTCAAGTTTTGAAAATAATAAGGTCACGGAACAGTGGGATCAGTTCTGTCCCGCAATTGATCCATCTTTGAAAATGTGCTTTGCTTTTGATAAAAAAAATTTCCTAGTTAGTGATTCATGCATGAATGATTTAGGAATGAACTACTAATGTGTATGCCATGTAATGAACTCAACTTATGCATGGTCATGATGGTTTTTGTAGTACTAAACTTTTAGGAACTCCTAAGTGTTGGGGAAAGTTTCATAAAAGCTAATTCTAAGAAGTTATTATCCCACATTATACTCCTTAGGGTTTCCTTGGTTGTTAATCTTGTAATCTACTCATTATTTGACTAAAATTAGGTTCTCAAAGTCTATAATAGTCATGGCCTCCATCCATGCACAAAAATTCACATATTTCATTTGGTAACCATGTCTTCAATTAAGCTAGTTATAAAAATCCGAATTTTCCAAATTTTCTTTTCTTACATTTTTCTTAAGGGAAATCTAATCTAATGCATTAAAAATTGGGGCTTCAATGTATACATTACCTAAGGACTTCATTTAGCTTATAAAACATTCATTTTAGACTTAAATACTAAGTGTTTATGTAGGCATTACACAAAGTTACGAATTTTGACTACACATTTAAAGTCAACATTTTTCATCCTAACTTCACCTCTTGTTTTCCTTATTTTTATCATGCCTAAACTCATCTAAACTCATGAAAATAATTCCTTCAACATATCTATTACACATACCCTTCATTTTTCTTATGAAATATAAGTTTAAAATTGATTTTGGAGGTCTTTAGGATAGGGTTTCCATTTCATCCGAATTTTCAACTTTTGATATCTAACAAAGTCCTTCCTTTTTCAATGTTTTTGCCATCTATATGTGGAGATATACTATCTAGCATCTCTATACATGAACAAGACCTCATTTTTATGATCAATAAAGCACATAAACAAATATGAACCTATGATCATGCATGTACATAAAGTGGTGGATGTCTAAACCTTAGATCTACTACATATGATGTGTAAAACATGAATCTCATGGCATGAACATCAATATAAATACAAGGTCATTACTATATATGCATGAGCAACATGAAATCTTAACAAAATGCATTTAAACACAAGATCCATGTCTTGTGATGGCTTGACATCCTTGTTCATGCATTTCCATATCCCTAGCATGAGCATCATAGGGTTTTGATGAGGAAATACACAAGGTATACCTTTGCCATTACAAGAATAGGAAGAACAAGGCTCACATACACATACCAATGGAGGATCTAAGATAGAAATGGAGAAGCTTGAAGTTGAAAATGCAAGAGGGAGAGGGAGGGGGATGCTCGGCACACAAGGGAAGAAAGGAAGAGAGGTTTTCTCTTTTTCCAATTTTGAATGAGAAGAAAATGAAGAGAGAGAGAGAAAAATAAGTATATATATCAAGTGATTTAGGGTTTAGTTAATTAAAATATAGCAAAATTGATCACAATGAGGGGGAACAAGAGGGGGAGCGCCGGCCATATGTGTGTGTGTGTGTGAGAGTTTTGAAAAAAATGAAATTTGTAATTTAGTAAATGAAAATGTAATAAATGAAATAAATGTAATAATTATTTAAAAGACAAAATTTCTTGGAAAAGAAAATTGAAATGAGTAGTTGTAAGGATGTAAGAATAGGGTATGGGTAGTGTGTAGTGTAGGTTGTACTTGTGAATAGTAGACAAGACATCTACTTTACCGTTGTTCCGAAAACACGGAAAAGCTATAACTGTAATCTTTATAGCTCGAAAATTATGAAATTGATATTTTTGGAATCCTTGTAAAATTACGGTTCTAATGAATATTCCGGAATATTTTTCTGAATCCGTGGCCCGGGGCACGCTTTTCCGTAATTGGCTCGGAAGGCCCGAATTGAAAAATTCCGAATTTAAAACTTTCAAAGGTTTGAAATGTACTTAGGAACAACAATTCACTTTCATTTACTCCATAATATTTATTTTACTATGAAACCGAAGGAAAGCCGGATTTAGGGTTCCTAGGCTTCATTTACTAAACTTAATCTGATTGGGTTAGGGTTTTGTTTCCCACTCCTGGGGTTTTCTAGCTACTGAGAATTTCCGGGTTTACAGTAAATGTAATATTTATTTTTGAATCATGAGTTATATCCTACTACTAATGTATGCCAAGTTAAGCTTTTATCTCCATTCGGACTTATTCTATTGTCGTAAAGGTACGCCTTACATCTATACGAGCCCCCGCAGGACTAAGGTGGTAATTCGAGAGTCTTGTATGGCATGTGGTGGACTGTTATTTAGAGTACCCTATGGGCGTGACAGTTGCACTTGATGAATAGTGTGAAAGCAAAAAGTTAATTGGACAATTAAATTACCGGTAATAATGAAAATACGATAAAAGGTTATAACCATAACTTTTATAACTCGAAAAATTATATAACTGATATATTCAGAAATATTATGAAATTACGAGCCTAATGGTACTAATATCATATTTTTAATATCCTGACCTCGGGACACGCTTTCCAAGGTCTGTATTTGATCGGGCTCGAAATAGGTTAAAAATCCACTCACCTGATATATTTAAGCATTCTAATATTAATACAATCCAATCTATACTTTCCACTCACATTTCGACTTCTTGGGTTGGGAACACGAGATTACCGATCTAAACTACTAAGGTTTCTTGAGGTTTTGTTGACTTAGGTTTCTAGTTGACTTTCTGATTTAAGGTTTTACTTTGGAGTTAACTCGTTTCTATTCTTCCGAGGTTTCATTCTTGGCGTTGCCAGACATAGGGTTTCCAGTCCGATTGGTCCAGAGGCATTCATTTAGGGTTTTAGTTTCCCATTTTATGTTTTCTGAAATCGAAGTTAGGTTTGCTGAGAAAACGAGCATTTACAACCTACCCCCCTTAAGCAGAGTTTTTCCGCAAAACTAAAACTTACATATCCCCTTTTCAATCAACTCAGAATACTTACTCCGAATTTCCTCTTAGTCTCTCAAATTGTCTCCTCGTTGCATGGTTCTTCTTTAATATTTTCACTTACCGAGTCTCTTGATTAAGCAATCCTTGCGTTCTTGCATCCATGTCTAGCACTGGATGTTCCTTGTGAGTAAAGTTTCTTTCGACTGAATGTGTTTCAAATCCATTATTAATTTCGTGGCTGGTACATGTTTCCTTAGTACCATAACATAAGACACATGGCGCGTTCCTGATAGATTTTGGGGACAGGGCCAACCATTACACTAGATCTCCAATTCTTCTTAGCATCTCAAGGTCCAATGTATCTCGAAAGGTACAACGTATCTCAGCTTAACTTTCCTTATACGTACTCTTCGTACCTCCTTAATGGGATTTTCCTTCAAGTTCAACTTGATATTCGAGAACATGTCTTTCTAAATTGGCTTACCTCCTTTTCCCATCTTGAGTTTCCTTCTTCTTTTACTATGTCGTTCCAGCTTTATCAACCACCTTTTGTCTTAAGTTTGACTTATTGTTAAGCTTTTCTATGTCATTTGGAAACAGAGGTGTCTTGCGACGCCATCCATTCAAGGTTTCATAGAGTGGGATCCAAATGACCGGTGATAGCTGTCATCGCAAGCAAGCCTCAATTGACATACGTGACTATTTCAGTTCCCCTTGAATTTTCGAAACACATGCTCTCAATATGCTTTCTAAGGTTTGAATTGTCCACTCAAACTGTCCATTAGTCTAAGGGTGATAAGCAATGCTAGGCTATATCTCGTATCCAAACTCTTTTGTAACCTCATCCAGGACTATAAATTTTAGGTCTCGATCTAGCATAATTTCCATGGTACATCCTGTAGTCGCACTGCTCCTCGAATATAGAACTTGGCTAACTTGGTCTTAAGGTATGTGATGTTGATTGGCAAGGAGGTGTTGACATGATTAATCGATCCATGGTTACCCATGCCTTATCTCAACCTTTTGAAGGCTTTGAGGTAACATTTCTTGAAATCCATGGACGTCTGATCCCATTTCCATTTACGGATAGGCAAAAGCCTTAGTATTCCACACACCTTCGGTATTTTATTTTCGCCCAATTACATGTCGTACATTCCATGACACACTTCGCTATATTTCCCCTTTGTACTGTCCCATCAGTAGTGACCTTGCTCAAACCTTCCTCCTTTAACTCCTCAATCCTCCGTCACATACAACCATCCTTTCCTTCCGACAACATCTCCTTTATCCATTACAGGGTCAGAGTATTTTACTTCTTGAAATCCTTTCTTAAACTTTTGCATTATTCTTGTTGTATTTTGAGCTTCCTTGCTTTTCTTAACCAAGGTTATTTCCAACATTAAATTTGGATATATCTCATTCTGTACTTTACGTAGTGAATTTAAATCCTCAATTCCTTTAATTCCCTTTAGTTCTTTTTGGCATATGATTTACATTGTCACTTCTCCCTAACTTTTCCCATACAATATTTCATTTCTAGGTCATCATCTTTGATCAACTCCAACCATCCTCCTTATTTCACATTTAATTCCTCTTATGTAAATAGATGCCTAAAGCTTTTATGATCTATACATATATCTCACATTTTTATCCATATAAATAGTGCTTCCAAAGTTCCAAAGCAGAGACATTTGCGTCTAGCTCCTACTCATGCACAGGGTAGTCCTACTCATGGGGTCTCAATTATCATAACTATAAGCAATGACTTTTCGTTCCTTCATTAATGCATATTCAAGGCCATTCTTTGAAGTGTCATTATGCACCCTACGAGATTTCTCCGAGTCTAGAAAAAATCAAGGTTGGTGCTGATACTCGATATTATTTTAATTCTTGAAAGCTTTTTCTTTTGCTTCTATTAATACAATTTTTCATTCCTCTTCCTTAACTGGGTATAAGGTTTAGCTATTGTAAAAAAAAAATCTTTTACAAACTTGTGTCTAGAGTCAGCTTATTCAAAAAGATTCTTATTCGGGTTACCATCTAGGTTATTTCCACTCCACAATAGCTGTGATGTTCTCGATCGACCAAAGATCCTTTCTTGATGCATCATGTCTCAGAAGGATGTTCGATTTAGCCAAAAGTTGTACTTAGACAGTTTGGCATATGACTTATTTTCTCTTAGAGCTTGTATTGCCATCCTAAGATGCTCCTAATGTTGCTTCCCACTTTTTGATCAAATTGTAAAGTCATCAACGAGGAATATTGTATACTCATTCAAGGGTTTATAAACTCTTCACAAGATCCATGAATGCAACTATGCATTAATCATATCGTAACACATTATAAAAATTCACAGTGCCTATATTTGGTACATAAAGCTACCTTAGCATGATCTTCGAGTTTTATCCTCAATTGGTGACATTCTAAGCATAAGTTAATGCGTGAAACACGCAAAATCCTTGCAACCAATCAAAATAGAGCATTGATCCTAGGAAAAGAAAGGTATCTATTCCTGACTGTAACTCATTGAGTTTACCAAAAATTCGATAAATAGCCCCAATGATTCATCTTTCATCTTCACAAGCGAGACAAGTGTGCCCCATGGCGACATACTAAGCCCTATGAACTTCTAATCCTACTGTTCTTGCTGTCAAACTTTCAACTCCTATGGGTTCATGTGTGTCATCCAATACAACGCTTTTGGTATTAGTTATGTATGAGGGGCCCAACCAACTCTCAAAATCAATCTTTACCTTATGGGTCAACCTAGGCAATATTTTGGGATTACGTCTGAGTACTTATCCATCGTTGGTATATCTTCTATTTTTCCTGTGATTCTTCCTTATCCAACGTATCCTCAATGGGCATTATATCTTCCTTCTTCATCCTTATCTCAAAATAATTTAATTTATTTACCTGGGGTATCATGGTTCCTCTTAACAACTTCGCTTTTTTCCACATTGTTCACAAAAAAGCTTATTATTTTCTCTAAACAATGCACAATAGCTTAAATCGTGGTTACCAGCTTACACTAGGAATGATTTCGTACTTACTTATTTCTAACACTGTCAGCTCTCCTTTTTGAAGAGGTGTTCTATTAGTTTTAATGAATAAACCTTCGACGTCTCTTGAGTCAACACAATACTTCCATTTCCTTATAATCTATAGTAAGACTTACATCTCTTGCCTTTGAATTTTGCACATGATATATTAAATGGACTATTCAAATGATATATTAAATGGACTTTCCTCAACTTCTCTCTTTCCCGTTATTTGAGATTTTCATTTTCCCTTACTCCTACCATTACCTAAGCCTTTTTCTACAATCTTCGAATTTTCACTTTTATTCCGAGTTCTTCTAACTTAATTATCCGATCTTTATCTAGACCTTTAAATAACTCTTGTCTTTCCATTTCTTTGCTATCTCTGAAAGGTTCAGATATATATATATATATATATACTGTAGAAGTGTGTGAACTTATTTTCACATTACTATTCACTCTACCTCTTACCTTATGAGAAGAAGATCTGCACTATGTCTCACCTTCCAACTAAAGAGAAATAGTCTTCCAGAACTTTTAACAAAACTTCTCAAGTAATTAAGGGCATCAACTCCTTCTCCTTAATTTCCATTATATTCCAATATCGTATCCGTGTATGTAAGTCCCATAATCCACTAAAGATATGGTAGAACTTATTAAGCCATAAAAGATTTCTTAATCTAAGCCAACCAATTCCCTTCATCGTTTTCACCAAATTCTATCAAGACAAGGTCACTCCTTTTTAAAGTCTGGTATTGAGCTTGTGTTGGGTTCTTTGGTAATATGGCGGTAGTGGTGATGTGGGTTTTGTACACTTTAGCTCTTATTTTAAGTTTTGTTTTTGGTTTGGGGTTTTGGATGGATGTTTAGAAGATTAGCTAGTTATCGGTCCGTACTTATAAAGCTCACTTACTGGCTCTAAGGTGCAATCCCTTGTCATGCTAGGGTAACACAGGTTGGTTATTTCCTTATACTAGGGAATTTCTTTGCTCGTGGTTTCAATTTCTTCGGATTCACCCGCTCGTACATTGCCATTTAGATTTTGAGGTTTTTCCATTACGTTATCCCTTAAACACTTAATCGTAATTTTCGAAAATTAGTAATCAATCGAAATTTCAATAAGTCATAATAGTTTCAAAACCATGCAATTCAATTTAAGAAAATTTGGAAATATTAAATTATAGAATAGAAATCATAACTCAATTCAGGAAATCAAGCAAAAGAAATCAAACATGATGATTCAATGGGTGCAATGTTATGCATGTATTTCATTCTTAATTATGACTTCCTAGGAGGATATTAGATATAATGTTCCTTATTAGTCTCTTACACGTTCACGTCATTTGTTGAGAAAACGAAACTTCCTTCTTTTAAATGAAAACATGTCAATTTCATTAGATTAAACCGAGATCTTACATTTGGTCGAGTACTTTACATTATACTTACAAAACATGAAAACCATGCTTACTCGACTAATTTTTGACCTACCAGAATTACAATTTCTTGCTAAGTAGAGAAAGGAAAACATAAGACAAGAAACTACACACGTAACACACTACAATTCCCAAAAGACATCACTAAGGCTATTTGGCATTCCACATTACCAATTACAAAATTTTTGGTTAAACCATTGTGGGTTATGCTTGTCACCACTACATCTTTCACTCTTGGGAGTCTCCTAGGGTAGGGTCGGAGGTCGATCTCTACTAGAAAACTACCATCATCCCTCCTAACAAACAGACTCAATATTCCTCACTGTCATTCTCTTCTTCTTAGGTGGCCAAGTTCCTCCTCTTGCTCGGTTCCTCCTCTTTATCCTCGTCCTCTTCTTCCTCTTCCTCTTCTTTTGCCTCTTTAATCCTATCCTACATCTCTCTATCCTCCTCTCCAGTTTCTTTTAAATTCCTCTCATCATTCTCCTGGACTTCCCTCATCATAACATCCTCCCAATGTTCAATCCTTATAGGATCAACAGGTGCTTCATTTGTCAATCTCGGCCTTCTCCAATACATATATGTCCCTCCATAGACTAGGATCATAATCAGGTTCTATCCTGTAGTTATTCGAAAATTCTAAATCTTGATCAAAATCCAGATTAGGCAGGTTTGGTTCATTACTTGGTACTTCCCCAATTTCAGCTGGTTGATGTGTTCTATTTCCTTCTACTTCTAACCAATTCGGGTCTTTCTTGGGGTCTTCTTCCTCCTCACTTTCTACCTCATCCTGATTTTCTGCTACTGGGACAACTCCAAACTGTATGCCTACTTCACTAGGAGGCAGTGCCTGGATTTCTGAGGGTATCTAAAAAATGTCCAGATATATACCTCTCCAATAGAAATGGTTGCTTGCATCGGCCTCAAGCCATTCTCTATGAATCATCAGATGATCATGGGCATATACATATAAAGGTCCAATGTTCCTCTACACTCTAAAGTCAGGTAGGGGGTTATCTTCCTTCTTTAAAATAAATGTGGCCTCCCTCAACATTGGCTCATGCCATAATCAACCATGATTCTTTCCACCGCATAAATTGTTTCTAGCATAGACCACTCTTCCTCCTGATCGGATTATATCTAATCGGATCAACCACTCTTTCCCATCGGTGTATCTAAGACCTCTTTTCCAGATCACATATACCTCTCTAAGATCCTAGGTCTCTCGACCAAAGCAAAATCCTCACAAAGAGTCCTCAGCCTTAATTTGTAGTCAACAAAGGTTTCACCAGTCCCCTTTAGAAATGTTTAGGCCCTTTCACGAGTTTCACTTAGGGATACCTATACCAAAAAGAGATTTTCTAGTTAGATTCGACTTTTAATTTCATTCTTATCCTAAGATTCATTTTGAAATACCCCAAATCTTCACTAAGATTAGAAATTGAGTTTAGATATATTAAACGAATAAAATGAATTATAGGATATAATTAGACAAGTTGGCTTAATTTAATTAGCTAACAATTAAGTTGGTTTTGAGATTTGAAATTCGTAAAATCTCTAAACGTGTTCTAAAAATGTTTAGAGGATTCCTAAACTCTTGATTCTTAGCCTAAACATTAATTCCTAAATCTCAGTAAAATTTGAGTTCATTTGCTTATCTTAAAATATCAGTTCTTAAACCCGAATTCAAATTTAATATCTTTATATCCAAATTAAATTCCTAAATTAAGTTCTTATTTTAAGATCTTAATTTATAACCTATCAGTTCTAAAATCATCTTCTAAATACTTCTGGAACTATAGATATTGATCTAATAGTTCTAAACCTATACCCTATTTCTAAAATATAATATTTAGTTTTTATCCTTTCCTTTCCTTTCCTTTCCTTTCTTTCTTTAGCTGCCTCTTTTTCTTTCTTTTCCATTTACGTTTTTCTCTTTTCTTCTTCTTCTTCTTCTTCTTCTTTCTTTCTTTCTTTCTCCCTCCAAATTCAAGACTTGAACTTCAAGATCAAAGCCAACTAGAGGATGAATCAAGATTAGGAGATGAACTAGATAGAGAAAACCGAGCTAGAAGATAAAGCTTCAATCTTTTCTTGACTAAAGCTAAGTTTTTTATTTCTATTTCTCTTTGTTTTACTTGTTATTTACAATTGTAATTGATGAATTGATATTGAAAATGACTTGAAGTGCTATTTACTTTTGTATTTGTTGGTTTAATGTTTGATGGAAGTTGGAATTGGTGAAGAGAGGAATAGTGATTGGAGTTTGTTGAAGTGAATTGAAGTTTGATTGTTGTTTGAAGTTTTTGGAGGGAGATTGAAGTGTTAGGAGTTATTATTAGAGTGTATTTGATGTTAGAATAGATGTAGGAGATGTATAAGTTGGTGAAAAAGTGTAAAAATGAATTTTGAAAACAGCAAATTCGTAACATATGTCAGAGGACCAACACGGGCGAGCGAAGGGGAGTGATATAAGCTGATTGTCACTTTTTCACATGTCACGGCGACCAAAGGGCTGATTTGGTTTGTCACAAATTTTTATGAAATCGCAGGCGAGCAAAGGGCGTGATCCGTCCCCTACAGCAACATGTTTTCGTAATTTAATCATAACTTTTTCATATGAATTCCGATTTGAGTGATTCAAGTTGTGTTGGAAAGCTTAAAAAGAGATCTACAACTTTCATGTTTTGATTATGCAAATTATAAAGTATCAGTGCTTAAATTTTACTTCTTTCCAACTGATACATTTTCCAAGCAAAGTTAAAAACTTGTTTTTGTTTGTTTTATTTGTGTTTGCTTTAGAAGTGGATCTTTTTGAGTTAAAATGAGATATATAAGTGATTTTTGATGTTATTTGATTGGTTGATATAATTAAATATGACTTAAGTAGATTTATAGATTTAACAAATAATTAGACTAAATCTAAGAAGTTAGTTATAAAATGAACTTAGTTAACAAACCTAGGTTCAACTTAACTAAATGAACTTAAATGAGTTAAAATAATTAGATTTAGTTAGTTTAATTACTTTGGCTTAGTAATTAGATTAAATGATTAATTCTAATGAGTTTGACTTAATGAACTCAATTAAACTAAAATGAACTAGATTTCTTAAGCTTAATCCACTTGGCTTGCTTTTGAATAAATGCTAAGGTTAATCAATTTGACTTGGTAAATGACTTAAATGACTAACTTATAATCAATTTGCTAAGGTTAAGCTAAAATGGGTTAATAGCTAATAATTAGCTTAGATGAATGAATTAGGATGATCTTTGAATAATATGTGAATATGTTTTTCAAATGTGTGTTTACTTGGAAAATGAATGTTTTTGGTTTTATGAATTCTTTGTTAAATTTTGTTGATAAAAGACCATAAACAAAGTGAAAAGAAACACTTTGACAGACAAAGGAGAACTGTCCATATTTTGGCGGGACGATATTCGCAGCCATAGTGGGGTTCCACGTTAGTGTCTGATCAAATAGGATTTAATAAATGAGTTTGAGATTAATGGATAAATAGCTTTAAGTTCTTATGATTTTGATGAAGTGGATGATTAGTTTAGTTTAGTTTAGTTTCTTATATGAGTTCTTTCCTTAAACAGTGGTGATATCTGATTTTATCTTCTGGATTATCTTCTGAAATTTCCTTCCAAGGCTATGTTTGGATTTCATATTCAAGGTACCAGTAACTTGCGTGATGATTGATAGATAGGCATCCTAAATGGATTAAGAACTTAAATACGGCTTAATAATTGATGATGTTGTTGTGTTTTACGTCGTTGAATCCGAACCGAGGAGCGACAACCTTGTCATGATGCAATGCACGGTAGTTAGGCACTTAGCCCAATCTTTTGTCATGATGCAATGACTCAAATCCATGATGCATGGTTCACCATGATGCAATGGTGGTTTCTTTTATTGGCTAATGGTAGCTAATTGGTTAACTATATCGGTATATTCTTTACTTAGGCTCGGGAGGAAATAATATGTTTTAGTTCACGGGTATGGGACCGTTGAACTAATTGATGCTATGGACTGGATAATGAGTATAAAAAGGAGTGTGAACCCTAGATGATGCTATTAATATTCTTTATCGTTAGATATAGGAGATATAGATATCCGGTCTATCTATATCAACCCCCTGAGCAGCTGCTGTTACTCAGGACCCCCAGATTCCCATTGGCTTTTCCGGAGTGTTGCTCTATTGTTGATTTGTTATTTCAATGAAAAGATAATAACTTGGATTGATGCATTGCATTTAGTTAAGCTCGCATGCCACTCCATGTGTGATGGTGTTACTGTGTTGTAAGCCCCGAAAATTTCAGTAAATAATTTCAGATGAACTTCGAAAATAAACCCTAAAAAAAAAAAATCACTCCAAATTAAAACCGAATTTCGATAAGTCCTAATTCACGAACGAATTCAGAAACTTCTTAATCTTGAGAAAATAAAATCTTTAAACAATAAAATAAGAACTCATGGTCTTCAAATTCAAAACCACGATGTACGAAAAATTCCATATTTAACTCCGACTTATAAAAACAGGTAATAGAAAGCTCAAAAACAAATTATTAAAAAGCAAATACGATAAACTTTCGAAAATATAACTCAATTCAAGATTCCAAAAACATTAAGAATATTAAAACTTACAAAAATAAAATTTAAAATAAATTTCTCAATTAAATATGTTGTATAAACATAAATATCAGTTTCCAAATTGGCAAAGGTCTAAACCGGAAAATCACCCAAAACCCTAACCGAATACAATAGCTAAGTCCGGCAATCTAGCGCCCCCAACCCTAGAGGCCGAGAGTAGTTAAATATGTAGAATAGCTCATAGTAAATGAGTTTGTTT